>OY796881.1:57840103-58292177 GCA_963680785.1 Diplosoma virens | reverse complement strand
AACGGAGCAAAAAATATACCAAGCAGAATAAAGATTCCAAAAATGTTTGTTAATTTATTGACTTCATTTTCGGTTATATTCTTAAGCCAATACAATAAACTGCTGTTAAAAAATACAAGTCGCAAGGAATTTACTGAAAAAAACAGCGCATTTGTCCAAAATAATGGATTTTTTAAGCAATCTTTATACGTGATCAAAGAACTTGACTTAATTAAATTTTTTCCGTTTAGATCATGGCTTAATAAGGGCTTTGTTTGATCTGCATTTAAATCAAATTGTTGATTGCAACATTTTATTTCCTTCCATCCATATTGAAAATCTTCTTCCGGTAATGGATATGGAACATGTTTTCGAGGCATCAAAAAAAACGTTCTCAGCCACAAAAATGTTGTCAAACTCATTAAAATTAAAAGCATCAACCGAAAATTAACTCCGTATTCATAACCAATCTTGAATAGAAAAAACACGACTACAGAGGAGTCAAAAGTTCCTTCCATTAACGTAATCAAAGTACTGCGAATAGATTTTGCAAAGTTTGCAATTTGCATATTTGAAATTAACAAATTGATTCCTGACCAAGAATTTAATATTGAAAAAGGATACAATAAATAAGATGTGGATGGTGTTGAAACAATTAAAAAAACGTATCCAAGAATCTTTAAAATATTTGGCAACACTCTGTGAATCCAAGTCCCAAATTCATCCAAAATGTATCCGTTCACGAGTCCAAACAAGGTTAAACTTGATATTCCTAATGTAAAAACTAAATTAAAGCTTGCTTCTTGTTCTTTGCATGTTGTTTTCAAAAGATTTAATGGATTTGGAGTAGTTTTATTGAAAGCGCTTATAGATTTAGTTGTTGAGTTGTGGCACAGATGGTGAAAATATCCTTCCTGTTGTAAGATGTATTGCAAAAATGGAAAGCCGAAAATCTCTCCACTAAATAAAAGTATTTCAATATAGCAAGTGAATATAGTAAAAACTATTTGAAATTTCATTTGGTTTAGCTAAATTATTTGCACTAATAACTTGTTGAGTATTGAGCCTGAAAGATATGCAGAGTTTTTGAAATAGAATTGCATTTCATGTTTATAAACATAAAAATAAATTATTTTACAATCAAATTTTAAAAATGGGTAAGGTTTTCAACTTGAACTAAAAAAGGTTACAAAATTTTGGAGGTGTTTTGGAATACTAAACAAATATATGTTTTCGAAATAATTTGTGTTTTGAGTACTAAACCAACAAGATTGGGTTTGGTTGTTAATTCCAGATGACATTTGAACTCACCATCCAACAATTCTTGATAGATCTTCCAAAAAGATTTTAAAAGGTCTTCATTATATCTTTCATGCAATTAGTATTTAAGTAAAGATATTACGTGCCAAACAGTTGGATTTGAAAAAACTACTTCAAAAAACATGAAAAAGAACTTAAATTTGGTAACAATCTTAAAAACTCAGTTTAAATTTAATTCTTTCTATAAAAATTTTGAAGTAGAAGCGCTTTATCAACGTAGTTCATCTTTTATCTTCAGGTACATTGCTCAATTTCAAACAATTATTTTATACAACCTGCTAGTGTTTTTCTATTTGTTTGAGATAAACATAATCAAATTGTTCTTGTGTAATAAAAAAAAAAAGAATATGCAACATATTGTTCAACACCGTGGAACGCAACATAATTTTCTGTGGCCACCTAAACAACTTTAAGTATTCTGAATCTTGACGTTTAGTGGCATCCACAGCCTTGATCAAAATGCTGGGGTATTGGTATATTGCTTTCTGGTTAAAAGAGTTTTATTTGCGTTTAGTTTTTATAAATATTGATATAGCTAAAATTTAGAATTTCTTACTAAAGCCAACATGCAGAGAAAAGTATTGTCATAAAATATTTTTCGCAAAGACAAAAGATGTTTTGACTCGCTTCGAGCAATCGCGTTTGCCATCAATGAGGAAGCTCTTACTAACTCGGCTACGCGGATGAAAACCTAAAAATTATTCCATGGCTTCCAAAACCTTTTTCATTTTTACTTAACTTTTAACGTCAAAAACAACAGTCTTTGGTCTTTCGAATGGTTTCAAAACAACTTAGATCCCCAAGTTCTAATACTTTCAAAGCGTTGTCCACAGAAGTGGAGAAACTCGGACCACATGGGAATAAAATATACAGTATAAACAACATAGGAACTCTAAATGTTTGTGCATGACATGGTTTGTTGAAAAAAAACTTTTCACCTATCTAAGCAAGAACTTTTTAAAACTAAAATCTTGAGTAGGCTGACAAAAACAAATGACTTAAGTGCAAATCGTTGATGATTGCCTATTTTGTTTTGTTAGACTACAACCTTGTGATAGTTAAAGCCCATTTCTGAAAAAAACGTTTGCTAATTACATACCCTGGCTAAACATCGGGATGGCTAAGATGCTATTTCATTTTGACAGATTCATTTTTTTATTTAGAGCAACAAATACAAAAGCTACTCACGTCCTGGGCTATATGACAGCATTTGCCATCCGGAATAAAGTGGTTGAATAATAAATAAGCAAAACTCATTTGTATAATTTAGCGGTGGCCGGCCTTTTATATGGGACAAGCACAAAGTTGTTATTGATAAGCACTGCGGGCGCCTTGGCTTCAAATAAGTTAAAACCTCCTTTGTATTTAAATTAAGTCAAGCAAAGCCAGCTTAGGATCTATTGCAACTATGAGCCGGTTAACCATGACTTAGTTTATTTTTAAAGCTAATCTCATTACACTTTACCTAACTAACTCGAGAAACTTGAATTTTCAATGCATTAAAATGCTTTTTAAGTAAGCTACGTTCAGTTAAGGTCTCCGATAGAACAAAATCTCTTTGATCGGCACAAGTTACAAAACATTGATTTAATGTGTTAATTTAAGTTGACTGATTTTTTTTTTTTACAAGTGGTTGATCTCAACACTTAGCAGTCGGAAGTAATTACCGTGTTTAAAAATTATTTTTGTTGAAAAAATTCAAACTTTTATTTTGACTTAATTTAAGCAACATCTATTTGTTAAGTTTTCTTAAAATATCAATCAATCGATTAAGTTAACAACTTTTATCATTCATAAAAAGCTAACTTGTATATTTTAAAAAAAATTCAATTTTCAAAAAGGCTTAGATCAACGTTTTCAACTTTATATGATTGAAATCCTTTTGCACTAAAATGTGACTTTTTATGCAATAGATTTTATGCAATCAGAAGGAAGAAATTCTAATTTATTTCCTCCATGTGATTGCAGAATGGGCGTTTCCATAGAGGATATTTCCTGGTATAATTTACTGATTAAGGCTTTGATAAATGTTTAAAAAGCCTAAATTTGCTAAAGCAGAAAACTGTTGGCTGGAAATATGGACTTGATGGATTAGTAACTTAAGTTTAAAGGCAACAAATTTAACAGCAAACTAAAAGCAACTAGCTTTGAATCGAGTACATGCAGTGATTATTTAAGAGACTTTAATAGTTTTTTCATATACAATTTCTTGAATTTGTAATAACCACACTGATATATATCGAAGTATAAAAATATTCTCATAATTTAGTTACAATTGATATGATATGTTGCGAATTACACTTCACTTTTCTGCGTTTTGTGTTAAACACTTTGGATTCATTCAAAATTTGTTTGCGCTAATCCACTATTAACACAGCACATGTTCAGGAAATATATGTTTATATTTTTATTCCGGTTAAATTTTTTAGTCATACTGAATTTGCATTCAAAGTCTTAAGAATAGCCCGGTGTTTCTCAAAATAAGTCACTTGGCTCTTTAAGAATGAATTTGAAATCTCAAAGGAGGAAAAAATCACCAGTGGAGTAATTGGAAAGCAATTTTGGAATCTTGGTACAATGTAAGTTGACCCAAAAAAATTGGTTCTTCTTAATCATAGCCGTACCGAGAGGGGCATGAAAAAATTAAAACGTTATTTTTTAAGATTATTATTTTTAAGAAACGAAAGTCGAGAAATTCAAGACAGATTCAAAGTGAAGATTTTTTTGGGCATCACTACTTTTAGGGACAAAAATCAAGAAATCCGAGACAGATTCAAACTTGCTTGTAATTTTTGAACTTCCTGGTATAACAGGAATTCGAATCACAAAATTTGGATAAAGACAAAAAGATCCAAAAAATTTTCACTTTGACATTGAGCTATTTGTTTTTTAAAGGTTGGGAAATGATGATACCAGATTCCTGAAAGGGAGGAATGCGGCAAACACTTTAAGAACCACTGGAATAGCCACTTTTGTTTCAAGTGACAGATTAGGCAAATTTTATTAATACAAGAATTGGCCAATTTATTAATTGCTTGTAATTTTTTTTTCAGTTTTTTTCTAGTTTCAACTTGCAAAAAATGAAATCATTAATAAGATCACCAAATATCATTTTTATTGTGTCAAAATTAAAAATCTTTTAATGTTTATAAATTTTTCAAGGTTTTTTACATTTTTAGACATTTTATTCATGATAAAAGCTTATACCATGGTGGTTTGACTGAGATAGAAACCTAACTGGTCATTTTCCACTTTTAACAATTATGCTTCCAGGACCCACATTTTCTTCAACGGCTGTTTTTTAAAAAAGTATTTACTAAAACGAAAATTTTACCTTTATCACTCAAAAAAAAAAATGAATCACTTGTGCAATTGCAAATTCTTTTCTGGTTGTTTTATATTGATGTCAAAATAAACTATGCACTTTATATTTTTTATATCAAATTTTTGATTGGAAAATCACAAAAAAAATCAAAAAGTTCTACTCGTTTGTGATAGTTTGATACGCGGGCTATTTTTATTTAATTAGTTAATTGTTGTATCTTAAAATTTATCAGATAATCTTGAAACGATTGACTTAATAACCGTAAAAAAACTTAAATTTTTGCACGAAACCTCGGTTCAAAGTTTGTTGTTTATATACCTTACGCAAGTTTTTTTTGATAATTAGTTAGATAATATTTGCTCACATTTTTTCAGCAATGTGACCTTGCAATCGAACACAATAAAAATAATAATTCTAATCCGGATAATGCAAACGCAAAACAAAAACAGTGGTTTGTAACACAGACACATTTTTGTTTTATTTTTCTTCCGATTTTGTTTTTATTTTTATTTAAAATTTCAGTGCTCAACTTTCTGATTTGAGTTTCACCAAGTGATCTTAAGGATAATGTTTTTAACTACTACAATTTTATTAACCGAGATAGTCGCATTCTTTTTTCTTCCGGTTCATACACAATGAAATCAATCAGACATTGAAACCAACAAATCAATGCAACATTTTAGGTTGTTTGTATTTTAATATTAGGTTCACACACAATGAACCGGTCTCATTGGTTTCAATAACAAATGGACATTAAAAGTTGTATTAAAAAGTCTCATTGGAAAATGTTATTAAAAGATTTTGTTTCAATGAAAAAAGTAGTTTGTCAGGTTTCGCTAAAAAAGTTGTTGACGCTTTATACACGAAATAATAAGTGAATATAAAATTCTAGGTGAAGCAGATTATAAAAAAATTTAATCACAGAATTTTAATAAAGAAGATTGTTTTATCATTAAATTAATAAAAAAATTTTTGCAAAAAAAAATTAGTTAATTTTCTTTTGAAATACACTTCATGCTTTTTAAATGTTGGTGTAATTTTTTTAAATAAGTTTTTCTTGTAATCTAATCTTATTTTTCACAACTTTGGTTATTTTCAACCTAATTGCATTACCTTTCCTAAAATCTAGCTCTTATTTATCGATTTCCGCCCCAAATGTCTTTCAGCGATCTCGCAGAATTCTTCTTCGTAACCTTCACTATAGCCGAAAAACTGGAAATTGTCGGTGGGCCGCATCAGAACCTTAAGTGGGCCGCAGGTTGGACATCCCTGTTCTAAACTAATTGTACATATGGCTAAAAGTAATTGTAAATACAAGCTTTCAAATACAAGCATCCACATAGTCTCGGCGACTCATGATTTGAAAAACGCTGTACTAGACTAGCAAGTGTTTTTTTTTTTTTTTTTTTATCTGTCACAGCCCTATTGTTTTTGTTTTATTTGTAGCGACTCATTTTGTCACAGCAATTCTATTTTAACTGAAAAGAGAGAAAAATGAGACAAAAAAAGTTAAAAGCAAAATATCAACAGAGCCACTCTCAATTAATGTATAAAAATTTTGTGCTAAGATTCTAAACTAAAAAAAATAGGACAATCTTTAATAAATCAATTTAAATTATTCTTAACCCTTAAAAAGTGGATTTAATTTTGCAACGTAGAAGGACACTTGTTCTTTTTCTTCTTTCGGCTTTTCCCTTTAATCAGAAGCCGCCACAGCGTACAATGTTTTTCCACCGCGTCCTGTTTCCAATGTCCGTCTCTGTGGCACCAACTTTCCCCATTCCTCCTTCAATACATTCAGAAATCTTCCCTTCGGCCTCCCTCTTTTTCTCTTTTCCTGTAATTAAGTAAATAATTTTTAAACAAAGTTGTTTCCATTACCCTTTTTCCAACATACTACTGGTCTCTCCTCATGACATGTCCATACTAACTCAGCCAATCCTCCCTCATCTTCATTCCTAACCATTCTACCTTAACTGTATCCCCGACGTACTCATTTCTAATCTTATCTTTTCTCGTCACTCCCATAGCAAACCTCAACATTCTCATTTCTACGACTTTCATCTGTTTTACTTGTTTTTTTGTCTCAAGTCCACTGTCTCAAGTCCATACACCATTGCTGGTCTCACCACTGAACTGTACACTTTTCCTTTTACTCTAGCGGATAACCTCCGGTCACAAATTACTCCCGATTTTTTTCCACCCGTTAGATCGTGCCTGCACTCTCCTCTTTACCTTTCTCTTACAATTACCACTTTCTTGCACCGTTGATCCCAAATACTTAAATTCTTTTACTCTTGGCACTTTTGTGTTCTCCATCTTCAGTGTTTCTTTGTCATTTCCTCCATTTCCGCACAGATACCCGGTCTTTCATTTCTCTTCTTTCCAACGCATACCTCCAGCATTCTAGTCTCCGCTCTACTTCTTCCCTGGTCTCTTAGCAAATCAAAATATCATCAGAAAACAACAGCGTCCACGGTGGTTCCCTCTTTACTTTGTCCGTTAGCTTATCCATAGTCACTGCAAACAGAAACGGACTGATTTCTGGTGCGATGATTGCTAATTCCTGGTGCAGTCCGACCTTGACCTTGAAAGGTTTTGTAATTCCTACTGAACACCTCACCACTGTTTCGTTTCCCTCATACATATGCTGTACAAGTCGCACCTACTTTTTCATTATTTCTGATTTTCTTATGCAGTACCACAACTTTTCTCTCGAAACCCTGTCGTAAGCTTTCTCCAGGTCCATGAATACACAATGTAGCTCTCTTTGATCTTCCCTGTACTTTTCCATCAACATTCTTAAGGCAAACATGGCATTGGTAGTTCCCTTTCCTAGTCTAAATCTATATTGCTGTTTACTGATCTCTACTCTATACGTTAGCCTGGCTTCAATAATTTTTTCCCATATTTTATACTAAAGCTCATCATCTTTATTCCTCTGTAGTTTCCACAGCACTATGCGTCCCCTTTGTTCTCATATATTGGGATAAACACATTTCTTCTTCATTCTTCTGGTATCCGTTCACCCAGTAATAGTTTGTTGAACAGTCTGGTCAAGCACTCTCTCCCCGTCTCTCCCATACACTTCCGAACTTCTACTGGCAACTCGTCAGGCTCAACCGCTTTACCTTTTTTCATCTTTCTCCGTGCATTTTTTACTTCTTCTATATTGACACAATTTATCTCTTCGTTAATTATTTCTACTTCCTCTGTCCTCGAATCTTTGTCATTTTCCTCGTTCATCAGTTTCTCAAAGTACTCCTTTCATCTCTTTAACACTGCCTCCGAACTAACCATCACATTAGCGTATTTATCTTTCATAACCCTACGTACTGTACATCTTTCCTGCTCTGTCTCTCTCTGCCTAGCCAATCAGTGCAACTCCTTCTCACCTTTTTTTGTTTCCAGTCTAGCATACAAATCATTATAAGCACCGTCCCTTCGCCATCGCAACTGCCTTCTTTGGCTTACTTTTTTTTTCTTTGTACATCTTTTTACTATTTTCATCTCTTTTTTTATCCCACGCTTTCTTCGTCTCTTTCTTTTCTTTTATGCTTTCCTGTATTTCCTCATTCCACCACCATGTCTCTCTATTTCCTTTTTGTTTCGCAAATGTTGCACCCAGCACAGTTTTAGCTGTTTTTTGTAGCTTTTATGCTGTTTTGTCCCACTCATCAGTTAACCTGTTCTTGCCTCTTAAAATCTGGTGACCTCCTTTCTAAACGCTTCTTGACAGCTTGTCTTCTTTAGTTTCCATCATCTTGTTTTTGGCTCTATTTTCTCTGCCTTTTTTTTTCACCATGAGAGCCACTTTGCATACCACCAAACGGGGCATCTTTGCGACGTACTTATTCACTCTTATCTTACGATCGAACATTTTCTTTAGATCCCTCCTTCTGCACATCACATAATCTACTTGAGTACTTTTTCCGCCGCTTTTATACGTCACCCTGTGTTCGTCTTTCTTCTTGAAATAAGTGTTGACAACCGCCAAATCCATCCTCTTCGCAAAATCTACGACCATCTACCCTTCCTTTTTTCTCGTTTCAGCGGCGTACCTCCCCATTATTTCCTCATCTTCTATGTTTCCTTTGCCCACAAGTCCATTTAGGTGCGCACCTAGAACTATCCTTTCCTGTTTTGATTCACTTTCTACCAACCCATCAAGGTCTTGCTAAAAATCATTTTTTTCATATTTGTTCCGTTCCTAAAAATCGTCCACACTATGTATATTCACATTCTCGTAAAAAATCTCTTTGATTTCGCTTTGGTCCGGCTCAAATAGCCGAAGAAATAACGGTTTTATAAGCAATTTAAATATTTTACATTTAGTTATAAAAAAATAGCAACACTGCTTAATTTCACGAAACTTGAAGTAACTTCCAGAACTATCGGCTTGACCTGTTTTGACTATGACGTAATAGTTGTTTTTGATTTGGATAATTTCAGAACGATCGAGAAACCTTACCGACTGGTATAAATAAGGTTCGCTCGGAAGCATTATTATGATTCGATGATTCGTTGTGGTAACTTAAAATTGGAAAATTGTTAACTGTGTAAATTCATAGTTTTTTTGGTCGCAAGTCTTTGGTTGTCTACGTGATTATTGAAGAAGTAAGCTAGTGAGCTGCTGTTGATTTATACTATTCGGGCTCCTAAGTGGATTCGAGCATATTTCTTAATAAAGAAGATATTGTGGTAGTCTGAGCTGTGATTTAGCTAGACTATATTTTTGCTGTCGCTGGTTCGAAGGTCAGATCCAGCAAGAAGATTTAAGAATTTTATCGTTTAGTAGACACCGAGATTGTGTTATCGGCGAGGCCTTCTTTACAGGCGCCGAAAAGGTAGACGATTAAATAACGTACTAAGTTACCAAATAAATTTGCTACAAAATTTCAAAAAACTTTTTATCATCGGAACAATACTGTTGCCAACCTGTGGAGCATACACACTTACTATGTTTAGTACAGGGGTTTTCAACCTATGGGCCATGGCCCAGTAGTGGGCCACAGTGGTTTTTTTAGTGGGCCATGGAGCATAAATCAAAATGAAAGCAATATGTATAATATATATGTATAATTAGGCTTGCCATCCGTACCATTTTTTAGGCATTTTTCTGGGGTCCTGTGCAGTCAACCACATGAAGACTTTTTTTTTTTAGAGAACACTATGATTTTGGGATGGGAATTTAATTTTGTTGACCAAAGTGGGTTGTGAAGTTAACTTGGGTTGAAAAATAGGCCACGGTACAGAAAAGGTTGAAAACCACTGTGTTGACCGAAGTGGGTCGTTAAGTTATCTTGGGTTGGAAAGTGGGCCACGGTATGAAAAAGGTTGAAAACCACTGGTTTAGTATGTACCTTTTATCTCCAGTTTCATGGTCATTAGTTTGTCTAACACCCTCTTCACCTTTAATGCACTTTTAACCAGCTCCTTTCTCACCACTATTTCTATCCCATTTCTTCTTCTCTTCCTCCATTGCTCCACCGTAGAATAGTTTGCAGCCACCTCCAATGTTCCTCGCTTTATTTCCTTTCCACTTTGTTTCATGTTGGCACAGTATATCTACATTCCTTTGCCCCATCATGTCTTCCAACTCTCTCCCCCTTCCAGTCATTGTTCCTACACTATAAGGTACCAACTCTTTTAACTGTGCGTCTCACCTTTTACAATTCTTGCCGTCTCTTCACTCGCCTTCCTCCTTTCTTTCTCATCTTGTTTTCACTAAGCCCAACAGTAGCATAATTTCTGCAAGTGACCTGCCGTGCGACACCTGAGGCGGTTGTTAGTAACCCGGGCCTCGACCGATCCGATATGGATTCATCATCACAGCGCTTCATATGTTTTGGCATGAAATTTTTACGCCGGATGCTCTTTCTGCCGCAACCTTCCCCATTTATCCGGGCTTGGGACCAGCATCAGAAAATAATGAAATGTGCTCCGGATAGCTGGGTTCACATTAACAAGCATGATTGATATTAATAAATTATTATTTGCGTATATTAATATGATTTCATTGTTAAGTGAAATATGTGTCAACAGAATGGGAGATTATATTATATTTGACTATAGTTTACAATCTAACGTTAGCTCTACGAATTATTAGGAAATACAATCGAAAGCGAAGCAGATGTGCAGGGTGAAAGATAAACATATATTCCTGATTATAATTTATACGTCACCAATATGTGTAATCGGGAATATATGTCTATCTTTTACCCTGCACATCTGCTTCGCTTTCGATTGTATTTCCTAATAATTCGTAGAGCTGATGTTAGATTATAAACTATAGTCGAAAATAATATAATCTTCCATTCTGTTAATTCTAAATTGGTCCGCAACAAGCCTAGTGGATTCTAGGCCGCCTCTCATTAACTTGTAGAGTGCCCTCGATTCTGATTAATGAAATATGTGTACAGCTGTCTTGATTTTAAATGTTAAAAACATAATTTATGTGTTTTTTTCGGTGACACGGCTCCAACTGGCTCTTTAAGTGGTAAAGGTTGCCGATCTCTGTTCAGCTCAAACTTAATTTTATGGGTCCGTTTACGTCCAATTTACTAGCATTTTGAAGGTAAATGCTTGAAATAGTTTTTATCCATGTATAAGCAAAATTTTAAAACATAATAATTATTCTATGACTGGTTTAAAATACAATTGATTTAAATTAATTTTTTAAAACTATAATTACCGTAAACTACAGTGTAGGATTTACTTAGTAAATTTTGAAACAAAATTTGAAACCACCTACTGCTTGCAACAGTGTTTCTAAACTAGGCCATTTGGCTTTCTGAGGAGAAATTTTCATATAAATTAAGAAAAAATTGTTGAGCGAGAAATCTGTGGGGAATGGAATAAAATGTGCAATTATTCAAAAATATTACCTCCTATATAGTTGTACCATTACAGCTTATAAAATTTGTTTATAAATGAAGTGCTTTTTTGCCATTCACACGCGTTAAGCCCTATTCAGTTCATTAAATTTCTTGGTCCCACTTTTATCGGCTCTTTTAATAATTTTCTTTACACAAAACTTTTTTATTTCGTATAGATCAGTGGTTCTCAACCTGTGGTACGCGTACCACTAGTGGTAGGTGAGAGCTTTTTAGATGATACGTGAATAATTTTTAGATTCCATAAAAATCCAACACTCGGATTAAATTGTGTTTTTTAGATATGCAAGCAGTTGTGGATATTGGTTGAGGTAAATGAGGCAGTGCCTCGGGCCCCCTCAAAAATAGCTCATATAGTCTCGTTTTGCTGTATATGTTTTTTTAGAGGTCATTAAAAGTGGGAAATAGGAGATCGATACAAAGCGAAGACCTTTTTTTTCAGAGATTACCATCATTTTGAAAGAAAAATAGCGAGACCTTTTTTTTTTTTGGAGAACATCTGAGTTATGGAACGAAAGTTAAAAAATTTTTTAAAAATTCGAAATAATTAATTTTTCGTTGAACTTTGTGGTACGTAATGTAAAGAAAAACTTCTAGATTTTACTTGCTAGCAAAAAGGTTGAGAACCACTGATATAGATGATATAAACGTTATATAAATCGTATAAACATAACAACGAAAGAATGTGACCAGGAAGAATAAGTTTTTTACATCGTGTGCCCTGTAATGTTTTGAAAATAACTATGGTTTATCTTAAGCTACAATCAACGTTACGCATAAGTTTCAGTGACATTACTATGACTAAATTCAATATAGGCTACATATGCCTATAAAAAACTTGATATAAGAAATATTGACAATATATTATTTTGCCGGGTATTTCAACTTTGTCACCTAATAGCCAAGTATATTTAATTGAAAGTAATGCATTTTTAAGTGAGTAAAACAATTCTTTATCTTTTATATGAAAGTACTGTTATATAATCAGAATACAGCTGCAGGCTAAAAAAAATTGAAATAAATATAAGCTTGTTTTAGTGATTAGCTCAGTGAGAAAAGTTGCAGTTCACAATAAAATTGACTGAAAGTTTTATGTCTAAATTAAATAGATTGTTGAAACAAATTTGTTTTGGCATCTACGACACTCTTCGTCTCAATATTTCTGATGTGTAGTTTTATACCATTTTTTAAAAGTTAGATCTCTGAAGCCAATGTTTTGTAAGTTTTCATTAAGAATACAAGAGTCTCGATATTTTCAATTTTGAGTTACAGTAAACCTCGGTTAGTCCGGATTCGACTTGATGAACAAAATCATCTGTAGTAGGCAAAGATCCGGATTATTCAAGGACAATATTTTCTGTCCTTCAGTTATTCAGAGTTGTAAAATTTAAAAAAAATCACTTTTATTAAACTTCTGACGACCGAATAATTGAATTAATTTGAAATAAACAAATTTTTGAAGCAGAATAATCGTACAATGCACGTTTACACTGACACGCAGATCAAAGCACTTCGCTGTAGTTTTGGATAGTCGCAGAAATTTCCCCGACTGCTTATTAAATATTTCCTTTAATTGAAAAATAATGCTCTTCATACCAGGACATGAACAGCCAGGCCCATAGCGCTGCATCATTCATATGGCTGCGTAAGCGTCACTCAATTTTGAGATGGGGTTTTTCTCCACTGTAATTTAATTCTTGTTAAACATGAAACAGTATCCTGTTATTGAGAAAACCGCAATCTATCGCTGAAACAAACTTTTAAAGTCAACTGTAAACCTTCAACATTTACTGCATAGCACATTTATAAAAAAGTACCATAGCAAGCGCTTTCACTGTAACTGTAATAAAAAATAATGATTGTGATGTAGACCAGACAAACTCTACTTCAAGGGTAAAGCAGGAAAATCGGGATTACTAATCAAAAAGAAGCATTTTTTATCCGAAATAGACGAAGATCAGGGTAACTCAAAGCTTTTTTTAAAAAATTATGTTGGAAATCATTTGTACTTGCGGTTTTGTCCGAGTTAAGCAAATTCCGCATTAACCGAGGCCTGGTGTAAATATTTTTTATTGATGTTTCTAAAGTCAAAAACCTTCGAGTTTTAAACTACTTTTTTTTTAATTTATATTGCGTTGTTTGCAGTAACTTTCACATTTTATGCGACTAATTAAGCTCGATTACTTTAGTAAACAATTAAAACATACCAATGAAGAAATATTTTAAAGGCTTTTAAAGCTTTATTTAAAAATATGTTTTCAATAACAATGTTTTTGTTTGAAGTTATTTAGCAAAAACACAATTTTTTATTAAATAAAATTCTAAAAAATTTTTTTTTTAAAGATTCCTATTCATTTGTGAAGCTATTTTAAATAATAATGTTCACAAGCTGAAGTCTTATAAGTTAGTACAAAATATATTGTCAAAATTTTTATGTATATATACTAAAACTAATTCTCAAAAGGGACTAGATCTCGATTCAACACAAAGTTTCGTTATATTGTTGTGACTATTGTTGTGACCTAAAAAAAAGATTCTCCGACATTTTTTACTGATTTGTGGCAATATCAAGCAGCTCTTAATTGTGGTCACACCAATTATTAATAAAAATTAAACAAAATCAAAAAAATTTTAATCGCCCATCGGTAACATTTTGTGTATCGGCCGAAAAAATCGAATTACTGCAGCACGGCTATTGTGTGCAAATCAAAAGAAAAAATATTTTAAACAATAATGATGATGTTGTCAATAAAAACCTCCTCAAAAATTTCATTTTTCACGACTGCATCACATTTGTTTTGGAAAAAAACATGACCTAATAATAACAGAACATTTTTATTAATATTTTATCATGAAGTTGTCGTAATTAAAAATGTGCAAACATTTTGCTATTTAGCACATGCAAGTCATGTGCAATTAGTTTTTACATAACTTTTACTCAAAATATTAATGATTCGTTTTGTTAACCACTTCATTCATAACTACATTTTTTACTTGCTTTGCTTTGGACCAAAGTTCCGCACTCGGTGTGCGACGTCACATCACTGGGCTGCAAGACGAAAATATTGTAGGTGTGCCGCGAAATAACGATAATCTAAATATACTTAAAAACAAAAAAAATATTTTATTGAATTGTAATATTCACATTGCAAGACCAAAGATAAAAAGCATTTTTGACTGCAGCTTGCCGGTCAAAAATGACAGTTTAATCAAAATTACGTCAAAAAAATATAAGTTGGCAGCGTGGTTGAGTGACCAAGAACGCCGTATAATGATCGATATGGTCAAGTTTCAAAAACTATTTGCGCCATTTTGTTGTGTCCTGGGCAAAGACACTTTACGATACTTTCCCCTGTTTGGCGGTTTTGGTGAGCAGTTCTAAATTTTAATCATATCTTTGTAGAATTAAAAAAATAAAAACTAAAGGATTCAGCGGGCAGCATTATCTCGGAATCTCTGGAAGCAGGTCGGAGTAATCGCTACACAGTTGCTCTTTGTACAGCGACTGTGACGCAATCCGGCTGGTCAGAAGAATAAATACAGAACCAATAAAAAAATACAAAAAGCGGGCCATTAGCAAATATAGAGCAAGTTGCAAAATGCCGAGAAAAAAAATTTAGAAATTTTAATTTTTTTACCATTTTGGCAAATAAATATCTTTTTTAGTCTATTGAATTTTGAACGTTTTTTGTCTCAATATACAAACAAATACCGGAAAATGTCTTCTATAGTCAAAGAAAAAAATTTAAGTTTCTGGCTGTTTTTTATAGTTTCTTGCAATTCAGATAAAAAAAGGCTTCGAAATCAAGCAAAGAACCACAAAAAAATATTTATGCTTAATCGAAGTGTGCCACACAATTTTGTAAGTTACTTAAATGTGTCGTCAGTGAAAAAAGGTTGCGGAGCATTATTTTTAACCTACCAAATGGTGTAAAAAACGATGCGTATATACTGTACTTTTCAAAAATCTGTTCAGACCAAGTTACAACAGTTCAAAATGTCGAACTCAATATATTGACTTCAATTACGTTTGGCAAAAACAGCTACTGTATAATTAGGTTTTAAAAAGACAAATTATTGTTTTCTGACTCTGGAAAACTTTGTTTATTTATCGGTCATTTGTTCTAAGACAAGTCCTGACGTTTAAATTTAAAACTTGACTTAAATCTTGTGTTTTTTCTAGCTGACTTTGTGTTTTGTTGAACTATTTTAAAATACAGTATAAAAATACATTTATAAGAGTAAATAAATTTATAAAAAAAGTACTTTTTTTGTTATAATTATTCACCACCAGTTTGATTAGGTAGTGGTATATTAAGTTCATATATTTAAAGCATTTTATGTTTGTAACTTTAGAAGCGATATGGGAGCCACAATTAAAGATCTATGTTCCACTATCCCTAGTCACAATACACTGTTATGCGCGCGACAAGTTCATGAAAATATTTCTGTTTGTGTGCTTCTACTTAGCATTGACGTCGTTTCTGCATTGGGTTCTTGTCAGAAGCTCACACTGGCTCTTACTGTCAAGATTTGCCTTTTTTTTGTATAAATAGTTAATAACTTCTAGGAAACATTTTTGACAAGATAGTTTGCGCTTAGTCATCTATTTTTAGACACTGTAAGTGTTTGTTGTTGTCGTCGTCGACGTTTGAAAGGGCACTTACTGCAGACCAGACAAAAACAGGACTGCGGCAGAGAGTTTATCCTTTTACTACCTCAGACTGCTGTATTGCCCGAATCAGATGCTGACCCTAATGCTTTAAGCTAGCATCGAGTTCTTCGTTTAAAACTGTCAGACTTCGTGCTCCGTGTACAGGGCACCTCATTAGGAAGTGGTCTGCGGTTGTTCAGAAGCGCCGCACTCGCACTTTGGTGAAGGAGCGGGACCGAATTCGTGCATGGAAAAATGTAATCGCCTCAACACCAGTCCGCAGGCTATTAAGCTTGATATCATATATCGCAAACAAAATATATCATATACATCTTCATGATATCATGAATGATATTGCTTTGTTGCTTTTTGCTTGTAGAATTTCCACAGACAAAGCAAAACTGATGTGGATGGTTTACGCACTACCTGGATAGTATGATTAATTAAAAAATTTTGAAAACACTATTAACGTAGGCCTATACTTTATACCTGTACAAATAAATAAATATAGCATGTTGCCACGCATTGTTAATATTATTCCCTCTTTGCGACAGCCTATGGTGAAACATTTTTTGTATTTTCTATTTAATAGTAACTTGTAAAACAGGGGTGTCCAAACTTTTTTCCAGGAGGGCCAGATTGATAGTGTGAAAGTGACCGAGGGCCAAGAACGATCTCTAAAAAAAGGTCTTCACTTCGATTTCATTTCAAATTTCGCTATATTTCTCCCAGAGTCGTTGTGATCTCTAAAAAAAAAAAAAGGTCTTCACTTCGATTTGATCTCTAGTTTGATTGTTACTCCCCCAAAATTGTGGTGATCTTTAAAAAAAAGTAATTAACATGGTAAAATAGGTTATTTCGGACATAATTCTATCCAACTATGGTTCAAAGTGAATGCATATCACCACATCTATTCCGCGGGCCGTAGTCTGCCCACCCCTGGATTAGTATATGTGTCTGCGGGCTAAAAATAACACATTGTGCAATCACAGGCGCGGGCCGTATGAAAACTCATCGCGGGCCGCATTTGGCCCGCGGGCCGGACTTTGGACACCCCTGTTGTAAAACTATTTACTTTTATCCTTTCAATACCACTTAGTGGTTTCATTTACATTGTTTTACCAATTAAGAATGATATTCTATGACGTGATAATGCAAGGGTTTATTGTGTTTTGACTGTAAAATGGTTAGTAACAAAAATTAATCTATATTTATAATTTTTTTTTCAAAAACGTGATGTGCTAGAGAAAAAGTAAAAACATTTTTGGAATCAGCGTCGAAAATACTCCTAGAAACACCCACCAGAATCTCTTTTCAAAATTTGCTGTTAACTTGCGTGAAGGTTCAAAATTTCTACATGGGCGTTGATAAGCTTTACCAGGATTTTGTAAAGGATACAAAGTGGAGATATTAAAATATAGCTCTTTGGGTCATCTTCGAACTTTATCAGCTTTGGCGTCGCCACTATAAACGCTTTTTTCCAGATTTTAGAAATTTTGACAGAGCGCAAGCAAGAAGAGAAAAAAATACATAACCAGGACTTCAAACCAGCTCCAGCTTGGATTTTAAGCTCGAAAAAAAAATGGGGGTTCGGGGTTTTGTTTGGTTTTAAAGTTGAAAGGCAGCAATAAATCATTTCTTTAAAAAATTCTCAAAGATATTCATGGGTCTGGTGCTGTGGCTTTCCAAAGACAAAAAAAATGCCAAACATAGAAGTAGATAGAAACATAGAAGCAGAAATTGTTTCAAAAAGGTTAAGTTCTGACATTTATGCTATTAAGAAAGATAATTAATCCAAATTAATTTAAATAAGTTAACCATCAGTACAATTTTACAATTTTTTTGTTATTCCGTGTGAGACATTATAGACATCATATGAGACACGGTTTAAAAAAACTCATAAATCATTTCTAAACATTTTTAGTAGAAAACTGTAAAAACTGTTAAAAATAGTTTTTTGTAAGTATTGACAAAAAATTTTAAAATATATGAAAGTATTGTTCAAATTACAATGGCTAAATTAAGCAAAAAATTATATTTTACGCTGATCGGTAAATTTTACCTCGGTGAATTCCACCGTAGCTTAAGATTTAGGGTTTTATGGTTAGGGTTGTGGTATTTGCCAACAAAGAGAAGACCCACAGTTTCCGTTTGAAGTTTAGAATGTGCGTGAATGGAGTGTAATCTACCGGGGTGGAGTTTACCTACAACCATATTTTACAGATATTTGAAAAAAGCTATTACAATTTTAAATAGTATTAAAAATATATTTTTATAATGTTTCAAAACATATTTATGTTTTTTATTTTACTTTTTGCCATCTTTGCTGCTGGAAAACCAGGTAAGCCTAAAAAACTTTTACTTTTAATAGGAACGCTAAGGTATGTTTAAAAAATGCATTCAATTATTGTTTAAAAAACTACAACAGACTGCTTCATCTTATAAAATTGTAAAGTAATCACTATGTAATTTGTAGTGAAAAAATAGTTCGTGTGTGATTTAATAATGCGCAGTGCGTTAAATTAAATGAGTAAATAATACAATTTATGAGACGTCACATAAAAAAAAATTAATTAGAGATATAGTTTGACAAAAATCTTTTAATGGGCAGATATCTTTATTTTTGCAATTGCGTGGCTTTGATTGCTGATAGATTTTCTTTTTAAATTGTTATAGTTGTGGCTGGACATTATTAGTTTTAAGTTGGGCAGGCAGCAGTACTTAAACGTATTGTTCTTATTACGAATCTTATGAAGCTTGTGTTGTGGTGAGAAGTGTTCGTCTATCAATTTTAGAAATTCTTTTACAATGTTGTTCACTACATAGTTATTACCAAAAGCATAGAACCTTACGATTTTATGTTTTCTTTTTTGGTTCTGTTTCATTAAATATCAAATCATTTTTATTGTCAATTGTTTAATTGCATTTATACATTGCGGGATGCAGTTAGTGACTCTTAATTGCCTAAATCCAAATAATCTGTTGAAGTGAATAAGTTGTCCCAAGAGTTCAGAGCTTAGAACAAATATTTAGTTATTTAGTTTCTTGCGCTCTGCATCGTGGATTCTCCAAGCATCAGATATAATGGTCATGCCTAGATAGCCTTTGCAAGCATATATTGCTCATGAATCGCGACGTACTGGGTCTTGATATTTCTTCCACTGTCACAGAAATGACAGCGTCCTCTCTTTCCCGACGTAGCAATATAGTTTTCAGTATTGAGCTCTGCATTTCAAAGCTTGGCGTCAGCGATCAACAAATAATAATTCATTAAGTACGCATATACAACAAATGCATTTACTAAAGCAACATTCAGTATTCCGTAAAACAGGGGTGGGCAAACTGCGGCCTGCCACGACTTTTTGTGCGGCCCGCGAAAGCCTCAAAAAAATAACTACTCTCTCTCCGCTTTCAGTCGTAGTGATCTATAAAAAAAGTCATTACATTCAATCAACGTCAAAAATTAGAGATCACTTTTTTCGAGAAGAAAAAGGATACTTTGGACATTGATTAAAAGTGATGATCTTTTTTTTAGAGATCACTATAGTGCGGCCCGCAGACAAAATTAGCTTGAAAATGCGGCCCTCGAGCTAAAAAGTTTGCCCACCCCTGCTGTAGAATATCGCCATAATCCATCTCCAAATAGCTCTCTGTACCGTGTATCCAAGCGTGCATTTAGTCCAAAGTGTCTACAGAGCCTTTGATTTTATTGTAATATTGAATAATCTTAGGGTTGATTGTGTTATTGCATGCAATAGTATCTTGATGAAGGAATTGTAGCTCGCAAAGCTACGTCACAATTCAGCCTTGTCTGAAAAAACGTCTGGAAAAAATAACAAGCATTTTTTTATTTGACTGACGAAGAAAAAAGTCAGTAAAGTAATTAAGAAAATCGTTGTTTTAATTCTGTTGCTTTTGGCTTTTGGCTATTGGCTTTTGCTGGTTATTGAGAAGATAACTGTTAACGTGATTGACCGCTGAACGAATTATTCTGTAATAAAATTGAATAAAAGTGAAACTGCTTGAATTACTTGAAGAGACCCTAATTAGAATTAATCGTTGGACTTTTGATCAACTTAATAAGTGAGTGGTGGTAGTAATATAGAAGTATATACCAGCTATAGAAATATATACTACTACGTATATGTACCTACCTTTACATAATGAAATGCTTATCTATTTTATCTGCCGATATTCATTTCTCTGACGTAACACAATTGCTGCACAATAGTTTTTTACTTTTGCTCTCAAGCATTTCTAGCCCTTTTTTCAACGCTGTTTTATCATTTATTGTTGTACAATGTAGCGTGAGTGGTTTCTGGCACACAGTCAACTTTAAACTCCTTTTATTGAAAAGGGGGACAATTTGAAATGAACAGACAAAATAACACTAAAACTTCGGAATTAGACAGTAAGCGGAATCTTCGCTTGATCACGTTGCAAGGATGAATCTCGAGTTAAATTACACAGCAGCTATATTAGTCTCTTTCTCAATTTCGTTACGTCTCTATCGCTGATTCGGTCAGTCTCGGTCTGTCTCTCTCGGAATCTTTTTAGGAACATGACACCAAGGTCTAAGTCTTTGTTAAATCCAAAGAAAGGCAAATATTCTGAACCTCGCCAGTAGGTTTGAATTACGTCAAGATTTTTTTTTGTTTTGCTTCATTGTGCCAGCCAGAGTCACATTTTTGTTCTTCAGCCGATTGGATAAATCGACAGATGTGAAAAAAAATCTGTTGTCAATTTCGTTCTCCGTGCTGCCCAGAAATTCCTTCAAACAGAGTGCAGAAGATATCACTTGTTAACTCTCAACCTATTTGTTGTTTTCTTTGCTCAATTATACTTTTGCGCTCATCATGTACAAGTATTTTTTTTGCCAGTCATAATTCATCCAAATTTCGATTCCGTACTTGCTTGGTTTTTTTAGACATGCACTGCCGAAAAACACATATTACTTGGAAAGGAAGTTACTTTTCATCAATGCAGATCGCACCTTCTACCAAGTAACTGAATTACATATTTCAGATTTTGGGAAATGCTGCCGACTTATTATTCGAACGCCGCCTAGTTTTTGTTGCTTTATCTTCAAGTCTAATCATTGACAATAAAAACCGAAAACCATTTTTTCTCATGATTGCAGAAAAAATAAATTTTCTTGTGCCATCCATTTTATGCAGCAACTCTAAATGTTCATGTGAAGACTCAAATACCCTTCCATATACAGCGATGGCTTTACCAAAGTGCGGGGTTTGATGCAAGAAAAAATGGGGGTCACTTTTAGTGTGTTTGCTTTTTTTTCGTTCCAAAAATCTATTAATTTTTAGAAAAGGCTCATCACTTTCCATCCATGTCCAAAATCTTCATTTTCTTCCCAAAATATAGTAATTTCTGAAGAAAACGGTCATCATTTTCAATCAAGTATATTATCTGTACTTATGTCCTAAAATTAAGATGCAGACAGGGGACCACAGTCATGGTGCTTCTATGAAAAAATAAAGTAGTATTTTGCTTAAGGAGGCCTTTTTTGACGTTTTATTTGGAGGGTCCGGTGCGGCCGCTTCGTTCGCTCCGTACTAAAGCCATCACTAGCTATATATCAATAAGCCAACGACGGCCCGAATCTCATACAAAGTTGTATCATGCATCCAGTGTTGATGAATTCCATTGCGGTTTATGAGGTATTCCTGTATTTTCTAGTTAGTATGATAAAAAATAGTTTCTAACACATTCTAACTAATAGATAGAAAAAATGCATCATATGAAATATTGGCATTGACATCCAGAAAGACGTGTCATTACATTTTCATTACGTGCTCGATCTATTCCAGGTGGTAGTTTTCTCCGTCTACAGTTTTTAGCTTTATAACTGTTTGCATCTTTATATGTTCTACCTTAGGTTGTTAAATTGTCAGTATCACTTTCATTTAGAATTTTAGATCATTCACATCATCAATGTCGTAAATTGAATTAACGTCATCTTTATAAATATTCTTCTTGCGCGTCTTCTTCATCTTCTGAACTCATTTCAGGATTTTCATCACACTACTCATTGCTGTTATCATTCATATCTTAATTTTCGTCCGCGTCCGCACAACGATTAGCTAGGCGTTACATTCTAATTTCTTCATCAGCAGTAAATGTGCAAATTATTTGAGTGAATTGTGAAAAATCTTAACAACAAAAATAAAATGTGTAAAAATTCCAATTTTTTATAGTTAAGTAAAAAATAGATTGATAATTTTTTCTGTCTACAACTTCAATTTTGTGTTTGCATTTTTCAAAAACTCCAGACTCGGCCCCATAAATATTCAACTTTGCTAATATTGTTATACGCGCTTACAAAACTTAAGCTTTCTTTTGTAATTTGTCAGATTATCAAAGGGAATCACAATCACAATACCCGAAAATAGATGCCACACCAAAAAATGTCTTGAAAACTGCAAATCTATTTGGTTCTAGTAATTCTGGCAGAATGCTGAAAAGGAAGCAAAAAACTTATATGCTAAATGCAGTAAGTATAAAAGTTATATAGTTTTTTGTTTCGTTTATTTTATTTGCAAACATTTTTTTTATTAGAATTTGTTTTCGTATTTACAAAGAAAATTTTTTATCATCATCATTATACCTATAATTTATCTTCTTAATCAGACAGTCAATAGGAGAAAAATTTAAAACAACTGCAGAACAATAAAATTGGAAATAACAAAATAAAATGCTTTAATTACAATTTTTTCAAGTTTTTCAAATCTTATATCATTGTAAACTGAGCTACCTGTCAAAATTACCTGAGCAAATCTGTGACGTTGTTTTTTCGAACTAACAACAACTTAGCGACAATACATCACTCAATACCAGATATTGTCTATGTAAATAGGATTAAAATAAAAGATTTTTGAATTCAAGGCTTTTTTGAAAACCAAAAATTAACCCTATAATGCCCAGAAATAAATGTGGTTTTTAACAATTTTTTTGTATGTTTGTGATTAGTATGAAGCTTTGATTCATAACTTATAGAAAAAATGTCTAGCTGTTGAACTTGGCGTGATATGACGAAAGCGATATACCTCATATATAACAGCAAAAAGTTCATCTTAAAGTTTTTGTCCGACTCTAGTCAGAAAATAAACGTAATAAGGAAGGAAAATACAATTGATTGTCTTATAAGCAGGCCGCCAAACTGAACCTGAACCGGATCTTTGCATTAACCATTATTATTTTTCGAACCTGAACTGAAATTAAACCCGAAAAAATAAGATTTGGTGAAACTGAACCGGAAGGGTAATGGTACAAATAAAATTTGCTAAACTTGAATCGGAACTGAACTATACCTTTTTAATTTTAAAATGAGAATAGTAAACTTCGAAATGAGAATGGTAAATTTTAAAATATAATAGTTCAAACGTGACTTTATTTGATCAACAATTTCTTGAAGGGTAATTCTATATATATAATACAAAATTTATTTAATCACTGATTAGAAAACACAACAGTTTGTTTCATCCTTAGAATCGTCAGGTGGTTACTATACAGAATATTAAAAATATAATTATTTGTGAAAAAAATACGTGTGGAATAAATAATACGTAGTTAAAGTAATGAAAGAAATAGAAAATTGTGCACTAAAGTTGACTATTTTTTATTTGGGCACAAGCTTTCGTGGGCTACTGCTCACTTCGTCAGGTACAATGGAATAAAAATGCAATCAAAACAAGTTTTACACAACGGCATTAAACGTAGCAAACAGACATATGTGACGTAATGAGATACAAAAATATCGGATAAAAAAGACTAAGTTTGAGAATATATCCAGTGCGGTAAATTACAGCAATTTAAACAAAAAACAAATGCGAGAAAATGGCATGCAAGTATAGAACGATGCGAAATGGATAAAAAAGTGAAAAACATAAATGACCCTTACGTTTACAAAAATAAATATTACACGTAGTTAGACATGAGCGAATAGTCTAAGTTTGAGAAAATAAGTTTGAGAAAATATGCAAGCATAGATTAAAGCAAGCATTGCAGATTAAACCTTGGTTAATGCAATCGATTTTGAAAATAATTTTTTGCTCTTCCGCTTCCCGTTGTTGCTTTGTTTTATTTTTAACTTCCTTGATTAATGCTAATTTGAGATTGTCCAAAGTGTGTTCAGGTTTGTTAAAATGTTCGGCTACCGTTTGATGAAATGTTCGGCTACCGGTTGTTCATCATATAATATATCATAGATTATATGATGCTTATTTATCATAGATTTCACACCTGTGAATCTATGATAAATAAGCAAAACACTTCACGCCTAAACAAATCGGACAACAAAGTAGACGCCAAACAATGCAACTGCAGATCAGATAAAAACTGTCCACTTAACGGAAAATGTTGCAGAAACTCAATAATCTACAAAGCCTCCCTAAAAACTGGTGAAACTGATAAATTTTATTACGGCAGCTGCGAAACATCATTTAAACTCCGATATAATAACCATAAACAATCCTTTAACGACAATAAAAAAATTAACTCCACTGAACTATCCAAAGCCGTTTGGGAATTAAAACAATCAGGACTATCGCCAGAAATAAGATGGAAAATTGTACAACACGCAACTCCATACCAATGTGGTTCAAAAACATGCAACTTATGCTTATCAAAAAAATTACAAATATTTCAGTCTGACCGAAATAAATTACCGAATAAACGCTCGGAGTTGGTCTCAAAATGTCGACATCGAAGTAAATTTAAATTACGTAGTTTTAATTACGCTGGCAGTTAATAAATATATTTACAAACTCGGTTTACCTTATTTTTACATCACACCTTTATCCGCTTTCTTGATCAGCAAATAAAACAACCCATCTCTACACTACATACTTATCAAACTAAAAATATTCTTAAATTATACTCTATAAAAAAATTTACTGTTTTAATTTTAATTTGTACCCTAATAATTGTCGTTTTTAACGCATTTCTTTAGCATCTTTTTATCGTATTTCCAATGTGCATACTATTTAATCTAATTTTAACGCATTTTTAATGCAAACTTTTTATATTTACCCATTATTTTCAAACAATAGAGCAAGCTACATAAAAAACACTTTTTCTTTGGCAATAAAATTCATTTATCGATTAATATTACAACCGCAGTTTTTCTCTTGTTGTTGTTTTGCGCTTTTTCGCCGGCATTCAAACGCTTTGTTTAAACTGTATTTTTATTTATTTATTTTGTTTTTCAGATTTTTAACCGTCCCCTGACGAGCCCAGGCAGGCGAAACAGTCTGTTGGGGCAAATAAAATTAATGTTAAATTAAAAAATTTTGTGGTCTGTAAATTAATTATCTAACCGCTCTGACTCGACGTCATTGAGCACTTTCCTGATGAACACAAGACCATATATATACGTATATATATATATATATATATATATATTAAATTACAAAAGCCACAAAAGGTTTTAATAAAATCTCTTTTGTGGCTTTTGTAATTTAATTTAATGCTCTGAGTTTTCATTGAGCTCTTTACTGACAGTCTTGCCACTTTTATTATTATATATATATATATATATATAGAGAGAGAGAGAGAGAGAGAGAGAGAGAGATCTATAGACCTATCGGAACCCCATATGAAGAATTAATATTATGGATACCTAATTATGGAAACTATATTGTAAAAATTAAATTTTCCGGACCTGAACTGGACTTTATTTTAAGCAATTTAGGATCAGATGCTCTAATTTTGGTTTATTTATACAGGACTAGAATTAATGACAATTTTATATATGTAGTTGCAACAATTTTTTTCGGTCACTAACTTGTGTGGTGAAAGCAAAAAAGAGACGTCATAAATGACTTTCCAGGCGATAACTTGAAGCAAAAAAATTGGTCATGTGGGCTAAATAAAAAGAGCGCAATTTCAAATAGACAATATGTTAAAGCAGTGAAGTGAAACATTTATTGAAATAAAGACGCAATAAAGTAATGAAACAACTCATACACAAAAATTGGATTTTGAGATTACTGTAAATTCGATTCATAAAAATAGAGGCCATCAGTAATAAGATCAGGGACATACCGTCAGGGGAGGCAAGTGAAGCAGCGCCTCACCTGTAAAAATCAAATAAAGCAGAAATAAAATATGAAAGTCATAGTCTTTGCCAAACAGATGGAGCTTGCTATTAGTTGAAAAAAATCAGTAAAAATCATACTATACTTAGCAGTGCAACTAGTTTTGCTCTTTAACTTTAATTTTTGATCGTTTAATTGTTGTATTTTCAGCGCTGTAATCATTTTGTCACGTTCTTGTCAACAAAATAGCTAATACACGCTATTGAGGCAGCTTCAAGATTATCTCCATTTAGATAAAAAAAGAAACAAAAATGAAACAATAGGCTATATCGGTTTTTTCACTTTTGGTGAAAGTATCTGTTGAAATGAGAGAAATTTGAGGCGTGCAACAATTGTGACATTAATATATATATATGTATAAATATTTAAAATTTACTATTCTCATTTTGAAGTTTACTATTCCATTTTGAAATTTACTATTCTCATTTTGAAGTTTACTATTCTCATTTTGAAATTAAAAAAGTATAAATTAGAAAAAATCTTTTTCTAACTCCAGACATTTGTTCAAACAAGATAAATCACTTTTCTCATTAAGTCGGAATACACGCATTTTATAACTGCAAAGCGATAAATATATTGAAAGTATTAGGAATGGAAGATCATTTAGTGCATGCTATGAAATTTTTCAACATTAAGCTTTCAAAAAAATTGGTGTATTTGTAATTCAGTGTTTAAACCTCAATTTTTTGGAGCAGCGTTTTTATACTGTATTTATAACATGCATTTCTAACTAACACTAATTTATAAACTATCCCTTACCTTAACTTGTAAAAACTGATTGCAAATTTTTTTACTTCCTATGAGAAGACAATTGAAACTAATCAACAATAGCCAAATAACTGAAAGACAAGAGACACCGAAAAATTTTTGAATCTTTTGAAGGTCATGGGTCAATGCACAATCAAAAGTCATGGTTGTTCCAAAAAAGTAGGTTATCTTCCTGAAAACAGCATCTTTCATCCCTGGATCCGATCATGAAAGCTTCAGCAAGCACGTGAAATTGAAGGCTCTCATTCATCATCAAATTTCTTAAGACTTAAAACCTAAAAAACTGATTTGTCTCTAAATAAACAAATTTTGCAATTCTAATGTTAAAGAACTGAAAAAATTTGCAAGTTTTTTATAAACAGAACTTTTTTTTGACGGCAGCATGGTGTAGTAGTTGAAGTGCCGTGTTTTTGATCAACATGATCTCAGTTTAAAACCTACTCGCGGCATTGTGTCGGGTCCTTGGAAAAGAAAGTTTACGGCAGTTTTCCCTGGTTGGTGGTTTCAGCAAGCAATAAAATTAGTATTAAGATTATTTAAAAAATTAGTGCCTCACCAATCACAAGCTTCACGGCACGTCACTTAATAAGACAGTTTGTTTTTAATGTATATAATTTCTAATATCAAGGTCAGGGTTTCTCAGCAAGGTCCCTGAGCAAGGCAATTCTAGGGGGGCAACAAGTACATCTTTTGTCATGGTTATGTTTTTATAGATGCCTATAGCTGCCATATTTTTTGCATTCTTATTACATTGTAGTCCTATTTTAATGACACATCATTGCAGCATTTTACAGCGACTTTTAAGATTAAAGTTGTTCTTGCAACAGCAGAAAAGCTGGCAAGTTTGAGAAGTTTCAAATGAATTGAAATTCACTAAAGATATTCACTATTTAGCAAGAACGTTATCGTTATGATAATGCGTATCTGAAAAAGGTTGAACCAGGCCGAAACAGGCTAAAATTTGTCAATTCCGGTGATTATAAAGATTTGAATGTTTGAAAGCAGTATAAAATAATCATTGCTCTCTATAGCACATTAGGCAGTTTTTAATTAAATTTTGCCTTTTCTTGCTTTCTGTTTCTTTTTTTTTTTTTTTTTTTTTTTTGTCAACCTGCTTCCTGTGAAAAATATAAATTTTTATCCGTGCTATCGCTTTTTTCTACGGTCCGATAGAAATTTAAATTTTCCAGCCGCAACTATTTATAAAAACTGCCAAACGAAGATTCTTCCTTGCGAAGAAAATCAAAATGGATTTGCAATGTTTTGTTTCTAATTTTCCTTTTATTATTCGATCAAGCGTCGTTTCGATCAAAAATTGTTTCGATTGGGTGTTATTTCGATTAGGTGTCGTTTCGATCAAATGTCGTTTCTATCTAGCGTCGTTTCGATCAAGTGTCGCTCGATCAAGTGTCATTCGATCAACTGTCGCGTGGAAAAAAAAACTTTTATAAAATTAGAGATTGAACTAAACCCGAATCGAAAATCCGTATTAAACAATAATGGTTTCTTTGAACTCAAATCGGAGCTGAACCGAAACTGAAGCTTGTAAATTAAATTTGCTGTAGCAGAGCCGAAATTGAATCTTTAAAAATAGAATTTGCTGAACTTGACCTGAATCTGAACCGTAAAATTTTTTAATCGGTTTGACGCCCTGGTTAAAACTGCATATATATATATATATATATATTTTTTTTTTATCTCTATATTTATTCTCCTGACTCGCAGGAAAGCGACGGACGCGCTAATACGTAGGGTAGGCAATTACCCCGACCTGCTTCCGGAGATACCAAGATATTGATATATTAAAATACAAAGTATACTGTAATAGCTAAAACAGTTTTTCTTAATGGTATCTTCCAAAATCATCTTATTCGCAATAAACAAGCAAAAAATTTTTAGCTTTTGTTTATTTTAGAGATAATATCTTACTATTGAAATAACGCTTAAAAATTAAGTTTAGAATAATGAGGTTGGAGCTCTAATGACTGATAAATATCAAAACTGGAATGTTTTTGTAATCTGATATGATTGAATTTATATTTTTGGCTTCAGTTTAAACAGACGCAGATTTTACAGGGTTTAGAACGGCATGCATGTTTTTTTTATAAAGTTTATGAAACCAATTAATATATTTGTATTTCACAGTCAGCTTATTGAATTTTAATGTAAACTTATCATTTATTCTTTTTAGATTTTGTGCTTTCCATTTTGCTTTCGTAGCGAGGTTACCAAGAATTACCTTTTCCCCTGTTACGCATTCAAAAAACGTTGTAAGTAGTATTTTTCTTTATGTAAATAACATGATGCTTGTTTCTAACGATTAAAAATTCTATTAACTAAATAGCATTACCTTAGTGTATGTAGAGGCAGGAATTGAATAAATTGAACCGAGATTTTTTTACAATAATTTAAGACTGGAGGAAGCGGATAATGCCTGAACTGTTAAAAAACTATTGGCTTCTCTCAAAATACTCTCACTATTGTCTTTGAATTTTATGACCTTTTTGAATTGTGTATTCATATAGAAGTTTAAATCACGCAAAAATTGTCGCAGTAGTTTTGAGGTTAATAATTGTTTCATAAAATGCAAAAAAATATTTGAAAAAAACACAAAAGTTTATACAGTACCTATATTTTCGTTATCTATTTTTTTTTTTCTATACTTTATTCTGCATTTGCACTTTTGCAATGCTTTTTTTGGTGACCCTTAAAAAGTATTTGATTTAAAAGTTGAGTTAAAAACAACCGAGAAAGAATATCTATGCCAAAGTTATTAAAACATTTGTCACGCTATTAACTTGCTCTTGCTTATAGCTGATAATGATTTGCTCAAAATGTCACCAGGGTATTCAGCCTATGTTTGAAATATTAAAAAAATTGCGAATAAATTCTAAATAAAAAAAGTTGCACTACTGCATTACCTAACTGAATTGCTAACATATTTGTTTACAGGTTATAATTTCCGTCTAACTAAACATTTGTTAAAAAGCGTTAAACTTTCTGAAAAATTACAATGAGTACCGCACAAATATAAAACTTAATCAAATAGCTCAGCGAAAAAACATCCTATCGGAGGGTTAATTACGGTCAGACTTCCCATAGTTGAAAAAAGTAATAAATTATAGTAATTTTGCAAATTTTATATGGTTGTAATGGGTTAGATCAGGAATGTGAATGTTCAGACCAAGCTAGAATTTTTTTGTGACAAAACAAATTGGGAAAATAATATTAACAACGACTGGCGGATTTACAATAAAGCAAACCAGCCATGTGCTTTAGGGCTACAAAAAAAAATCCATAATAGTTCTGTCAGTAGAAAGATTTTTTGGAAAAATTGTATATTGATATATATTTGTTTTTACTTAATACGTATTGTATTAGCAAGTAGCAAGACAGGCAGAAAAAAAAAATCCATAATAGTTCTGTCAGTAGAAAGATTTTTTGGAAAAATTGTATATTGATATATATTTGTTTTTACTTAATACGTATTGTATTAGCAAGTAGCAAGACAGGCAGAAGGAGATGTCGTGATTCGTGTATGCCGAATGCGTGGTTTCATCAAAAAAGGATGAAGGCAACTGTATCTTTTTGCCAAAAAGCCGCTCAGCTCTGCTCATATTTAAACGGAGTGATAGCTAGCCTGGATTCCTAAAAGACATAGATCAAACCAATCACCATTGTTGTCATAACATCGTAAAGCAGTGCGCAAATATCGATTAAACCTTTCGACTAAGCCGTTGCTTTGGCAATGATGAGGAGTAATCAGCTTGTGATGAATGCCTAAAAAACTCATAAATTTAGTCCAAGAATAACTTGTAAAATATGGAGCATTGTCGGTGATAAGCACTTTTGGCACACCAAAAATTCCAATATAATGATTTAAAAAATATGTAGTAATTGTGTCAGTTTTTGTATCCGGAAGTGCAAACGCAAAACAGGCTTTAGTGAAGCGATTGCATATAGTAAAAATATATCGATGACCACGACTTTCAGGAAATGACCCGATTAAATCAACATTTATTTCACTCAAAGCTTCTGTGGCAATCGGGTAACTTACAAAAGGTGCTTTTGTATGACGTTTACTTTTAACTAATTGACAATTAGAACATTGCATTACCCAGTCTTTAATGTCTTTGTTCATAGACGGCCAATAGGAACGTTGTTTGATTAGGTATCGTGAAGATTTAATACCGGCATAATTTAGAAAATGAATTATGTTAAATGCTTTTCGTCGAAAGGCTTTTGGAACCAAGATACGAGGCGTATCTTGAGAGACATCACATACTGTAATATAAAATTTGGCGAATTTCGAACTGGCAAACTTTTAAGTTGAAGAGAAGTAATTCTATTGCACAAAGATTGAATATCAGCGTCAGATTTCTGCGCTTCGGCAATTGCTTCAAAATCTAATGCATCTGGTAGATCGGAAATAAGCGCGATGTTTGCGCGAGTGACTGCGTCAGCAACAACATTTTTATGGCTTTCTATGAACTGACAATCCGTACTAAATTGAGAAATATATTGCAATTGGCGTAAAATACGTGCCGAAAAATTTTCACTGTTTTTCTTTGTCAAACTCTGAACTACAGCTTGATTGTCACAAAGTATGGTAAAATGACGTCCATCGAGCATATATCTAAAAAATTTAATACTTTCGTAGATAGCCAAAACTTCTTTGTCAAAAATTGCGTACTTAAGTTGTGCTTTACTTAACTTTCTGGAGAAAAAGGCAATCGGCACACGTAACTTCCTACTGGGATCAAATTGGTAAAGAGTGGCAGCAATACAAGAATCACTTGCGTCTGTAGACAAAAAAGTATCTGCATAATGAATTTGGTACGATAAAACAGTTTTCTTACCAAGCGCAGCCTTAACTTTTTCAAAATGAAATTTTTGCTGATCCGACCATTGAATAACCGTGCTTTTCGGTCGCTTTTGGTTTGAGTTTCATCATATAATGTCGTGATTCGTGTATGCCGAATGCGTGGTTGCGGCATGCTCGGCTCATGCGAATCACGACAGAAATCAATAAAAGATTCCAAACAATAAATTGAATTATAAAAGCACGCAAAATTTTATGAAATTCTTTCTTTTTCCTTTTGCTTAGAAAGTGAAATGTTTGTTTTGACTGGAAGATAGTATAGATCAATGTTTCTTCACTTGTTTGGTACTTGGACCACTAAGCCGATTAAGTAACCCTGCTGATCCTTAAAATTATTTTAATAGGTACAAAAAGTCAACACAAAGGTTAAAACTTTTTTTGAAAACGTTGTTTTAACGTTTCAAAATAAAACTTGTTCATCAAGTCCAAAACAGGTCTTCACTTTACATTAAAATAAAAAATTTAATTTAAAGTTTTTAAATAAAGACTTTTTTTTATTTCATGTTTAAACTTTATGTAAAGACCTTTTTTAAGGTTTTCTCGATGTTGAAATAGTTTGCAATAGATAAGTTATAATGTAGATAGCAAATTATTATTTAAAAAAAATCTCGTGGGCCATCTCAATAGGCCAACGTTAGAAAGCCCCATTATTCAAACCGTGATATAGATGCAAATTAATGACAATTTGTGATAGGTCTGATAAACTTAAAAAACTTTCATAAGCCTGTTTTGCCTTCACAGATTGTCATTAGGTCTAAACATAAACAAAATAACATAATAAAGATAAACAAATAACAAATAAACATAAATAAATAACATAATAAGATTGCCTTAATAAAAAAATAAAAAAATTATTACCAGATTCAAAATAAACTTCCAATAGGTTACTTAAGTAAAGCGAAATACTCTTTTAATTAAAAATAGTCAACTACACTGGCGGTTCGTCACGGAAATAATTGAGGGTGCTGCAAGTTATTATACTAAAATTTAGCAAAGCATAACTTAAACTACAGTACGATTCTAATTGGAATATGCACTCAAAAGTGTTTAAGTTAATAGAAATATAACTTTTAAAAAGCACATAATGCTGTTTCAAGAAATTTTAAAACACAATGAACTGCCGTATTAACAAATGAAATTTTCAATTGATGTTGTACAAATTTTCGCATCTTTTTGTAATATCGACACTTGCAAACTACTCATACAATCACAACTCAATTAGAATTTGTTATGTTGAATGTTAAGTGGGTAGCAATCCAATTATTAACTGTGAACCAGGCACTTCTGTGTGGTTAGCGTAACAGTAATAATTCACCAGCATGCTTGCATATTAGTATTATGCACAAGATGAGTAGCTAATTATAATGAGAGCTGTTTTTTCTTGTATTCTGTTTTTTGAAACTGGTCAATTTTCTCACAACTCATTGTCAGCCAGACACAGTGCCAACATCTAAAATAAATAAAACATTATGATCAGTCAGAAATATTCTTACGCCATAAAATAATGCAACCTGAAGCATTGAAAGTGCAAACCATTTAGTCGTCTGCTGCCCACAGGGAAGTCAACTACAATGCTTTCGATCGTGAACTGTTTGCTATTCATCTTGCCGTTTGTCATTTATGTTATTTTCAGATGGTCGGTGCTTCGTAATTTTTACTAATCACAAACCACTCACGTTTGCTTTTTCTAAAATTTCTTTTCCATGGTTTGCTCAACAGCAGCGCCATCTAGCAGCTATATTAGAATATGCAACAGATATTTGCCATATAGCTAAAAAGCAGAACTTTTTGACAGACACACTGCCTCGTCCAACTACCGCTTTTCTTCAGACCTCTCAAATTAACTTCAACTATCAGGACATATCAGCAGATCAGGTGGTCTTAGAAGTTCAGGACTGCTGCACAATCATAACAAATCTTCGGTTGGAAGATATTTGGATCAAAAATTCTAACGTTTCTTTACTGTGCGATGTATCCACTGAAAGCCTCGGCCAATCTTTCCGATTTCTTAAAGGAAACAAGTTTTTGATGCAATTCATGGGTTGTCTCACTCGTCCATTCGAGCCGTAGGCAAGCTGATTGCTTCAAAATTTGTTTGGCACCGCTTAAACAAACAAATCGGGCTATGGACCAAGCAATGCTTAGCTTGCCAAAACGCTAAAATTCAACGTCATGTCAAAACACCAATCATTTTGTATCCCCCTCCTGAAAGACGTTTTGATTGTGTAAATTTTGACATTGTCAGATCTTTACCACCGTTTGAAGGAAAACGTTTCCTTTTAACCATAATGAATTGTTTCAAGAGGTGGCCTATATTCGATATTTTTTTTTTAATTAAAAGTTTGTGTTTGATAAGTGTCTCAGACGAGGAGTTGCGTTTTGCTTATACAGTCAACTTCGAATATAAAAGATCCGCCGGGACCAGCTCAATTAATCCCTTATATCCTAATATCCTTTATAACCGACTGAGGCAAAATTCGATCTGATACCTTGAGAGCGCAAATTTTAAACGCTCAAAATACCCTTTTTAAAGCTTTTTACACATTTTCCCCTCCAAAAAGCCCGCGAAGAAAGCGCGCCCTCAGAAATGCCCGTGAAATTGAAATCGAAACGCGCGCTTTTGATTATTTTGACGCATCATCAAAACAAAAAATCGATCCCTTATAACCGACTGAAATTACAAGAAAATTATGATTGGGACTTAAAAATTTAATCCCTAATAAGCAAAAATGCCTTACAGTATATCCGGATTCTTTATGAGCGAATATTTTAGTATTATTTTACATTGAAAATCATTGGGACCATTTGAAATAGTCCTTTGTAAGCGAAAATCTCTTATATCCGAAGTTGACTGTATAAAGCTTTGACAATTTTTGACATTCACGATTTGACTTTAGGCAAACAATTTTAAAATTTTTCAATTTTGCTATGAAATTATGATTTAGGATCCAAATTATTAGACCAAGTTGTATCATCTGAATAAAAGTAAATCATTAAACCAAACTATTTTTTGAAATTTGTAGGTTTGTTTATGCATAAAATAAACAGTAACGAAGGAAGTTTGCGGAATGCCAAAAATCGAGGACCTGTTATTACTATAAACACCGTTTATAATAAAAGCAGATGTACGATTTGTTAAATAAAAAATTACCATTTCAAATTATTTCTTGTTGTTTCAAAGGAAGTTTTTAGTTTAAACATTGAGCACTTATAATCAACGGTATCGAATGCTATCAAATGTTATCAAAAGTATCAAATAAGTAAAAAAAATTGAATTTTGTAAAGTCTATTTGAATCATAAACAAAGCTCTAGCTTAAAGTGCAAGAACTAATGATAAAATTGGATCAGAATCAGTGATGGCCTTCAAAAAAGGAAGCCCAGTGCAAGAAAAACAGGGTAGCTACTATTTAGTGTACAGAAACAAAGCAATCTCTAAAAAAAAAGATCTTCATTTAAGGGGAGCACTATTTAGTATTCAAAAACAATGTAAACTCTAAAAAAAGGTTTTAGAAGAGGCCACTTTTTAGTGCATCAAAACAAAGTAATCTCTAAAAAAAAATAAATAGAAGAAAAAGTCATGCCATGTCATGCCAGTTAGGATGCCGCCATTATAGTGCTACTGTGAAGAAGTAGAGCATGTATCACATAGATATCTAAACTTAAAGTAAAGAAATAGACTAATTTTTTGCTTAGGGGGACACTTTTTGACGTTTTTTAGGGGGGAGGGGCACTACAGCCGCTTCCTTCGCACCCTATTAAAGCCATCACTGGTCAGAATTATTCAACACTAGAGTGCCACTAAAATATTCTCCGATTTACATCACCTCTGCGACACTATTAATGAAGGGCAGCATAACGTTCATTTTGGCATTCAACGTAAATGATTAACAAATGTACTGAAACTACCAAACTCTTTTTAAAAAAGGCTTTTACAAGGTGTCCCATAAGTCTTGGGAAATTTTTTACTCAGGATTTAAAATATATGAATACGAGATTTTGAAAAATTCTTTAACTATAAATATTTGTATTGATTATATTTTAGTTCTGTATAATATTTGTTTAAAAATGATTTCAATCGATTTGCGAAAAACAATTTTGAAAATGCATTCCCAAGGATACAAAGTCACGCTCATCTCAAGAATTCTAGACATGCCCAATTCAAATATCTGTAACATTATCAGAAAATTCCAAACAACAAAGGAAGCCGCAGATTTGCCTCGAACAGGTCGTCCAAGATGCATGAGAACTCAAAAAAAAATCAAAGCCATAAGGGAAAGAGTTCGAAGAAACCCAAAAAGATCGATAAAAAAAATGGCATCAGAAGTTGGGACTGTCCCAACTTCTGATGTCACTTTTCTCATCGATCTTTTTGGGTGATGATTATATGTTCTTTAAAAGTATGTTGAAATGGCCCGAAAAAAATTTTATTTTTGTACTTTTTATAATTTTCGACATACTGTACAGCGTTTGAAGTATGTGACTTTCGACAGGCAGACAACGTTTTACAAAGTTTACTTAAAATTTCAGTTAAAGTAAAGTTAATTATTGTTTCATACCGTGATATTTCAACAATTTTTTGTTTCTAGTGTTTTTAAGTTCCCAAACTTAAAATTCACATTAAAGTTTTATACACTACTTTATACAGTTACTAAACAGTACCTTAGTTAAAGTTTTATACAATAAACAAATTTGCATTAGTGCTGCATAAAACAATAAAAGCAATCTTTCGCATTTGTGCAAATTTTTTTTCTAATTCTTTTAGATGAAACCGTTTTCATGTAGGAAAAGATAGGGTAAACCATTCTAGCAAGGTAACGCGATATATACATGTATTTTTTTTCTAATAAAGTTTCCTTAACGTAAAGATACCGATATGTTTGTATAAAGTACGACGTAATGTTGCTGCAACACGAGGGTTTTTTGTTTCGTGCAGACAATTTCGGATCTTATTCTCCTAAGTTTCTCATGTAAGACAAGCTGGACTTTTACACAATATAAGTGATAGTGTTTCACCAATTTTAAAAACACAAAACAATGTTGACCTTATATCAGGCTGCGGCTCTTTAAATAAATTATATTTTTTGTTTTTTACAGTTCGTTGCTTGAAATGCCGAAGTCACAGGTTTAATTGCTTTTCCTGGACAAAAACGTTTTGATATTTTCAAAGTTTTGTACAGTTCAAGTTTGTCTGAGTACTTCGCGTGCTTCTTTAATAAGCTTAATAAAAATTTTTGTTCTCTTTTATTTGCTAATAAAAAATAATAAAAACTAAAACGTACGTTATAAAATGAACAAAAAAAAAAATTCCTTATAATGGTGTTCGTAATTGATGCCTGACAAAGCAAAGTCTTCTCAATGGAATATCTAATACGTTGGGTTTAGATTTAAAGACTTAATTTTGAAAATAATGTATTCCTATAAATTTATAAAAATATCGTATTTTGGATAAGCGATATATTAAAAAAAATTTTTACTTCAGTTTTTTGCAGTTTTGTGCTTTGCTTTTATTGAAGTTGTATCTAATTTGTTTGGTTTGAAAAAAATCTAGTTAAATAAAATAAAACTTGTGAATATAATATTTGATTTAGCCTTATTTAAATATGTTATTACCGCACGCTATTATTGGTTTCAATTTACTAGCAAGATTAACTTGGTTCATGGCCCACTTAAAAGAACACGGCCGGACATTGCGCTTTTTGATGGAAAAATTAGAAGGGTCACTTTTAAGACGCGAGTTTTTTAATCGCTGTAATCTATTATCTATTTCTTTTGTAATAGAACCAAAAACAACCAATTTTCAATAATTGACGGATTATTGTTTGAAATGAATATATAAGTGTCAATAAATAAATGTAAACATAGAAATAATTAAACTAAGTTAAGTGATAAAACAATTATTGCCATTCTAATACGAATACGATGCGTTAAATGAAATCCAATTAAGTACGTAACAAAAAGCAAGGTCAGTAGTCTACTGTAGAACTAGTTTACAGTAAGACATATTGCAACATATTTTACTGGCATATGTCAGTTTATAGAGAGCGTTTTCTTTTTCTCTGTCTGCTTTTAAACTCGCTTTCTCGTTTCTACGAATTTCATTATTAGCCAATTTTTGTGATTTGTTGAAGAAAATGTTAATCACAATCTTATTTAGCTACTTAAGTGCATCAGCATGTTGAACACAGAACAAGGTCATTGCATCATTGTAATTTAGTGCATATTCAGATGCAACTATTTCCCGAAGTGCGCTTTTACGTATCACCTCGAGTGTAGTGTCTAATATCGCAAAAGATTTTGCAACACATTGAAGCAAGTCAGGTGATGGTACTGTTAAACCACCTCGTGAAAGTTTGATCAAATAATCATACTCTGCAGCAGTAACAAGTGATTCGCTTGAAACAAGCATATTTTTGTAAACAGTGCATTCTAGTCTTTTACATATCTTTTTTGCTATGTAGCCTGATACAAGATGCAAAGGCAGCGATTTCATATCCGCTGTCATCCAATGTACTAACGTCAATATAACTTGCAAGGCTGTCGAGTGAAGAAGTCAGTTGGGCTATCAGATCAGCATTGTTCTCATTTGATTGCACATCTTCACGCCACACACAGATTGATTCTTTGAGCAAGCTTTTGATGACAAGTATACGTTCCGAGCATTGAATTCACGCGGCTCAGCCAAAATTCTACCCCCAGTTATTTGGCGATATTTTGAAAACCGTAGTTCCAAAAAATCGGTTTGAAAACCCGTACAAAAAAATATCCTGGCAAAGCGGGATATTTCTAGCCGGTAATATCCTGGTAAAAACTTGTAAAAGTATGGGTATTATGGCCTCTGCCATATTTTTTCCAAAGTGTCCTGATATAACGTGAAATACCGGGATTTGTCGACAGCGTGGTCGAGTGGTTATAGCGCCGGGCTCGTGACCAACACGGTCTCGGTTCGAAACCCACTCGCGCCATTCTGTTGTGTTCTTGGGAAAGACACTTTACGGCACATTCCCCTGCTTGGTGGTCCTGGCAAGCAGTTCTAAATTACAGTCATATCTCTATTAAATTAAAAGCGGACAGCAATATCTTGGTATCTCCGCAAGCAGGTTGGGGTAATTGCCTACCCTATGTATTAGCGCCGCCGTCGCTTTCTTGCGAGTAAGGAGGATAAATATAGAGATAAAATAAAAAATAAAAAAGATTTACCGAGACCTAATATTTGAACAGAAAATTATGCTGGTAAACCGAAAATTACTGGGATGGATTTCTGTACTGGTATACCGTAAAAAACCGGGAATATATATTGGAATGGAAATCATGTTGGTAAACCGTAAATTATTAGGATGGATTACTACACCGGTATACCGTAAAAAACCGGGAATGGATATTAGAATGAAAATTATGTCGGTAAACCGTAAATTACTAGGATGGTCTACTAATACCGGTATAACGCGAAAAATCGGGATTACATCTTACGACGATGATGCCGGTAAACCGCATATCACTAGTATTAATTAATATAACATTAAACCGCTAAATATCGGGAAAAACCATTAAGATAAAAATGATGCCGATAAACGTAAATTACTGGGATAAATTATTGCCACACTGGTAAACCGCAAATTATTGGGATAAATTATCACATCTCTATACCATGAAAAACCGGGACAAAATATATAAACGAAAATGGTGCTGGTAAACCATAAATCACTAGGATGGATTATTACTACACACAAATATACCGCGAAATACAGGGACCAAATATTAAGACACAATGATGCTAGTAAATCATAAATTACTAGGATGACTTATTACTACATTGGTATACCTCGAAATACCGGGACCAAATATTAGAATAAAAATGATGCAGTTAAACCGCAAATAACTAGGATGGACTATTACTACACAGGTATACCGCGAAATACAGGGATCAAATATTAAGACATGAATGATGCTGGTAAACCATAAATTACTAGGATGACTTATTACAACATTGGTATAACTCGAAATACCAGGACAAATTATTAAAATGAAATTGATGCTCCGCAAATTATTACGATGAATTATTGTACTGATACACCGCAAATTACCAGGACTAAAACTACAATAAAACCATCCCGGTAAACTGCAAATTAATAGGATAAATTATCTCAAAGCTAAATCGTCGTCGTCGTCATCGTTTGAAGGGCATCCACTCCAGGCCAGACACAAACAGAACTGGGGCCGAGGGTTTATCCTTTTACTACCCCAGACTGCTGCACTGCCTGGATCAGATGTTGGCAGTGATGTTATTAAGCCAGCATCGAGTTTCGTCATCCAAAACCGTCAGACCGCGTGCTCCATGTGGTGCCCGATGTATGGGGCACATTGTTAGTACATGGTCTGCGGTTTGCTCTGAGGCGCCACACTCGCAATTCGGTGAAGGAGCGAGACCCCATTTGTGCATGGACGAATGGAATCGCCCAACACCAGTCCGCAGGCGGTTGAGCTTAACCCAAGCTGCTCGGGGTAAGCCCATCCCAACAGGCCTGACACTGGTCCCGGGCACAAAAGCACGGAGCCTGGAAGCACTTTCACAGTACTCCGCGTTCCATTTATGATTTGTCCATTCAGAGGCGCGGACGCCAAGTCTGGCAAGATTGTCCAAGAGATTCCGCGCACCTGGCACAAACGGGCGTCTGGATCTTAGTCTCACTTGGCCAGTATCTGAGGACCCACTTAAAAGACCATGCAAAATATGATCGGGGTCCAGAGATCCACGGTAAGCCAAGGAGAGTGTCGCTCCCAGTCGGCGAAGCTCAGCTGGCTGGATGCCTGAGAGTACAGGTAGGTGGTCCGTTGGAGTGGGACGCAGGCATCCAGTAACTATGCGCAAGGCGTCATTCAAGACACTGTCAATGAGGCGAGTGTGAGCACTGCGACACCAGACTGGCGCACAGTACTCAGCTGTTGAGTAGACTAGAGACAAGGTGGCTATGCGTAGTGTTTTAGCACCAGCACCCCATCCCGAGCCCACGAGTCGCCTCAACAGTGTGACGCGCGATGATAGTTTTTTGCGCAATGCCACTAAATGGTGACGAAACGTGAGCGATCTGTCCAGTTTTACCCCAAGGTATGTAGGGGTTGGACAGAACGGTAAAAGTCTACTATTGTCGTAGACCTTTAGCTCACGTTTGGCCTCTCGGTTGTTTAAGTGAAAGGCTGTCGTCACCGTCTTAGTGTGACTGAGCTTCAACCTCCAAGTCTGGAGATACGCTGACAGTGTGGACATGTCTTGGCTTAAGGTCCCCTCCAAGTCCTTCCAGTTTCCAGAAGAGTGCAACAATGCTAAATCATCAGCATAAGCAAACTTTCTGGAAATCATGGAAGGAAGATCGTACGTATAGATGTTAAATAGGAGGGGAGCCAAGACCGATCCCTGAGGAACGCCGTTTTTAAGACGGCGTAGCCTGCTTTGCTTGCTGTCACCGGTGGTAAGGGTGAAACTTCGATTTCGGACAAGCTCCATGATCATTTTGACCATGTGCTTATCCGGAAGTAGTCTCAGCAGCTTGCAGGTAAGGCCACGGTGCCAGACAGTGTCATAAGCAGCTGTCAGATCGATAAATACGGCACCGGCCTTCTTTTTAGCCTCGAAAGAATCCTCGATGTTCTGGGTTAGCAGAACAACTTGATCTACGGTCGACTTCCCGCGTCGGAACCCAGCCTGCTCTTTAGGGAGCAGTGGATCGATTAATGGTTCAACGCGGGCGTAGATAAGCCTCTCGAGGATCTTGTAGGGGACACAGAGCAGAGATATCGGTCGATAACTCTTTGGGTCCCCCACGGGCTTTGCTGGTTTTGGGATCGCGACCACAAGCGCTCTTCTCCAGATCTTGGGAATTTTGAGTCGGCGCAAACAGGAAGGAAGTCACGTAACCAGGACTTCAAAGCAGCTCCAGCATGGAGTATAAGCTCGGGGCAGATGGAATCAGGACCCGGAGCTTTACCTGGTTTTAAATGTTGAAGGGCAGCAGCAAATTCTCTCTGTGAAAAATTGTCAGAGATATTTACTGCATCTGGTGTTGTCGCCCTCCAAAGGTCAGACACTTCTTGAAAGACAAGTCGAGATGACTTGCGATCAACAGCCTCGTATTTCCCATTTCTAACCAGCTGAGATGCAATAGCATCGGCTGAAACGGGACAATGACGAGGAGAGTGTCGTGACCTACCAGTAAGGTTGTTCAAGATACTCCACGCTTTTCGACTAGAGTGTGAAAAATCAATGCTCTGAACTGCTTCGGACCATCGATCCCTCCGTTTTCTGTCAAGCTTGGCAAGCAGAGTTGTAGCAGCCAAACTTGAGTCGTCTCCCTGAGGAGACTGCAGAAAGGTTTTATAGAGGGATTCACACTCTGCATCCCAACACGGAATATAGTTGTTTCGATACCCGCGTGGGATAGTCTTCTTGGCTGCTTTCTTAATGATGTTACAGAAGTCCTGGTAAGCCGCATCCACATCAAGTGAATCAGGCGGCAACAAAGTCTTTGCGAATTTATTCGTCAAAGCAATGTAGTGACTCCAATTGGCCTTGCGGAAGTTCCATCGCTTAACAGGCATGCTTGGCACTGCCATAGCAAACCTTGGTGGTGTAATAAGCGAGGGTCGATGTTGTGACCTGGGAAACTTCTCAAGGACGCGTCTATCCGGTAGGCGACTGTTTGGACCTACGCTAGCGAAAGCTAGGTCTGGATTGGTGCCAATGTTCCAGCGGCCGGAATAAAAACTGGCAGCGTCCTTGGCATTATATAGAAGGCCAAGACAATTAATACTTGCCCATCCAGCCAAGCACTCACCATCCGGACTGTTGTCATCATAACCCCAGTCAGCATGACGACAGTTAAAATCGCCAGCGTACAGACAGGGGTGAGGAAACACTGGGAGATCCAGGGTTCGCAATCGCGTTGGCGGTGGTTTGTAGACGTTGACTATTTTATAGCCATCAACGTCCACACATAGCCACTCGATCTCCGATGTCGGTGGAGATTGGTCCAAAAGCGTGTATCTCAGTCGCTCGTGAACAAACGTGGCAAGGCCATGCTTCCTGCTTAAAGAAGACCCAGCTAGTTGGTAGTGTGGTAGCACCAACTTCTCTGCATCAGTGCAGTGGGTCTCCTGCAGTAGGATGACGAGTGCCTCAGACTGCATAGCGAGGTGATGAAGAACATTCATCTTGCTTGCAGTGAGGCCTTCGATGTTCAGCTGAAGAATAGTGGGTCTTCGGAACTTGTTGGCAATGTGCCCTGAAAAGGGCAGTTTTATCCTGACATTGCCCCGTCCTGAAAAGGACGTTTGCCGATTAACAGACCCACACTGAACATCGGAATGGGTGGATACCCTTCCGTTTTGGTAGGTTCGGTTTCGGTCTGTCATTTTAAAATCAATGAGCAGACTTACTCACGGCCCAGGCTGCGTGAAAGCACCTACCATCTGGGCACAGCTAAATCGTGAAACGCCGGGACAAAACATTAGAATGAAAACCATTCAAAAAATACTAGCATGAATTATTATTACACTGATATACCACAAAATAGTGAGACAAAATTTTTTAATAAAAGGTCTCCCATTAAGTAGCAAGTTACAACGATAAATTATCATATTGTTATACCGCAAAAAAATATTTCTATGAAAATGCAGTAAACTGTGATTTACCCTGTATATTACAATTAGTTGTGGCTAAAAACGCCGTTTTGATAGAGACTGCGATGGTCATGGCCTTGGTTTAACTATACTACAAGAACATTTTGTAAAAATGCCATTGCAATCAAGGAAATATCATAACCAAGTAATCAACATAAAAAAAACAGTTATTTAATATTTTGAACACAATTTCCTCGCATTTGATATTTTTGTATGACACATGTTATTGAAACTTGCGTTTCAAGAAATAGTTCTTTTTTTTGCATCACTCTTTAAATACACAGGTAGAACAGGGAAGAGTTCTCTCAGGTTTTCTGCAAAAGTGAAAAACAAAAGATTATAACTTTAAAATTATGCCTATTATAGTTTAGATACCTCTAATAGCGCTTAATTTTTTCTCGATCAAGGTTTGCCGGTTTCCTTAGCTCTGTTTCTCACGCATCAAACAACTGTTGGCAAGATGATCTAAGTAAACAAAAAGAAAAAAATGTAATTATTTAAGGTGAGCTTAAACAGCACCAGGTAATCAGAGAAAATATAAACTTTTGAGAGGAATGATAAAATTAAATACGTATGGTTATCCTTGCAGTAAATAACATGCAAGAGTTGCAAAGCCTGAAAGTGTACGCTTTAAAGCCTAAGCTACCCGCTCTAGGCGTTAATGTTACTTTTATGTCAAATAAACAATGCAAATTACAATAGCAAATATGCTATTTCTTTTTCTGAAACCCAACAAACGGCAACAACGGTTTAAAAAATCAACAAATTGGTAAAGATCATATGACGTGCGTTAAATTGTAAACTTAGTATTAAAGATTTAGCAACATCAAAGTTTAATTTACATTCCACCAATGCATTTCTACAGCAATCATTTTTTACCGTAATTTGAAAAGGATTTAGTTAATGTTTGGCATTTATGGAACAAAATCATAGTACCGCGTATACTTTATAAAAATATTTTTTCTAAATAAGTCAAACGTAAACAAAAAGAAAAAGTAAAAATAGTTTAGCTGGGTATGGAGAAAAACCAACTTCCAAAAGATCATTGACTAGTTTTGAAGGGCAGCTGTGATTACAGCGGGATAACATTGTAGCTGACACTACTACATTCCCCTCACGATCTAATACAGCGTTTCTCAAATCATGGGTCGGGACCCAAATGTGGGTCGCTAAGACTTAGCAGATGGGTCGTAAAAGCTTTTATATACAATTACTTTTAATCATACGTACAACTAGTTTAGACCAGGGATGTCCAACCTGTGGCCCACTTAACGTTCCGATGCGGCCCAGCGACGATTTTCAGTTTTCTGGCTATAATGAAGGTTACGAAGAAAAGTTCTGCGAGATTGCTGAAAGACATTTGGGGCGGAAATCGATAAATAAGAGTAAGATTCTAGAAGACCTTTTTTTTTAGAGGAACACCTGAATTTTGATACGAAAAGTAAGAAATTGTAGCGATAAAATAGAGGAAGACCTTTTTTTTTTAGAGATCACCAGGTTTTTGAGACGAAAATCAAGAAATCAAAATAAGTTTGCTCACGAACAAATTTCTGCTCACACACATAAAGCTAAAAATTAGAGGAACATCGTTGGCTCTCATGGAAATACAGTTAAAAATATGTAGCCGTTATGGATCTCTTACCCAAAAAGGTTCCCGACCCCTGCATTATGCGCTCACTCAAATTTATTTGGGTCGCAGTCCTTTTTATAAATCGTTTTTAACTTAATTTGGGTCGCAGAAAAAAAGAGTGAGAAACGCTGATCTAATGTCTTGAATGTAAAAAAGGAAGTTTACGATAACAATCAATAACAGTAATAGTAATAGTTGCAATTACAAACGTTATTTTAACTCCGATGATTCTCGGCTGACTTCCTTAGTAGTTGCAACGAATCTTGGATGGAAGTTTATATTGCTTCTCAATTTTTCCAAGTTGGACATCACTGTATGTAGCTTGTCAACAAGGGCAGGTAATTCTATTGTAAACAAACAAAACCCACTGAAGTTTTATCTTGAATTAAGAGTCACCGATTAAAAGCAAAAAAGTTTTAATAGAAAATATAAGTTACCCTTTAAGTATCAGAATGTGCAGTACCTTTTACCAACTATCTCAATATTGATATTTTACTCGTGCTACTTTTATTTGTTAAAACGTAAAAAAAATATTGTGCGGTTTTAATCAGCAGCATGCTAATTTGTTAAAGATTTTTAAACATTTTTTAAGAACTACTTAAATTAGTGCTTCCCTAACTATGTGACGTAGAGAAATCGGATGGGTATTATCTTTTATTGTATGGAAATAGCAATCTAAACCTGAAATTGTCCTTATTTTTTCATGAACTAAATCACTTGTTAACCAGTAGGAAAAATGAAGTCATACCTTGCAAAGCATTAAAACTGGTTTTCGTAGCTCTTGTCGCATAAAAGCAACAAAGAAAAGGTTTTTTTTATGTATTCTGAAAATCGAAAAAACAAAAGATTACGACGTTGAATTTAAGAATAAAAAAGTTTAGGTACCTGTAATAGCCAGTGGTGGATATTCAAAGTTAGGGGCCCGAGGCAAGGATATCCAAAATTTCGAAAGGGGCCCGAGGTAACTGCCTCATTCGCCTCACCCAATATCCACCACTGGTAATAGCTCTATGCACGCGTATGTTTATTCAACAACGCGCGCTGAATGTTTTCTCAATGAGAGCGATCGATTTTCTTTGGTTTGTGTGTATTAGCGCCTCCGTCGCTTTCCTGCGAGTCAGGAAGATAAATATAGGGATAAAAAAAAAGAAATAAACATTATGCCCCAAACAGCTGTTTGCAAGAACTATAAAAACAAAAAAACTATCTTCAATTTATGTAAGGTAAGTTTTAAAAAGTATCAAGTAATCATAAAAATATGAACTCTAAGTGGAGTGATAAAATAAAACATGCATTGTTGTCCTTTTTGCAAGAGTGGCAAGGCCGGAAGTATTAACCTTTGAAGGCTTAGGCAATATTCATAATCTTCAATCAAAATAATTGCTTTTTATTACATGAAAAACAAATTTTGTAAATATGCCTTTCTTTTTTCTTAAACCGAATAACGGCCATAGTGTTTGAAATAACAAAACCGGAAAAATTGCACGATATGCTTCCAAATTGCCGTCTTTATTAAAAATTGGTTTCATATTTTTATAAACACCACGGTTTAATCAATATTAACCTGTTTCCGGGGTTAGACTTAAATTAGTCGGCAGTTGTTGTTGGGTAAGATGGAAATTTACTTCGCACTTGCAGCTATTTACATGTATAGTGATACATGTATAGTGATTCATTGATAGAACTAAAGTCCTCAATCAAATCATTTGCTTTGAATTCTTCTATCAGGTTTAGGTTTATTTTGTAATGTTGGTGACTTTCGAGATGATGTTGGAGTTGGAAAAACTGAAGGTGGTATCTGTTCTGCTTTTGGTTAAATTGATGGAGTAGGATTTCATTTCTATTTTAAAATGCTCCGAATTCCAGTCTTTATATACATATTGTCTCAAAATGTTCAATACATATTCCAAAATATTTGCTTGGTTGCCAATTTTTACGGTTAACAAATTGTATCCATTTTTCAAATAATTCAGGATTTTCTTTGGGAAACTTAAAAACTGGGAGCTTTTGTGAAATTGAAGCTTGTTGTTTGCACCTTTTTTTGTAACCAGTTGTACAATTTACAACACAGCATGTACTTACCCTTTTTTAATTCTAAAATTAAGAATTTAATACAGTTTACAAACTACTTTCTTTGAAAACTGATTAACTAAATTGAAACCTTTACAATTAAATTGTATACAGGCTACTTAATAAGTTAACTAGTAGTTAAAAAATTCCATAATAGGTAGCCGGGTAAAATGCATGTAAGGCATGATTATATTTATTTGCTGTTAATTAATCCAAAGTCTAAATAAATCTACACACTAATCATAAAATCCCAAAGTAAAACTATAAAATTTAGCATAACTCTCCAAAAATTAGAAGTCCAATCTCAAAACTAAAACAAAAATGGTTTTAACACTAGCAAGAGTAGAACCTGCAACATTCACAATCATACTTACAAAACTACCATCCTGATGTGTTAATCTCTGCACCAAGCAAATTAAAAGGAATTGCAAAAATTGGGTCTTGCTAAGAATTGGCCACGAGTGGACTAGTAAACAATCAGTTGTGAGCACTAAAATCAAATTTGATTAATGTTAGGTTTTAGAGTTAGGATTAGAGTAAAAAAATGTAATTTTTGTGCTCACAGCCGATTCATAACTAGACCCCAAAATTTAAGATACTTCGATTGTTATTAAACCAAATGACACCAGTCATGTCAACCCTAAAACACCAGTGTTTATAATTGAGCTTTCAATTGAAAGCAAAAATGTTAATTAAAAAAAAAGTTTGTAATTGAGTTTTCATTTAAAATAACCTAATTCTCCCAGTTCTTCCCATTTTTCTCTTCTATTTAAAATGCCACAACTTTAGAAATACATGCACCAATAATTTGAAACTAAAGCTTCAATATAAATCCTTATTTTGGTAATAAAATTTGAAACACACTTAACATATCTATAGCCTAAGTCAATGGTTCTCAAACTGTGCGTCGCGACGCCCTGGTGCGTCGTTTTAATTTTCCAAGGGAGTCGCACAATAATTTCATTCGTAGCAATACTCAATTAAGCAAATAGTAGCAAATTTCAATGCAGTTTTATCTCTTCATCAAATAACAGTAATTGCTGTTAGGGTACAGTTTTATCAATTTACACTGACTGCTGGCACGTGTTTTCGAATTCCTTATTACGTAACTGCAACGATTGATTACTTATCACGTTTGCCTCGTTATGTACCACGGGTGGTACATTCGTGGTTTTCACTGCATTCGTGGTTTTCACAACACTACGTCTGTATAATTTACAAAATAAACTTATGACATCCCAAAATTTAAAATGTGAAAAATATACGTCATGTACCACCGGTGACCACTTCAAATATTATACTATCTTTGCCCTCATAGGCGTACCAGCCAAAAAAATTTTGGGGGGGCAATGAAGTTTTGCCCAAATTTTGTGATGTTTGCCCAAATCATGATTTTCTAGTACTTTATGGATAGGACAAAAAATTGTCTGAGATTCTTGTATGGAGAAGAAATTTCGCCCTGAAATGATGGTGATCTCTAAAAAAAAAAGGTCTTCACTTGGATTCAGTAAAATAATTTTCGTCCCAAAATCAAGGTGTTCTCTAAAAAAAAAAAGAGGTCTTCACCTAAATTTGGCAACTAATTTTTGCAGTTGATCAATGTCGATGCCCTGAAACTCCTGACTTTGCCCAAATTTTTCATATCGCTGCCCGAAAAATTATGCTCCTGCCCAAATATTTTCTTGTCACTGCCCGAAAAATTTGAATTTTGCCCAAATCTTGGAAACTTGTCTGCCCCCCCGGTAGGTACGGCTATGTTTGTCCTGATCCTGCTACTAGTCACGTGCTTTAACTACTGGACCAATGTGTAGAAAACGAAAACCGTATATAACCATTTACGTGTCCCAGAGGATGTTTTGGCAAAAAAGCAAACGAGCTGAATGTGTCAATAAACGCATTCCGCAATTTTAATATTCTTTTTGCTCATACAAGCAAAGAATACACCAGTCAGTTATAAAATGGATGTAAACAGCAAGCTAATGTTGCAATTTAAGCGTAAATCTGCAATTGAAGATGATAGGCCTAAAAAGAAGTCTCGCAAGTACAGGGACAGTTATTTAGATTTTGGATTCACGTTTATTTTGCGGAATGGCGAGGAAAAGCCTCTCTGTGTTATTTGCAGCAAGGTATTGGCCAGTGAGAGCATGTTACCTAATAAGCTTGAACGTCATTTAAAAACATCACATCCGCAATTTGTTGATAAACCCAGGGATTTTTTTTCTCGAAAATTAAATGATCTAAAGAAGCAAGTGTTCACCATTTCAAAATTCACGCAACACTTATCAAAGGCTTTATTAGTGCACAGAATTGTTAAGTGTAAAAAACCTCACGCCATTGCTAAGGGACTAATACTACCTGCTGCAGTGGATCTTGTAAGTACGATGATAGAAGGAGCTGCTGAAAAGTTGAAGATGGTGCCGCTCTCAGATGATACCATGTGTTGCCGGATTATGACATGGCACAAGACATTCACAACCAACTGATCGATGAAATGAAACAGCCAGAATTCGGCTTGCAATAAGATGAAGCAACTGATGGCAGTCGAGATGCACACCTGATTTATTATGTGCGGTTTGTTGACTTCTCAAACCAAAAGTTCGTAGAAGAGCTGTTATTTTGCAAACCTATTGAACTTGGATGCCGAGAGATTGATCTTTTTAATATAATCGACAACTTTATTTCGACAAACAACTTAGACTGGGAAAAGTGTATCAGCTATGCACAGATGGCGCCAAAGCTATGTTTGGTAGCTGCAGTGGGCTGCAAAGTCTAATTCAAGAACGTGCACCAATGGCAAAATGAATGCATTGCATGATTCACTGTGAGGCGTTAGTTGCTCGAGAACTCAGTCCTGAGCTTGGTGATACAGTTGACGTCGTTACCAAAGTTATAAATTGCATTAAAACACGGCCATCGAAGTCAAGAGTTTTTCAAGAACTTTGTGTAGAGATGAATGCAGAGCATCGAAGTTTGCTATTTTATTGTTTGTTCAGATGGCTTTCACTGGGAAAATCCTTTGAACGAGTCTACGAGCTGGTAAATGAACTTCAAGCTTTTTTTGCAACAAAATAATAATAATCTTGCTGATTGCCTAGCTGAGAACAAATTTTTATTAAAATTGGCTTACTTGTGTGATATCTTCGCTAAATTGAATAAACTGAATATTTCTATGCAAGGGCCGGATAAAAATATGCTTGACGTTTCGTATAAAATTTCAGCGTTCATTAAATGTCTTTGTGGAAGAAAGATGTAGAAAGTGTGTCTGGAAGTTCTCAGTACTTTAGTGTCAAGTTTGCCGGAAAAGAAAAGTACGATGGTTTCTTCAAATTTAGGAAGCGTATTTTTACAGCATCTACTGAATCTCCAGTTGAAATTCGAAAAGTACTTTCCGGAAAATTTATCCAGTTATAAACGGATTCGCCGTCCTTTTGCCCAGCCTACCCCGTCGTCCTTTACTGAACAAGAAAAAGAAGACTATCTTGATCTTACCTGTGATAATTCCCTGAAAAGAAAGTTTAATTTAGTAAATCCGACAAATTTTTGGATTTTTTTTAATACGAATATCCAGCTTTGACGAAAAAAGCACTACGAATGTTCATCCTATTTGCTACGTCCTATCTATGCGAAGCAGGATTATCTGCTATATCTGTCATTAAAAGCAAATATAGATCACGAATAAATGCTCAAAGAGAAATGCGGAGAGCAGTTTCGAAAATTTTCCCAAGATTCGAAGAACGTTGCAAAAACAAGCAAGCCCACACATCATGTTAAATAATATGCCAATCTGTTTCGTTTTGATGTTGTATTAATAAATTGAACTTTGATTATAAGCATCTTTATTATTATATTTTTACTGGTGCGTCGCATGCCCAGCAAACTTTTCCAAAGGCGTCGCAACGAAAAAAGTTTGAGAACCACTGGCCTAAGTGATAAACAATGAAAATTTAAGTAAATAAACAAAATGTTAATGAATTACAAGCTGCGGTTTTAAATTTTAATTGCATTTTTAAATTTACAAAAATAATAAACAGCACTAACCCTAAATAAAGGACTGCTAGACTGTAATTCACGATGACAAATAAATAAGCAAAATGTTTCGATGCTTAATTTTAAAGTAGCCTACCGTTAGGTCCTAAGAAGCTTACAGTTTTTGGCAGCATCTAACAACGCCTACATCAATCTCCCAACTAAGAGTTACTTGACTTAATTTATTTTTTAACAATATAACTACTTTAATGTAACTGCAGATTTTAAAAGCAATCTTCAATTGACTGATTCTCTCATTAGAACAATAGGGGTTGTGACAAATAGGGGGCCATGTCATAAAAAATTGCCGGCGAATTTCTAAGCAGCCGGGGACTGGTCAACGACACATGGCGGCAATCGACGACTGTTTCTGATAAAGCAGCCGTTTGTATATTTGTAGTATTAGTGTTGTATTCTTGACTCTATTAAGGAACAAACGATCAAACCTTTCTATCTTGATTAAAGAAATTTAATCAGGTTTATGTACACATACATCCCACAACAAGGGGTACACAATACAATAAACTTATAAGATAGAAACATTGTTTTTGTGCTTCCTTAAGCCCCGTTTCCACTACGAGCGTGGAAAAGAGCATTTTTTGTTTCTTTTATTGATCTTCAATTGAAGCGAGCGGTTAAAATTGAAGTGAGCGCAAAAAAAATCAATAAAACAAACAAAGAATGCTCTTTTCCACGCTCGTAGTGGAAACGGGCCTTTATTCAATAAGAAAAAGTAATCAATTAATCTTATTCTTAATCAAATAAAAAAAAATAATCAATTAATCAGCATTTCTTTTTTATACTTCTTAATATATACAATAAATATTAGTGATGTCGCAGTTACAAAATTTTGTGTTCGCAGCCTGCAAGTATTTTTTATTTGTGACATCGCACTGCACCGGAAAGTTGTTAGCAAAAACTTACACTGCACCACGCTGCACCGCAAATCATATATTTAAATAGAAAATTTTTAGACATCTTTTCTTTTTTTTGAAAAGGTGTTTGCTCAAACAATACTCACTGTTGTAATCATCAAAATAAGCCCTTATATTTCAGATTCTATAGCTATTGGCAATTGGCATAATAGCCATTGGCATTAGCAATTCAATAGTTGTGTCCTTGGGAAAGACACTTTACAGCACCTTCCCCTGCTTGGTGGTCTTGACAAGCAGTTCTAAATTACAGTTATATCTCTACTGAATTACTAGCAGACAGCAATATCTTGGCATCTCCAGAAGTAGGTTGGGGTAATTGCCTACCCTATGTATAGCGCCTCCGTCGCTTTCCGGGGAGTCAGGAGGATAAATAAAGAGATAAAATAAAAAATAAAATAAAATAAAAAAGTAGCTATTGGCATAATCTTGCTGTATCATTGGAACCACTTTAAGCACATTACTCTGCTTGGCATCCCAGCAAGCAGCCTTAATTTAGTAATGTCTCTATAGCTTAAAAAAAACAAATAAAAAATTTCAACCCAACAGCAATATCTTGGCATCTTCAAAAGCTGATAAGATATAATTAGGGTCTCTTCAAGAAGTCACCGTATGCAATTTTTGTTTGTGAAACTAATTCCAAATCCTCAGTGGTTTCTATTACTTCTTGAAAAATCTTTTTTCTCTTAGTTTTCTTTTTATTCCATTCTGGTGCTGAATGGAGATTCCAGATAAGTTTCACAAAAAAAAATTGCTTACATAACTTCTTGAAGAGAGCCAATAATTCCTCTTAGTATAATGCCCCTCAATGTTTTCCTGCAAGTTGAAAAGATATATAAAGAAAATATAATTATCTTTTTTTTTGCAAACACAAACTTTGCTTACTATCAAGTTTGTTTTTTTTAATGTTTTTAGCTTGAAATTTGAAAAAATAATCACTCAAACATATTGCATAAATTACTTAGATTTCTTAACCATAAAACCTTACCAAAACCCTTGATTTGCATTTGTGGTCAAAGCAATAGTTGTTCTCATGCTAAGCTATTTTGGACAGCTACAACAGCATATCAAATCCTTTATTAAACTATATTTATTAAGTACATCCAATTTAAGGCATAGTTAACTACTATTAAAAATTGCATTCTGAAAGAAATCATAAAAAATTAGATACAAGTAAATTAAACCATTAATAAGTTCAGTTAAGACCAATTTTTATTCAATTCATTTGATTTTAAATAATACCAAACTAACCATTGCAACTAAATAGACTTTCTAAAGTTAAATCCAATAATGTTTTGTTAAAGCATGTTGCTTAATAGATTAATATGCAATTGCAACATGAAGAGAAAACAATGTAATTTTAATGCATTTATACAAATCTTTTTTTGCAAAAAATCTTTATTTTTTTACTTTCTTAGACAAAAATAGGTCTTAAACTGTCATATAAGATTAACAACTGAATTACAAACTCCTTTTTTGTAGTTTGTACACATCTACTTAATGGTGCTTTAGCTTTTACATTTTTTTCAAAGTATTTTGCCAAATGCAACATGTTAACACTGTGGTGTATGTATTTTAAACTATTTTAACAGTTTCTAACATGTTACAAAAAGAATTGCTTTATCTCCATTAACACATTTTGTATTACCCCAAATTTAAATTGGCTTTTGTTAAATCAATTGAATTAAGTTTACCATTTTAAACTTTTTTGTAATATATAAAGACTGCTTTAAGCCTCTAAGCTTTGTCCTAACTATGCTGAGAAGGATATTATAGTACTTTTTAATGCTCTACAGAAATCATAATTTACATAGTAGCATAGATGTACCATTTAAAAATTATAAAGATATTGAGACACCACCAGAAAGACTTTGAAAAACTCATTTAAAAAAATACTTGCTACAGAGTACTTTTCAGTTAAACTTTAAAAAAATATTAAGAAATATCTACGAGTTGCTGAAATTAATTATTAAAATGTAATTACTTATTAATGGTTGGCAACTTTAATTTTACATTGAGAGGATTTTCAAAAACTCATTCTACAGTTCTATGTCTGATTTTATAATCTGCTTTTTTGTTTTGGTTAAATTAGTATTTCTTATATAAAAAACAATGGCGTTTAAAGTTTGGTGCTTCTTTACAAAGTAACACAATAGGATATTTTGTAAAGAAGGTTTATTAGGCTAAGTAACAATAGTTGGTTCTCGTTCACTATTAGCCGAGTTTAGTTTATTACTTTATAAATTTTGGAAAATCCCCAAAAGCTGCAAGGTTAATAACAGCGAAAAATGAATAAAAACCCTAAATGATAAAAAAGCTAAGACTTTGTTTTGGTATTGAATAATCGGGTAAAAGGAATAAAATAATTCAAATGTCAAGTTGATTAAAAAAGAGGGGAAGCTTCACATACTCTAATTCAAGTTTATCTTCAAAATTCACATTGCTTATTCTTTCTTAGTAATATTTTTTACAAGCCTTGCTCTGCTGTACAATTAGATACCATTGCTTTCTTTAAGTTTGAGAGCAGTTCACCTCTCTATTTATTTTAGTTTGACTCATATTTCTTTTTTCTTTATATGGGATATCTATGGGATATCTAACCATAGATATCCTATATATCCTATATAATAGTTATATGGGATATCTATGGCCATAACCAAATAAAATTCTTTATCAAAAAATAAAGGGACAAATAAATCGGTAAGCCAATTATTAACAATTACTATATACTAAACACAAATTTATTAGCTTAATAAAAAAAGATATAGCTAATTTCCAAAACAAATACTGTATATTTGTTTTGATAAGATTTTCACATACACAATTATTCTAATACATATATAAATATAATATAATTTATTGAGAAAAAATAAAAAACAAATCGGTAGTCAATTTGATGCCCAACAACCAAATAGCCAAAAAGCAACAATAACTAGATTCGTATTATGAATTGGTAAAGGAAAATTATTAAAATAAATTATGAAATCAGCCTCTAATTATTCAGAGCAATGGTGCCATGCTATCCTTCGACTGTATTAAGACAGTTACAGCAAACAGCCCAGCAGGAAAAGATAATTCCGTGAAGTAGGCCCTAACTCAGAATTCCAAATTTCCAATTGTACAATTTTAAACCTAAATATGAGCAGTGAACTTTGAAAAATACCTAAGCAACATCGAAAAAGATTTTTTCTGTGTTAAGTAGCCTAGTTATATTTTAACCGAAACCAGACCTTGTAAAAGCATTATTTGAGCCCACTAAATATACAAATAATAAACATTTTTTTGTTGCATTTCACATTTCTTACAATTGTGCAAATACTTTTGCATGCACCTTTCCAATCTCCCTTAGAGGCGTGCACATGCGATCGTTTCCTTTTTGTTTAAGGACAGAAGTTTCGCCAGTAGCTATATTTTAACTGTCCGTTCAATATCAGTGCTTTGATATCAGGGCAGTGGCGTACTGATAATTTTTTAAAGTAGAGGAGCATACAGCCCCAATCAAATACGGTCAGTGAAAAAATTCTTTAAATGGTAATACAGGCTTCCATTTTTAATCTATCCCGGTGTTAATGCAATCTAAGGAATATAATAAGGCTTCAAGAGATTATCAACATCCGGCTTTGTCAATTTTTTGTCCTAAAAGCATAAAGATCTCTAAAAAAAAGGTCTTCACTTTGAATCTGTCTCTGATTTCTCGTATTAGTGATCTCAAAAGGGGGGCATGGCACAATGCCCTACCCCTAAATATGCTACTGCACCTAATTTCCGTCAGTGGTTTTCAATCTTTTTTATTCCGCAATCCAATTTCTAATCCAAGGTAACTTAACTACCCCCTTCAGTGAACAAAATTTAATTTTCGCCACAAAATTCTGGTGATCTTTAAAAAAAGATATTTATTTTAAATCTGCCTCTGATCTTGCGTATTAGTGATCTCTAAGGGGGAGGCATGGCACAAATATGCTATTGTACCAGGGGATTGATTTTAGTCAGTGGTTATTAACCTTTTTCATTTCGCAACCCAATTTCCAAACCAGGGTAACTTAACGACCCTCTTCGGTAAAAAAATTTTATTTTCGGCGCGAAATTCTGGTGATCGCTTTAAAAAAAGTCTCCAGTGGGAATTTGTCTTTGATTTATTGATTTTCATTGCTAAAAAGTAGTGTTCTATGAAAAAAGGTTCTCACTTTGAATCTGTCTCGGATTTCTAGACTTTCGTAACTAAACAGTAGTGTTCTCTAAAAAAAGGCCCCTACTTTAAATCTGTCTCCAATTTCTCCTATTAGTGTTCTCCAAAAAAAGCTTTTAAGCGCTTTCACGACCCCTAGAAAATAATCAAACGACTACCAGGTTGAAAACCACTGGTTTAGTTTTTTTCAGTCTGAAGATTGCTTTGTCATTTTCAAGAATATGCAGGTTAGCACGGAAAACTAGCATTCTGAAAGTATTTAGTTCTATCATAAATTTAGTAAAAACAAGCGATGTTACTATGCAATAAAAATCCAGATCATTGTATCGCTCATTTAAATAAGACAGCCATTTTACAGGTAATTGAAAAAGCTATTCGAATTTATGACTCATACGTTGAAGCAAAAAGCAATGTTTTTACCTAATTAAATCGTATTCATTCTACACACAATGGACAAAACCACGCGGTTTTCTTCATTTTTAGCATGTACTCGTGCGCACTTGCAGTGATACCCTCTTGTACCATTGTCACAAGCAACCTAATTCGAAAAAATTATAAAAAAATGCTACTATTTCTTAAAATTTTACTTTACCCATTGTTTCTTAGTTTGTGCACTGGTATGACAGTAGTAATAACCAGGGTGTCGAACCAAACCCGAACCGGATCCGTAAACCCGTATTAACCGTTATTATTTTTTGAACCCGAACCGGAACTGAACCCGAAAAAATAAAATTTGCTGAACCTGAACTGGAACTGAACCCCTAAAAATAAAATTTGCTGAACCTGAACCGGAGCTGAACCCATAGAAAAAAAAATTGCTGAACCCGAACCTGAACTGGAACTTTATTTTAAATGGATCCGGTTCGACCGTTTGATGCACAAATTTTAATTTTAAAGTCATTTGTAGAAGAATCAGAATCACAATTTTGTCTTTGAAGTTGCCACAATTTTTTTGGTCACAATACTTGTTGTGTGGCAATACAGAAACGTTATAAACGACTTTTTCAGGCGAGAAGTTAAAGCAAAAACATGTCACTTGCTAGATAAAGAAAGCGAAATTTTAAATATATGCTAAAGCAGTTGTTCTTAAGCTTTTTACAGTGCCATACCTTTAAAAAAATACATATTAATATAGAGACGTAGCAAACATATTGAAACCTACGTTGGTGAAGCAAAATTATTTGACGCCATTGAAAAATTAAAGCTGCACAGTGCATGCTGTTGGGGAGCCACTCGACTGAAATTTAGTTACGTGGAGAAGTTTAATAAAAAAGCAGTGTAAACTTATCGAATGATTCGAATTCAGTGTAACTTATAGTTGCCTCAAATGGTTTTCACTAGCATGATGGTATCCCTAACAGTTGAGATTGAGTAAAAAATAATGTTGAGCAAGCAATGCAATAAAGTTAATTAATTTTTGATTTTTCAAAAAAACAAAATTTTTTAAAGAAAATTTGTTGAGATTAGGAAGAGAAGCTATTAACCTTCGCCTTGTAGCGTAAAGTTTAAGTAAAATTTTGTAAGCTAACTGCTTTTCTCTTATTTCTCAGCTTCTTATTAGGCTCAAATTTGCATGTTGGAATCTAAAAAGGCCTTCACTTTTGCAATAAGGTTGATTCGGGATGAGCTGTTCATAGTTTTTAGGCTTATTTAAAGATATTATAGCAGTGAAAATCACATTACTTAAATTTTTCATTTGCATCAATGTTCGCTTCAACTTTACGTCAAAGATTTGTCTCTTAAGAAAAAAAAAATCTTATACAACAAACTGATTTAATTTTTAATTTATTTCTAGTTGTAATTATTAAATCAAATGTTACCGTTTGAAGTTGCCACAATTTGTTTGAGCACTTGTGTGCCAATAAAGAAACGTCATAAACGACTTTATCAGCCGAGAAATGAAGAAAAAATATGTTCACTAGATATATGAACGTGCGCCAGGAGAACCAAAAGGGGGACACGCTTTTTTAAATTTCAAATTTTACAAAATAATACATAAATATGCATTAAAAACTTTTAAAGTTAAGGCTTGTTTCCACTACGAGCGTGGAATAGAGCATTCTTTGTTTGTTTTGATCATCTTTCCGCGCTTAAAATCTAAGTGAAGCAAATAAAGTCAATAAATCAAGCAAAGAGTACAGTGGCGAACAAAAAAAGTAAGACTTTTTTATTTTTTAAGATTTTTTAAAAATATCATTGTTAAAATTGAATTATATTAATATATATCAAGTAATATATCATTAAAAGAGCACAAAAAATTATATTAAATCCAATGTTAATTTATTTCTTTTTTAGAAATATAATTCAATTGCAACTAACTTATTTTTAAAAAATTTGATAAAATAAAAAATCTTACTTTTTTGCTCGCCACTGTACTCCATTCCACGCTCATAGTGGGAAAAGAGCCTTTATGCGTCAATTTTTTATTATTATAAACTTGAATGACTAAATGTTTATTTTGTTTAAAACTTTAAAAGTTTAGATTTAGTAAGATAAAGACCCGTTTCCACTACCGGCGTGAAACGAAGTATTTTTTGTTTTATTAATTTTTTTACTTCTTTCGGCGCTTAAAGGCAAAACGAAGCAAAAAATCATTGAAACAAAGAATACTCCAATCTACACTCGTAGTAGAAATGAACCTTAATGACATTTCATACCTAATAAACCTCCTGCGTGAGGGCCGCCACTAAAAAATTATCAAAAAATTCTTAGACAAGTGTATCAATGGCTAGTCCAAGAAAGATCTATATAAACTCATGTAAACGCAATCTATAAGAAAGTTTTGAGATCACAAAACAACAAAAAACTTCCGTTTCAACTTTTGGCGCTCGCAAGATCATTACTATAAATTTTTTAGTAAGACTTGATTTTTACAACCAAGACCCATGCCGGTGAATTAGTTTAATTTAATTTTTTTAAAACTTGTACCAGAATTTTTTAAAAAACCCTTTTTAAGAATATTTTTTGTGTTTCCGACTGTTTGCCATCACTCCTCCAGGAAGCGCGTCTGCGGACGCCCATGATAACATGAGGTAAGAAATTGTGTTTACAGTCCTAACGCTTGTAAGAAATAGATAAAAAATATATATTCCGAACCCGAACCGGAGCTGAACCGGAACTGAACCCCTAAAAAAAGAAATTGTTGAACCTGAACCGGAACTAAACCCGAAAAAAATTTTTTTGCTGAACCCGAAAAAAAATTTTTTGCTGAACCTGAACCGGAACTGAACCTTTAAAAATAAAATTTGCCGAACCTAAACCTGAACCGGAACGTTATTTTAAACGGTTCGATTCCCTGGTAATGACAAACTTTTCCATGGAATCCAAAAACATAAAAAAACGCCACTAGTGGATAATTCCATTAGCGTAATTATCCATTTTTTCTTGCAAAATAGATTAAGTACCCGACATCTCCAAAATTTTTGTTTAAAAACGTAATAGAAGCTCCTTTTGAGCTTTTGAAAAATTGTCGCCAACAATACAATTTCTTTATCCCTTTTCGCCAGTGGAAGCAGTTTCAAAAAGAGAAAGCGTGTTTATAAAGTTTCAGCAGAAATATTAATACCAATTATTCGTCTTTTTAAAAAAAATTTGGTCGGTAAGAAAAGGCCCAACTTATAGCAGTCCGTAGTGCAAAAAAAGGTTGCTGATCCTTTTACGGAAAACGTGGTTATTTTATTTCTGCAAAAATTACAACACTATGCTTAAATTACAAAATATCAATTTTTCAGTGAAGCGGCTAAACTCAGCTCTAAAGCGTCCTTGTCATTTCACATTAGGTAAATTTTCTTTTCAAAAAAAAGGCTTCAAAGCCGAATCCGTTTGTATAGTTTTTCCAAGTCTCAATGCATATAGACTTTTAGTTAACAAAAATTGCCACATTTTAAATTTATTTACATTGTTCTTTAGGCCTGTTTTAAATCAGGCGATGTCGCTTTATAAATAGCTTTTATTTTGAAAAACTCTTTACTTCATGTCATTTCGATTGATTGGCAGCTTCCATTGATTGTTTGAATCAAAACAATCATTGATAAACTGACACGTGATTCTAATTCTATAGTTTAAAAACGATTTATATATTAAGCAAAATTAAACTTACTACATCTCTTTATATCGCTTCAATTACTTTTGTTTAATTTATAACTTCCTTCTATATTAATAACTCCCAAACTTATATACCTACAGTGTGAACGACCCGGCGGCACTAAAAATCAACAGATGGCTGTTCGAATCAAAACAGTCATTGACTAACTGACAAATGACTCTAATTTTATATTTTAAAAATGGTTTATATATTAAGCAAAATTAAACCTACTACATCTCCTTTTAAATCGCTTCAATTACTTTTGTTAAATTTATAACTTCCAAACTTATATACTTACAGTGTGAACGACCAGGCGGCACCAAAAATCAGCAGACGGCTGTTCGAATCAAAACAGTCGTTGACTAACTGACATATGATTCTAATTTTATATTTTAAAAACGGTTTATATATTAAGCAAATTTAAACCTACTACATTTTCTTTTAAATCGCTTCAATTACTTTTGTTTAATTTATAACTTGCTTTTACATTAATAACTATTTACACTCAACTGACATTTCTATAGTGTGAACGACCCGACGGCACTAAAAATCAGCAGACGGCTGTTCGAATCAAAACAGTCGTTGACTAACTGACGTGTGATTCTAATTTTATACTTTAAATCAGGGAGTCGAACCGTTTAAAATAACGTTCCGGTTCAGGTTCAGGTTCGGCAAATTTTATTTTTAAAGGTTCAGTTCCGGTTCAGGTTCAGCAAAAAATTTTTTTCGGGTTCAGTTCCGGTTCGGGTTCAGCAAAAAAATTTTTTTCGGGTTTAGTTCCGGTTCAGGTTCAACAATTTCTTTTTTTAGGGGTTCAGTTCCGGTTCAGCTCCGATTCGGGTTCGGAATATATATTTTTTATCTATTTCTTACAAGCGTTAGACTGTAAACACAATTTCTTACCTGATGTTATCATGGGCGTCCGCAGACGCGCTTCCTGGAGGAGTGATGGCAAACAGTCGGAAACACAAAAAATATTCTTAAAAAGGGTTTTTTAAAAAATTCTGGTACAAGTTTTAAAAAAATTAAATTAAACTAATTCACCGGCATGGGTCTTGGTTGTAAAAACCAAGTCTTACCAATAAATTTATAGTAATGATCTTGCGAGCGTCAAAAGCGGAAACGGAAGTTTTTTGTTCTTTTGCGATCTCAAAACTTTCTTATAGATTGCGTTTACATGAGTTTATATAGATCTTTCTTGGACTAGCCATTGATACACTTGTCTAAGAATTTTTTGATAATTTTTTAGTGGCGGCCCTCACGCAGAAGGTTTACTAGTTATGAAACGTCATTAAGGTTCATTTCTACTACGAGCGTAGATTGGAGTATTCTTTGTCTCTTTTAATGATTTTTTTGCTTCGTTTTGCCTTTAAGCGCGGAAAGAAGTAAAAAAAATTAATAAAACAAAAAATACTTCGTTTAACATTTAGTCATTCAAGTTTATAATAATAAAAAATTGACGCATAAAGGCTCTTTTCCCACTATGAGCGTGGAATGGAGTACAGTGGCGAGCAAAAAAGTAAGATATTTTATTTTATCAAATTTTTTAAAAATAAGTTAGTTGCAATTGAATTACTGTATATTTCTAAAAAAAAATAAATTAACATTGGATTTAATATAATTTTTTGTGCTCTTTTAATGATATATTACTTGATATATATTAATATAATTCAATTTTAACAATGATATTTTTAAAAAATCTTAAAAAATAAAAAAGTCTTACTTTTTTTGTTCGCCACTGTACTCTTTACTTGATTTATTGACTTTATTTGCTTCACTTAGATTTTAAGCGCGGAAAGATGATCAAAACAAACAAAGAATGCTCTATTCCACGCTCGTAGTGGAAACGAGCCTTAACTTTTAGAAGTTTTTAATGCACATTTATGTATTATTTTGTAAAATTTGAAATTTAAAAAAGCGTGTCCCCCTTTTGGTTCTCCTGGCGCACGTTCATATATCTAGTGAACATATTTTTTCTTCATTTCTCGGCTGATAAAGTCGTTTATGACGTTTCTTTATTGGCACACAAGTGCTCAAACAAATTGTGGCAACTTCAAACGGTAACATTTGATTTAATAATTACAACTAGAAATAAATTAAAAATTAAATCAGTTTGTTGTATAAGATTTTTTTTTTCTTAAAATAACTGAAATCAAGCTTTGCAATTTTGTATATTGATCACTGCTTGCTTACAACTGGTACTAAGAACTTGCTGCTTTTTATTTTAATAAGTGTATAGCGACGAAAGGGTAAAAATTAGGTATGGGTCCAATTGTTTAAAAAAAGTCTTAAATTCAAGCAAATTCAAATTTACGGGAGACAATCATTTCTCAATTCGTAAAACCAGCAAAATTGTTTCCATTTGATTAAAGACTTTTTCGATAAACACTAGCTTGATATTGGCAGAAAAATACTCTGGCTCCTCCATAATGTTTTGTTTGCCAAGCTGTCTAACTATTGGCGACCAAAACTATTTAGTTTTAACTCAAAGTCAGATTGTGCTACTAAATTTTGTTTGCAGGGGTAACTTATACATATATGTAATTTGCTTATAGTTTCTCGGTTGCATTCTACATAAAGATAACTGACGCAAAACTTTTGTAATGAACCAGCAAATACGTGGTTCATGCATTAAAAGTTATTTGTCCTGTTGCTACAATTTTGGTAGGCCTGAAAGTTAACAAAAATTTAATTTTAACGTAATACTTGATAAATGAAAAAGCACGCTAGATAAACGTTGTTTACATACAGGTTCGAGTATTGGTTATTTTACCATACATTTCAACATTGAATCTGCAAATTAATAAATCCGACAATATCATGCATCAAATCAATTTAATTGCCCCCTAAAGAAATGCTGAAAACCATTTTTTGTTTAGTAAATAATTACCAACAATCAACGTGGATTTAACATTATTAAAACTAGTTAAAATATACGAGATTAACGTTAAAAAATAGCAAACAAACTCAAAACAACCTTTCTGGTAGAACTTTTATTTTTTTTAAATGTTAAGATTTACGTTACTTCAGGTAAAATGCTTACCAAACTTAATTAATTTTTAATAACATTACTGTTCCTGACGCACGTGGAGTCTGCGACAGCCACAGAAACTAAACTGTTTGGGAATAGCTGTACTGTGAAAAGAAACAGCCAAATAGTCCAGTCTAACTATTTAATTTAATTTCCAATATAATTCACTTCAATTTCTTTAATTATTTCTATTACTTTTACAATTCAAATTATTCAAATAGATAAACCAACAGTTCCAATATTTCTCTTTAGTTAAAACTGAACTATAAATTTCTAAGTTGCTTATTCGAAGGAAACGCATTGAAAAAGGTTGCTACAATAAAAAGAATTTAACGTGGCCAGCTTGTAACATCTGTTACGTCACAAGCGCCAAAATGACTCAATGTTTTACGAGCTATAAGGCAACGGAAAATGAAGTTTACAAAGTTAATCGTTCGGACCAATTACAAATATTTAAACATTATTTTGTAGCATTAATTTAACGATACCTACTTAAAGTTTAGTTAAAACACATCTGTTAAATAAAGTAATGCTTTGACAAAGGTTAATCGAACTTGACAATTTTTCCTACTCCGTAAACAATTTAAAGTATAACAATAAATTTTCTTTACCATTGAACATTAAAAAAAAATGGACAATATGAACGAAAAATTTAACATTAAATTAAGGTTTATATTTCATCTGTGGAGTCTTGTTCCAACCTAAATAAGTAGTTGTTTCGTACAAGCAATACGTTTTCGAGCATATTCGAGTCCATTCTTGAGCGTTGTGGAGACAAAATAAATTTTAAGCTGGAGAACGCTCTTTCCACGCTAACTTGTGTGGCTGGCACTCCGAATAATAAGGAAGCAAGTATGTACAACTTTGGAAATTGGTTCTTTTGGCTTCTCCAATACTTCAAAATGTTTTAATCTTTCTTTATCCGTGGCTCTTGTTGAAAAGCCTTTAAGTCGTTGCTAATGTCTAAAGAGCACTTTGCAACCTGTAAAGTTTAAAACTTGCTTCAGGAAAATTAGTTCTTTTCATAATTTTATAAACCATAAATGAGATAATACAGTAGGTCTACAACAAATGTTCATTAAACCGAATTTTAGTCATTTTGCATAAAACCATACAGCAAAAGATCTTCCATTCTTTTTTATTTCATCTCCATATTTATCCTCCTGACTCGCAGGAAAGCGACGGAGGCGCTAATACATAGGATAGGCAATTTTCCCGACCTGCTTCTGGAGATGCCAAGATATTGCTGTCCGCTTGTAATTTAATAGAGACATGACTGTAATTTAGAACTGCTTGCCAAGACCACCAAGTAGGGGAAAGTGCCGTAAAGTGTTTTTCCCAAAGGCACAACAGAATGGCGCGAGTAGGTTTTGAACCGAGATCATGTTGATCATAAGTACGGCGCTTTAACCACTCGACCACACTGCCGTCATTCTACTTGGTCATAGCCGTACCTGGCGGGGGGGAAGAGGGCAATTGCCCCATCAACTTTCCAAGATTATTTTTCGGGCAGTGACAAGAAAATATTTGGGCAAAACCAGAATTTTTGGGCAACGAAAAAATACTACCAAATTTTGCTGAAGAGCTTTTTTTTTTTGAAAACATTTTGATTTTGGGACAAAAAGTGAGAAAGATGAGACTGATTTCAAGTGAAGACCTTTTTTTTAGAGAACACCATGATTTTAGGACGAAATTTGGTCTTTGTCCGAGAATCTCAAACAATTTACTAGAAAATCAGGATTCGGGAAAATGTCACAAAATTCGGGCAAAACTTTATTGCCCTCCCCAATTTTTTGAGCTGGTACGAGTATGCGATTGGTCACAAAGTCGCCACAACGATAAAGAGGTCGTATGAGTAAACTAAGCGAAACCAAATTTAAGAAAATTTATTCAAAAAACGACTGTAGCACTATGTTGATCCTGCCAAAGAAATCAAAAATAATTCTTTGAAAATAAAAATGCTACTATTTAAATTACTAGTTGCGTGTATCAATAATGTCAAGCCAAATAATTTGAAGCAAGAACAAAAGATGAAGAACAAAGTTCGTAAAATTTTGGAGTTTACTTTAGTTTAACAAAACAAAATTTTGGCCTAGGTAAATACAATAACAGCTAAAAAAATAAATACCTTTTGTTTTGCTGATTCCAATTCATCCGCCTTTAACATTACTTCTAAATCATCATCGTCGTTGCCGGAGTTGCGTAAATCGGGAGATAGCCGATTTTGATCGGTAAAATTTATATTTGAGATTTTAAGTTTTGCAAGCTAATCCAGGTATTTTGAAGATGAGCTATAGCTGATGTTTTTTCTTCCTCGTTCAACAAAACTTTATATCTAGGATCCAGAAAAATGCATGCCACAAAGACATCATTTTCCAGTAATGCCAAGTCGCGTTTTTTTATAGAAGACAGCAATAACTGCGAAAACTCTGTTGGTGATGCCTTTGAAATTTCTAATTTGCACCTTAATCAAATTCCATAAAAGTCACCCAACGTAAGATGTTGTTGCTGTAAAGCCTTGGCGGCTTTTCGGGCTGGTTCAAGAGCTGTCACGATTTCGGAAAACAAATTCCATTGTTACTCCAATAGATGCAGTTCAGCATTGGAGACGGCCATTTCTTGGCAGAAATCTTTTAATGAAAGTAGTCGCTGGAGCATATCACAAGTAGAATGCCAACGAGTTACACAATCCAAAATAGGCTTTTTTCGTTTTAATTTTTTCAAAATCACCATAATAGATGGATTTCTTAAAATTTTACACACATGGCGGGCTTTAGCAATGTCGCTTTTTAAAGAAGATTGTTTTAAAGCATCGTCTACAGCTAATTGTAGGGTATGCGCGGCGCAGCGAAGACCTCGAAGCATTGGGCGGCTAGTAGATTCAACAAAATCAAACGCTGCTAAACTTTCAAGCAATATTTCAATATTAAAGGCCGAAGAATCAGTCGCCTCGCATTCACTGTCCTCATCAGAGTAAACATCGTTTTCAACATCGCTATTGGATGAAGCAGCTTGGCTTGTCCCAGGAGAATCTTCATCAGCAAATGCGTTTTCTTTAAGTTGCTCATTTGATAGTAGTTTTACAGATTTTAGCATGTTAGCGCCATTGTCAGTCGTAACAGTATAAATCTGACTTATAGAAATTTCATATTGCTCTAAAACATCTGCCACGGCGTTTTTAATGTATTCAGCCGTGTGGCGATGGGTAAGTTCTTTCATCGCTATTGTCCTCAGAGTAAGCTTTCCATTTTTTATGAGCTGAATGTTGATACCTAAAATAGCCCTGTCCATTCGTGTCGCTATGTCTATTTTAAGTGAAATAAACTTTTCACGAATATCTTCTTTAATTTCTTTTTTTATTTTGCTCGCTAGCATGACAACTTCTTCGCGAATATTTTCTGCGTTGATGCAAATTTTATTTCCACTGTCGGAGAGCGCTTGCGAAATTAGATTTAAAAGTTTTCTAAACCCTGAATCTTCAACAATTTTAAACGGTCTTCCATTCACAGTGACCATTTCCAAGCAAGCAGTTCTTAATAAATGAGCATCGATTTTTACTCGAATTGTTTTAAAGAGTTTTTTATCCAAAGTTGTTTGACAACAAGATAAAGCATTTTCAGACAAAGATTCATTAGCATTTTTATGTATTTTCTTAGATTTTATTGATAGATTAATGAAATATTTTTCTTTGTATTTTTTAAACCACTCCTGATGAAATCTTTTTACGTGTCTTTGTAAATTAGATGCGTGGTTTCCACGAAGAGCTGTGCCACAGTCATCAATTTGACACACAGATGAATCGGTCGATATTTTATAAATGAAAAACTTTCGAATATTACTCAATTGCGTGCGCGGCATCTTTTTTAATATTAACATAAATTACCAGATTTAATATAGAATATCAGTAAAAAAACTGAAAAAAATTATGCGTAGTATTATATTAAACATTTAGCATATGTCTACTATGAAATTATACCACAAAAAGTAAACCTGTTTTGTTATACGGAAATAAACCCAAATTAGAAGTTGAATTGGTAAGGTTGTTTCGCAAGTTCCGTAAGAGCTGATTTAAATATACAGTAGAATGCCGATTATCTAAACTAATTAAAACCAGGCGTGGTTCGGATAACTGTTTTTTTCGGATAATCGAACAATCACTTATTTAGTTTGGTTTTAAGTTTACCACTCTTTTCGTCGCTGCCAAGTTTTTCATCCTTTTTAGAAGCAGAAGCTGCGTTGAATGACACTCTGTCGTTCACACCATGCTATGGCGTTGTAACCACCTTAGCGTTCGGATAACCGGCGTTCAACTGTGGCGCAGTATCGTGGCAATATTAAAGAAAAAACTTTCACAACGAAAAAATTATTGCATCCCCTACATCAAATTTTATCAATAAAGTAAAAGGTTGGTGGTTTTGCAATTAAAAACAGCTATTATTAATGCAAAAATTCTAGTTAAATATCATCCAATTTTATAAACTTTTGTTTATTAAAACTTCTTTAGATACTATAAATAAAAAACATTGCTTGAAGTAAAAGATTTTTCTTCCCAAAGCTTTTCATCTGACACTCTTCAGGGGAAATCGTCAGAATGAAGTAGAATTGAAACCGAACTAATTTATAAAGGAAGAAAGTAGAGTTCTCATTGGCTGAAAGAGTCAACCAATGAGAGAAAAGATTAAAAAATTTTCAAAGAGTATACGAATTCTTTTTGCTTACACAGAAAGGGATTGAGAGATTTAATGAAAGTCGCTTCAAGAGCAGAAAGGTGAAAGGAAGAGCGACCTCGAGCGAGAATAGAAAATTTTTCGTTGCTGTAATGGAGGGCACATTGGGCGTTGTCAAGAAGATGTTGACCAATAGCGGATTCGTGAAATTGTTGTGGGCGTATGTTGTTTTTGCAAGAGCGGGAAAGACTTTGGCGGTTGGCCGAGGTACGAGGATTGGTGATGGATTTAGGAACGTGTTGTTTAATTCGCTCTTCTAGCCGTTGAGACGTGCGACCAACGTACCGACTATCGCAGTGGCACAAAAACTGGTAAATAACATTGCTGTGATGATGGGAAGGTAACACGTCTTTCTTAATCGCTGGAAGGAGCTGTCGGGTGTTGAAAATAACACGTGGTTCGACGGAGAAAAAGCAGCGTTTCACAGCAGACGTAATCTGCTTTTCGAACCTCATCGAAACGCTTCCAATCCATGGGATGTGTAGGTAGACAGGGCACTTTTTTACTGTGTGGACCGGGTTAGAATTTATTTGTTGAAGTTTTCGCTTGAAAGCCGAATTGATTACACGTTCCGGGTAGCCATTTTCCAAAAGAATTGAACGAATTTTGCCAAGCTCTTGGTCCAGTTTGCTTTTAGAACAAATCATAAAAGCTCTGTGAACGAGAGTACCAATTAGATTGATTTTCCGTTTCTGTGGACTAAAAGAGTTCCAACGTAGATATTGGCCAGTGAAGGTAGGTTTCCTGTATACTGAAGTGAGAAATTCTGAATCATGCCTTTCTACTAACACGTCAAGGAAAGGGAGAGAGTGATTAGATTCTTTTTCATAGGTGAAGCGAAGTGAGGGATGGAGAGAGTTGAGCTGGATGAAGAAATTGTTGCAGTCTTCTTCATTGTTGAATACGGCGAAAGTATCATCAACGTACCGGAAGTACACCAACGGTCTTTTGGCGATGTTGAAAAGTTTCGCTTCTAGGTAGCCAACAAAAATGTTTGCTAAAGCTGGACCAAGCGGTGAGCCCATAGCGACGCCGTCGATTTGTCGATGCATGTTGTTATTGAAGCTAAATTCCACAGAGGAGGTGGCTAGCTGCATTAGTTCGACAAAGATGTTGCGTGGAAAGGATGGCGCCGTTGAGTCGTCATTGTAAAGGGCATCAGCGCAGATTTCTATGGTTTCAGCAAGCGGAACATTAGTGAAGAGACTGGAAATATCAAAGGAACAAAGAAAGACAGAGGAAGGAGAAAAGGTAAATTTTCTGACTTCTTTTACAAAAATGAAAGAATCAGACAAACAATTAGAGGAAAAGTTTTCGAGAACAGGTTGAAGAAGAGAAGTAAGCCATTTAGCTAGCTGATGTTGGGCCGATCCGGTCATAGACAAAATCGGACGTAAGGGTACGTCCTTTTTGTGTATTTTCGGAAGACCATACATGCGCGGTCGCTGAGAGCCAGTGGAAACAACACGTTCCTAAATCCATCACCAATCCTCGTACCTCGGCCAACCGCCAAAGTCTTTCCCGCTCTTGCAAAAACAACATACGCCCACAACAATTTCACGAATCCGCTATTGGTCAACATCTTCTTGACAACGCCCAATGTGCCCTCCATTACATCAACGAAAAATTTTCTATTCTCGCTCGAGGTCGCTCTTCCTTTCACCTTTCTGCTCTTGAAGCGACTTTCATTAAATCTCTCAATCCCTTTCTGTGTAAGCAAAAAGAATTCGTATACTCTTTGAAAATTTCTTAATCTTTTCTCTCATTGGTTGACTCTTTCAGCCAATGAGAACTCTACTTTCTTCCTTTATAAATTAGTTCGGTTTCAATTCTACTTCATTCTGACGATTTCCCCTGAAGAGTGTCAGATGAAAAGCTTTGGGAAGAAAAATCTTTTACTTCAAGCAATCTTCAAATTCTGTACCACCAAATGTTTATTCAAATAAAAAACAAAAACCGATGACAGTCAAACAAAAAAATGTTTGTTATTGAAGACGAATATTTTTTAATGGTAAAAAAATTTTTGCGCTTAATCATCATCTGTTTTTGGGTTTTATTTATGGTATCTGAAGAAGTTTTAATAAACGAAAGACTAAAAGAAATACAAATGAATTAAAATAAATTCTGGCGTTATCTAATCAATGCAAAGTTAAAAAGTAAAAATCGTAACTATTATGAATTGCAATCTCCATACTGACAAACAACTCAACCTTTATCTCTTCAGTAGAAAATTTTAGAAGCACATTTCAGACAAAAACTCCCAAGAGGTTTTTACGCACGAGTTACTTTATCAAAACGTTTATGACGAAATACATGTATTCAGGCAATAAAAAAGTTTGAGTCAGCCAAATCTTCACTAAACAATTTTAAGAGATAAATTTTTGACGTAAAGTTGAAGCAAACATTGATGCAAATGAAAAATTTATGTAATTCAATTTTCACTGCTATAGTATTTTTAAATAAGCCTAAAAACTATGAACAGCTCATCCCGAATCAACCTTACTGCAAAAGTGAAGGCCTTTTTAGATTTTAACATGCAAATTTGAGCCTAACAAGAAGCTGAGAAATAAGAGAAAAGCAGTTAGCTTACAAAATATTACTTAAACTTCACGCTACAAGGCGAAGGTTAATAGCTTCTCTTCCTAATCTCAACAAATTTTCTTTAAAAAATTTTGTTTTTTTGAAAAATCAAAAATTAATTAACTTTATTGCATTGCTTGCTCAACATTATTTTTTACTCAATCTCGACTGTTAGGGATACCATCATGCTAGTGAAAACCATTTGAGGCAACTATAAGTTACACTGAATTCGAATCATTCGATAAGTTTACACTGCTTTTTTATTAAACTTCTCCACGTAACTAAATTTCAGTCGAGTGGCTCCCCAACAGCATGCACTGTGCAGCTTTGATTTTTTAATGGCGTCAAATAATTTTGCTTCACCTACGATGGTTTCAATATGTTTGCTACGTCTCTATATTGATATGTATTTTTTAAAAGTATGGCACTGTAAAAAGCTTAAGAACAACTGCTTTAGCATATATTTAAAATTTCGCTTTCTTTATCTAGCAAGTGACATGTTTTTGCTTTAACTTCTCGCCTGAAAAAGTCGTTTATAACGTTTCTGTATTGCCACACAACAAGTATCGTGACCAAAAAAATTGCGGCAACTTCAAAAACAAAATGTGATTCTGATTCTTCTACAAATAACTTTAAAATTAAAATTTGAGCATGAAACGGTCGAACCGGATCCATTTAAAATAAAGTTCCAGTTCAGGTTCGGGTTCAGCAATTTTTTTTTCTACGGGTTCAGCTCCGGTTCAGGTTCAGCAAATTTTATTTTTAGGGGTTCAGTTCCAGTTCAGGTTCAGCAAATTTTATTTTTTCGGGTTCAGTTCCGGTTCGGGTTCAAAAAATAATAACGGTTAATACGGGTTTACGGATCCGGTTCGGGTCCGGTTCGACACCCTGCTTTAAATATGGTTTATATATTAAGCAAAATTAAACCTACTACATCTCTTTAATATCGCTTCAATTACTTTTGTTTAATTTATAACTTCCTTCTATATTAATAACTCCAAACTTATATACCTACAGTGTGAACAACATGGCGGCACTAAAAATGAACAAAAGGCTATTTGAATTAAAGATTATAACTTTATAGTTTGAAAAACTGTTTATATATTAATTCAATGCAAACCTACTACATCTTCATTTTGCTTAAATTGCTTTTGTTTAATTTATAACTTGCTTCTACTGTATGTTAAGAACTCCCAAACTTATATACCTACAATGTAAGCAGAGGTGGGCAGTACCGTGTACAAAAGTACCGCGGTACTGTACCAAGCATTGCGTTTTTTTTGCAAGTTTTTTTTGCAAGCATTGCGACATGTTTTTGTTTTTCGTATGGATTGCACCTTCAAAGTAGTTTCTTGATTTACAGTAGTATTATCACAAATTGACATTTGTCGAACTTAAGTGTTTACCAGTACTTTCCCCATCCTTCCGTTAGTAGCTACTAGTTAATTTTAAGTAAGGTCAAGTTTAGGAACATTTTACGCACTTCATAGCCAATAGCCCTTTTGCAACTTTTTATTTAGGCTAAGCTTACTCAGCTAGTAGGGTAGTCTGGGTAGACATTTAGTTATGACTCAAATAAAAATTAAAAAATTCCAATTCACTACAATATTTTGGCATCTCTGAAAGCAATTATCTGCTAGATCTTCTGGTTGCTTGCGGACCTGTATATATAGTAGTGATGTCAACCGCGCAGCGTACGCTGCTGCGTGCGGCCGCGCAGTGCAGCGTAGTAACCTTTTTTGGAGAATCTTGCCGCGTGCCGCGCCGCGTGCAAATTATGAAAAGTTTACATTTAAATTTTAAGCAAATCTTATTTTGCGTAATGCTATTGCTTGAGTTGCCGATTTAGTTGTTCCCCTTCATTAATCTAATTACAAAAAGCAAAGTGTCAGGAGCATAATCAACTGAATAGCCTCTTACCATAGTACCGGTAATTTATAATGTAAATAGCGCGTAAAGCGGCCAAAAAGAAAAAAGAAATATGAGTCAAACTAAAATAAATAGAGAGGTGAACTGCTCTTAAACTTAAAGAAAACAATGGAATTTGATTGTACAGCAGAGCAAGGCTTGTAAAAAATATTACTAAGAAAGAATAAGCAATGTGAATTTTGAAGATAAACTTGAATTAGAGTATGTGAAGCTTCCCCACTTTTTTAATCAACCTGGCATTTGGATTATTTTATACCTTTTACCCGATTATTCAATACCAAAACAAAGTCTTAGCTTTTTTATCATTTATTAGGGTTTTTATTCACTTTTCGCTGTTACTAACCTCGCAGCTTTTGGGGATTTTCCAAAATTTATAAAGTAATAAACTAAACTCGGCTAATAGTGAACGAGAACCAACTATTGTTACTTAGCCTAATAAACCTTCTTTACAAAATATCCTATTGTGTTACTTTGTAAAGAAGCACCAAACTTTAAACGCCATTGTTTTTTATATAAGAAATACTAATTTAACCAAAACAAAAAAGCAGATTATAAAATCAGACATAGAACTGTAGAATGAGTTTTTGAAAATCCTCTCAATGTAAAATTGAAGTTGCCAACCATTAATAAGTAATTACATTTTAATAATTAATTTCAGCAACTCGTAGATATTTCTTAATATTTTTTTAAAGTTTAACTGAAAAGTACTCAATAGCAAGTATTTTTTTAAATGAGTTTTTCAAAGTCTTTCTGGTGGTGTCTCAATATCTTTATAATTTTTAAATGGTACATCTATGCTACTATGTAAATTATGATTTCTGTAGAGCATTAAAAAGTACTATAATATCCTTCTCAGCATAGTTAGGACAAAGCTTAGAGGCTTAAAGCAGTCTTTATATATTACAAAAAAGTTTAAAATGGTAAACTTAATTCAATTGATTTAACAAAAGCCAATTTAAATTTGGGGTAATACAAAATGTGTTAATGGAGATAAAGCAATTCTTTTTGTAACATGTTAGAAACTGTTAAAATAGTTTAAAATACATACACCACAGTGTTAACATGTTGCATTTGGCAAAATACTTTGAAAAAAATATAAAAGCTAAAGCACCATTAAGTAGATGTGTACAAACTACAAAAAAGGAGTTTGTAATTCAGTTGTTAATCTTATATGACAGTTTAAGACCTATTTTTGTCTAAGAAAGTAAAAAAATAAAGATTTTTTGCAAAAAAAGATTTGTATAAATGCATTAAAATTACATTGTTTTCTCTTCATGTTGCAATTGCATATTAATCTATTAAGCAACATGCTTTAACAAAACATTATTGGATTTAACTTTAGAAAGTCTATTTAGTTGCAATGGTTAGTTTGGTATTATTTAAAATCAAATGAATTGAATAAAAATTGGTCTTAACTGAACTTATTAATGGTTTAATTTACTTGTATCTAATTTTTTATGATTTCTTTCAGAATGCAATTTTTAATAGTAGTTAACTATGCCTTAAATTGGATGTACTTAATAAATATAGTTTAATAAAGGATTTGATATGCTGTTGTAGCTGTCCAAAATAGCTTAGCATGAGAACAACTATTGCTTTGACCACAAATGCAAATCAAGGGTTTTGGTAAGGTTTTATGGTTAAGAAATCTAAGTAATTTATGCAATATGTTTGAGTGATTATTTTTTCAAATTTCAAGCTAAAAACATTAAAAAAACAAACTTGATAGTAAGCAAAGTTTGTGTTTGCAAAAAAAAAGATAATTATATTTTCTTTATATATCTTTTCAACTTGCAGGAAAACATTGAGGGGCATTATACTAAGAGGAATTATTGGCTCTCTTCAAGAAGTTATGTAAGCAATTTTTTTTTGTGAAACTTATCTGGAATCTCCATTCAGCACCAGGATGGAATAAAAAAGAAAACTAAGAGAAAAAAGATTTTTCAAGAAGTAATAGAAACCACTGAGGATTTGGAATTAGTTTCACAAACAAAAATTGCATACGGTGACTTCTTGAAGAGACCCTAATTATATCTTATCAGCTTTTGAAGATGCCAAGATATTGCTGTTGGGTTGAAATTTTTTGTTTTTTTTAAGCTATAGAGACATTACTAAATTAAGGCTGCTTGCTGGGATGCCAAGCAGAGTAATGTGCTTAAAGTGGTTCCAATGATACAGCAAGATTATGCCAATAGCTTTTGTATTGCTAATGCCAATAGCCAATAGCCAATAGCTATAGAATCTGAAATATAGGGCTTACTTTGATGACTACAACAGTGAGTATTGTTTGAGCAAACAACTTTTTGAAAAAAGGAAAAGATGTCTAAAAATTTTCTATTTAAATATATGATTTGTGGTGCAGCACGGTGCAGTGCAAGTTTTTGGTAACAACTTTGCAGTGCAAGTTTTTGGTAACAACTTTGCAGTGCAGTGCAGTGCAATGTCACAAATAAAAAATACTTGCAGGCTGTGGACACAAAATTTTGTATCCACAACATCACTAATATATAGCATTAAATGAGCAGGTACGGTATTACCTAAAAGTTGCCCTTAGTATAACGCATTCAACGTTTTTGTACGAGTCTGAAGAACAAATGGAGTTGAAATACAACAAAAATCAATAAAAATTTTAAATCTTGAAAACGAATGATGGGTTTGTGTGTGAAGCTTATTTTGTTTTATTTTTTCCATCAATCTTAATCATGTTATTAATGTGCACAGAAAAAGAAACAATTTTAAAATTGGTTGAAAAAATATTGTTTTAACTTATCTGTTTAAATATTAGGTTTTGTTTTGACTAAATTGAAGAAAGATCATTAATTGCTTATGTGCTTGAAGTTTTACATTATATACGTAATTAATTGTATCATTTTTTTATACGCCAGCGTCAGTCTATGTCATTCGACTCTGTGTTTTTGTTGAAACTTTATTCAAACTCCATTTTTTTGACCAATTTTAACAGAATAAAAAGAGGTTACTGAAATGAAATTAACCAATAAAATTCTAATTACCACATAAAAATGACACAATCATTTTTCAGTGTTAATATTGAACTTAACGAAAAACGCACCAACAGAGGTTATTTGACTTGTTTTTATTCAAGCAGATGACAGATCAAATGTAGCAGAGTTAAAAGATCCCTGCTCCAGCTTTTTTCTTATATTTTTGTTTGCAACAAGAACAGGCAGTGGAAAATATTTTACAAAACTACGCACCGGTATTAAAATTTAGCATAAATGACTTGGCGCGAATAGGTATTTTATTTTTATATGTTACTTTCTGTACAGTACAATATCTAGATAGGTGTGCGTTCGTTTTTCCTCATTGTAAGTTTGTGTTTGAAATGATTTTAAATAGAATAGCCTACTTTTCTTGTTGCACTGAGCGTTTGATGAAAATGACCAAAAGATCGAACTATATAGATTCATTTAAAAAGTGAAGTTTTAAGAAATATTTATCGCAGTTTGCTTGAGGTAATCGAAAATTATCAAAGGACTTCCGTCCTACTTTTGAATTATGCTGGGAACTGCATCGAACATTTACGTAAACAAAGTCAAAAGATATTCGAATAGCATACATATTGTGTTATGCTTGAGTGCAATATCATTAATTGGTTGCATAGGCGTACCAGCCAAAAAAATATGGGGGGCAATGAAGTTTTGCCCAAATTTTGTGACGTTTGCCCAAATCATAATTTTCTAGCACATTACAGATAGAACAAAAAATTGTCTGAGATTTGCAAACCAAGACCAAATTTTGTCCTAAAATCATGGTGATCTCTAAAAAAAGAAGACAAGTCTTCACTTGAATTCAATCTCATATTTTTCAATTTTCGACCCAAAAGCAAGGTGTTCTCAACAAAAAAAAAAAAAAGTCTTCACCTAAATTTGATAACTATTTTTTGCGTTTTGATCATTGTCCTAAAATCTTTGACTTTGCCCAAATATTTTCTTGTCACTGCCCGAAAAATTTCAATTTTGCCCAAATCTTAAAAACTTGGGTGAGCATTTGCCCTCCCTGCCCCCCCAGCAGGTACAGCTATGATTGGTTCTACCGATGTTATGATACCGATATTCTAATGTCAAAATTCGTACTATAAATTAAATAATTCTGAAAGAAACAATGTCGATGTTGTAAGTTGTGACAAAATCAATATTAAAATCCCAAATTACTCTTGGTAGAAATTCATTTTGATGATAATAACTGTTTTAGAAAATGTTAGGTTGTTTTATACTCTGACGCAGAGATGCTCAATCTTTTAACCATTATGGTCCAACTTTTGTCGAAAAGTTTATTGCGAGTCGCAATCGGTGCAGAAATCAAAGTATCTTCTTTTTTGTCTTTACTTATTTTTAATGTGTTATTTTTTAATGAACCTCCTTGATAACAGGAATTCGGACTACAAATTTAGTTAAAGACCAAACAAAAAAGGTCACCAGTTTGATATATCTACATGTTTTATTCTTATATAAAACGAAAAATCTCGAGTGGGACGAAAATTAGCCTATTTATTCCGATTTTTCTGCGAGTCATTGGATTGATTCAAAGCATTACAATAATTTGATCGATTATGTAATTACAAATTCTTTGGTAGGCTTCAACAATAGATTTTGCGGGTCTCGGGTTGGGCAGCCCTGCTCTGACGAAATGTAAATAATTCAATGTACGGTTTATTTAAAATCAAAAAATATACGCCAGAGCATTAGCCAAGTTCAACTATAAAATATTCTACTATGTAAGCTAGACTAACCTACTAAAAAAGAAAAATCTTGCAAAAATCAAAAAAAATTTATTTCATCAAAGTAATCAATCCTAACTAAATTTTTTTAAATTAGGCTTATTATAACATTTTGAAATAATTATAAAAAATCTGATGTGACACTTAAAATTTCAATTTTTTCATAAAATGAATTGTTTTTCTTTTTATTATATGAAAGGTTCATTTCCGAAGTTGTTTAAAAATTCCAGTGAAGTTTGAAAACATTCGTTGTTGCTAAGATCGAAGCATTTTAATAATGAAATCAGATTTTGCTGAAATAGAGTTTCTTCTTCTGTGAACTACAGTAACCTCCCTAAGGGGATTCCAACTGTGAAAGAATTTTACTTTTAATCATACGATCAATCAAACCGCCGAAGTCGTTAACTTTCTGAAACCAATCTTTGCTTTTCGGCCAATTAACAAAAGTTGACTACCTTTCGAAAAACTTGCTTTTTCAATCCGAAATAATATTTTATTACAACATTTAAATATCTCTATCCAAAGAGTATAAAATTTTTTTCTATGCAACCTTAAATAACACTTTTGTTGACCCCAGCTGATTTCAGCTGGGGTCAACAACAAGCTGTAGTGTCCTGACGAGTCCTAACAAGGACGAAACAGGTCTGTCGGCATTTGCTTGTTGATTGGCTTGACTATTCTTACTTAATGTTAGCAATGGAACTGCAGGGTTTAGCTTGACTTTACCCGATCTGTGTTAGCTGACTCGATGATGTGGTCAGCATCTCGAAACCACCGTCAGTATGCCCTTGAGGCTTAGCCATGCTAATCGTAGTTACGCTGGTAGTGCATTGTTTTCATTAAACTATACGTTATAACATGTACAAAAAAAATTGTGCATGGTCACCGCACCAGTTTGGCAAAAAAAAAAAGTGATTATCGTGTTTAATGTGCATATAGTAATTATTGTGCAAAAAAAGACATTGTAGCTTTAGAAAAAGTAGCATTTTTGCGTGCAATTATGTCAAATCTTTAGCGCTTGCGGCGCTAAATATGGTATATCAGAAATTATAGGACTCAATCTTAGTGTAGTAAATATTTTCTGAAGGTATTGCATTTGCAAGAAACATTCTAGTTGTCTAATTATAAAAATGGAAATATTTTGCATAAAATCAAAAATCCACTAAACACCAGATTTCATATTTATACCAAAGCAAAAAGGACTTGATGAAATTTTAATTTTGTTGCTTTGCAAGCAAAAATATAAAAAATTATCATAACAGTTAACAGCCAGCGAAGGTTGAGTAATTTTACTAAATTACCAAAACCAGAGTTTCCCAAAATGGGGTCCGCGACGATATGACAAAATTTGTCAACATATATACTTGGTAAAGTAATCCATACCATGAAATCCGAGACAGATTCAAAGTGAACACCTTTTTTCTTTTTATAGAACACTTCACTTTAGGGACGAATTTTTGTCTATAAACGAGCGTCCCGGTTTGCCCCTACGGAAATATGGTATGCCTGTTTATAAGCATTTATTTTTTAACGGATTTTGTGTTATTTATTTTTGGGTTTGTTTTATCTTTCCTCGTTGGTTGGGCAGAAAATTGATGTGACATAAGATTGGGGTCCATGATAAAAAAAGATTTGCAAATAGAGGTTCGTGACCCAAAAAGTTTGAGAATAGCTTTGACTAAACTACTGTAATATGTTATATGGAAATTAGTACGATTTTTGACAAACTTTTTTAAATATAAAAAACAAAGTAGAAGACAACGTGTTCATTAGGCTTTTCATATATCCAAGGCATATTTTATGCGAAAAATCAAGTTAAAAACATATTCGTTAAAACAATATTCATTAAAAACAAATTCCTTTTGTTTACATAAAACCGGAAGTCTGGTTTTGATAAAAGTTGCCTCGAGTAGACACAGATGGTAAGAGTTGCGTGCCACAACAAGAATTTTAAAACGTTTGTCATTATAGTTTGCAGCACATTGCTCGTTATCAAGCAAGTGTTGTCCTACGGCAGAATCACAATCTATATTATTACGTTTTAGCTTACAGGATCTGCCGGGTTGAGATCGTGTAGGGCGCTTCGCTTGTTGTTGTAGCCATTTAGGAACATGCTGCTTGATTCTATCTTGTAGTTGCTGTAATGTTCGTCCTACGTACCTACTGTCACAGTGGTACGAATATTCATAAACAACGGAGCTTTTCAACTTGGTAGGTAAAACATATTTGCGAGCTACAGGCAACATGCGTGTTAAGGTGAGAAATACCCTCGCCGCGTAGATGATGCCACGTGTGCTTGTGTTCGTTGCCTTTTTTCTTTTCTTCGTGCTGCTTTGGTTCTGTCTGGTCGCTTTTCTTTGTTCGGCTGTCATGTGCAGTTATTCAAGACAGTTTTACTGTTGGTCGTGCATTCTAAATTCTCGTGGTTAGTAGTTGATTAATTAATATTATCTGAAATTTCGTAATGTGCTGTTAATTTTATTTGAATAAGGCAGGTCTAAAGCAGTTTTTAATTTTTCTTTCGCATAAATTCTTAAAACGTTTGTTAGTTTGTCTGTGGTTATTTAAATACACTCTCCTCGTCTAACGTTCGTGTTGAGAACGCGTGTGAGGATTGAAAGACTAGGCCTTCCAGCCAAAAATTCTTAGAATCATCCTAATCGAAGTGTTCACCGTAATAATGCGTTTGGATGTAAATACCACTCTGATGGTAACGGAGCTATAGCAGCTTTCAACAGCCGTTTTGACATTTTTATCAAGACCAACGGAAGCTTTCCCTATCCAAGGAACTCTCAAATACACGGGGCACTTCTCAGGGCCAAATCGTTTGGGCATAGAAAACTGAGCAATTTTCTTGGAAATGTTGCAGTCAATAATCGATTCAGGATAACCATTGTCCAATAGAATGTTCTTGATATGCTTAATTTTTTCGTTTAGTTTAGATTTCGTGCATATCATTAGTGCCGGGTGTACCAAAGTTGATATAAGGTTTATTTTTTGTTTAGTGGGACTGAAAGATTCCCAACGTAAGTACTGTGCAGTAAAGGTAGGTTTTCTATACAAACTAGTTTCGAAACCGGTAACCGTTCGTTCCACGTTAACTTCGAGAAACGATAAACAATTATTTTTCTCTCTCAAAGGTAAATTTGAGAGAAGGATGGAGACAGTTTAATTGTTTAAAAAAGTTTTCCGACTCTTCTTCATTGCGAAACATAGCAAATGTATCATCAACGTACCCAAAATATGTGGAAGGTTTTGATTTTTGAGAGAAGAGTTTTTCATAAAATCCAACAAAAATGTCAGCTAAGGCTGGGCCTAGTAATAAACCCATTGCAACCCCATCAGTTTGCTTGTACATGATGTCGTTGAAGCTAAACTCTACTCCAGATGTTACACTTTTCATCAGTTCAATGAAGACAGCCTTAGAAATAAATGGTTGTGCATCCGAATCATCGCAATATAAAGCATCTGCAGAGATGTTAATGGTCTCTTCAAGTGGAACGTTTGTAAAAAGGCTTGAGATGTCGAAGGAGTCCCCTAAAATATGTAGTTAACTCCCCCTAAAATATGTAGCTAAGGCAAAATCCGACTTAACAATATACAATAGTTGGAAGCAGGGTTGTGGAATTGATGTCCCCGGAGTTGCATGTTTTAAACCTAAATCGGAGAACTTTCATTAGATTTGATGAAGTCGGAATCGCGAGGAAAAGTCGGTTTTTTAGATGCAGTGGAGTTGAGAATCGGAATCCTTATTGCTTTTGGAGACTTCGATTTACGCTAAATTATTTTTTATTAAAAGTCTAATTTAGGAATCCTTCAACTAAATTAAATTTATAAATTCTCCAATTGAAAGTCGAGGACCTTGCAGCCATCAAACTTTACATCGTGAAATGGCTGGCTCTCCAGCACACTATGACCATCATTCTACTTCAGAAAACCCTGCTGGAAATTTTATACCATGGAATCATAATCTACATATCTTCAACCGATCAAAAATCAAAAATGTTTTTTCTGTTCATAAAAATTCTATCACTCAGCTCTTGAACCGATCAAGGAGCACTCTATGTTACTTATAATGGCAAAGCCTTTTTTTAGCGACTTTTTAAGATGATAAACAAACCAATCGGTTTCTTATACTGCGTTTGCAAATGTACCAAAAAATTAATATGATTGATATGCAAATGTACCAAAAAATAAATATGATTGAACTGTAAAAAGCTGAGTGAGAATTTTAAGCAGAGAAAAAAATTTGGATTTTAATAGATTGAAAATATGTAGATTACAATTCCATGGGTACGAAATTCAAAATTGCCTCACATATACTCGGAATTTATCCTTCATAGTGGCAAACTCATAAAGCTGGGGCTGCGTACGTGTCTATCCTCCTGCCTGACCACCATAAAATTTTTAACATCTGGAGACGAGCTGACGTGGTGCCATACAAAAGCCCAATAGGTGCTACGATACTTGATTGAACGACACTTGATCGAACCACACTTGATCAAAAAGACATTTGATCGAACGACATTTGATCAAACAACACTTGATTGAAACAACATTTGATAAAAACGAAATTTGATTAAACAACATTTTATCGAAACGATACTTGATTGAAACGACACTTGATCAAAATGACAGTTAATAAAAAAAAGATTTACTTTTGTATGTTTTTGTGATTAAACAATCTCTTTGTTACTCTAAATTAAATTCATAAAAAGCAGAGGCCATTAAATAAGAAGACAGTTTGTTTTTATTTTTCATAAATTTTTGTCAATATCAAAGTCAGGGTTTTTTAACAGGGTTCCTGAGCAAAGCATTTTTAAGAGAGCAACAAGTAGTTTTCTTGTCAGGGTTATGTTTCGTTAGCTGCCAATTGCTGCCGTTTTTTTGCATTCTTTTTACATTGAAGTCAGTTATTTCAGGGGGGTGGCATTGTGTCATGGCCCCACCCTTGCAGACCTCTTGCAGAAATAAGAGACAGACTCAAATTAAAGACATATTTTTTCAGAGATTATTATGCTTTTGGGACAAAAAATTGACAAAACCGCGACAGATTCATAGTGAAGACCTTTTTGAAGAGTTGCTATGTTTTTGGGAGATAAAATTGACAAAATTGAAATAGATTCAAAGTTGTAAATTTTCTCTTTCATTATTTGATCAACTGTCGTTTCAATTAAGTACCGTTTCGATCAAGTTTTGTTCGATCAAGTGTCGTCGATCAGCAGTCGCGTCACGAGTCCAATAAACCTCTGGATGATGCAAAAAGCTATTGTCCTATCTTACTTCTATGTGTCCCGTAAAAAATTTTTGAACGGTTCATCCATACCCGCGTTGAGCTAATAATTGATCTCTCCTTCCATCTGAACAAGCGGGCTCTCGACATGGCCGCCGGACGGCTTAAGATAATTAAATTTTTTTAAAAGTTACAGATTTGAAAGACTTTGGTTTGACCACTATACAGTGCTTGCTGTTCGGTCTGAATTCACTACAAACTAATTGGAAAGTTGTTTTATTTAAATCTTTAAAACCTTTACTCTCTTGTCAAAAGAAATTTGCTTCAAACATTAAAACTAGCGCAATTCTGCTATGAGTGAATATGTGCTGGACTCACCCATTGCTATTATAAAACTGTTGCATTTCTAGTATGAATTTAAAAGTTTATAATCAGTTTTTGTTTTGATTGAATTTTATTGTCATAATTTCTTTTATAGGTATCTTAAATTCAAAACAATGGGTGTTTTTAAACAGAACGAGTTAAAAAATGCTCATGCAGCAGGCAAGCAGCACTAGTATTGCACTGTCCGCTAGGTGACTTTATTTATGCGCACTGTATTTAACGGCGCATTTTATTTTTTTTGTCGCGAATTTTGATCAAAGAAATACGATACAAGACTTCAAGCAGTGTTTTTTTTTTGGTAATTGCAAGTGGTTAGGAAATCGTGGTTCGCACAAATACAACTTTTATGTCAACCAAAGTGTAAAAAGTATTTTTAGTGCTTAGCGTAATATATGTAATGTCAGTTATTGTTGACAATATATTACGGTAACCACAAAAACATGGCGCAGCCGGTGAAAGCAAAATTACTACAACTGCAAATAAATAACTACAAAAATTTCATAATGATTGTAAACTAAAATTAATGTGACTGATTGAGTGGTATGATTTATGACTGTCGTCTTTGGGAGTAAGAACACAAGCATAAGAACTTTCTGCTTATTACATAAATTTAGAAAAGTAATTCGACTGTTTTTAATACGTTGTTTGATTTACTTCAGGATTGTCGTCCTTTTTTTGGCCATTAGTAGCTTGAACGTTAGAATTACTGCATTAGCTTATTTAGCTGATCGGGAGCGAAGGCATATTTATTACAGTACACTAACGTGCAAACAACATTTTACAGCACTTACAGCACTTAAGAGTCGAAAAGGCCAAAATAAAAAAATAATGCGCAGATAATTAAACAACGCAATAAAAAAATCTTAAAAGTACTACCTGTTTATTTTGCCAGGTACTGCAGTTTGAAGAACTAAACAATTTGTACGTACAAACTGAAAAACGAAAGTATTCAATAAATACGTTAACATATGTTATTTTTAGAAACCATACCGATTCATAAATGGAAAATATTAGTTCGTGTTACAATAATATACTTCAAAATTGCTCAGCCAAAGATAACCACTGTTTTTTCTTTGAAAGAAATTTTACAATAAACTTGCAAGGGCAAACAAAACCTATTCAACAAACAATAGCTCAATAACCACCGAAGATCAGTTGCGGGAAATGCATAAAAGTCACATTGATGTATAAAAGAAACAACTTTATCTTCTTAATATCCATGTAGACGCATTTTCTACTCGGCCGAGAGTAAGAAGACAATCACATTTTCTAACATACTGACCAGAAGCAACGTGTTTAAGAATAAACAAAGGATAAGGCTGAAGTCGCTGATATTCAAAAACTCGATTGTCATTATCCAAACAATCGAAGTTAAGCAAAGATGGTGGTATGCCTCTGTCTGTAACTTTAAGATAAGGACAGTCATTAAATGCTGCCGCATAATAGACTTTTTCAAAAGACAAGCCTTGATCTTTGCTGCTGCATGCTTTTGTTATACGACCAAAAACAAACCTCGGACAGCGCCCACTCTCTTCAAATTTCCACGCGACCCACCGGCATCTACAAACACAATTGGCGGGACCGCGCGACACACACGGCGCATTACATTGGGAACTTATACACGGGACAATCATTGGACAATATTGATCTCGACAACGATCGAAACATTTTCGCGAACAAGGGCGATCGCAAGTTCGTTTGGGTCGATCACAAGACCTTCTACAAGACGCCGGCTTGCAATCGTCTTCTAAACAAATCAGTTCTATTGGCCGACCCATGTCCGAACAACCCACATGCCATACTTCGTCCGGATTTTCCCCGGTTGCAATTTGCACCGGAAAGTGAACAATTTCGTTATTGCAATCATTTCGATGCATTTTGTTAAGAACAGTTGCTTTAAATTATAATGATTTTTTTCGGGACTAATCCAGCAAAAACTGCCATTACCTTCTTTAAACTACATGCAGACTAATACCAAAACACATATATAGCATACAAAAAAACTTACTATTAATTTTTAAGCTACTTAAATTTAAAGAGTAAAAGTCAGAACTAATGTTTTATTTTTTCAAACATGCTGAATACAGCAAAAATAACTATTAATAAATTTAAAGCACAATAAATAAATCTGTTTAACAGCAAGCCCAAAGGGTTTTGCATTCTATAAAATAATCAGACAATGATTCTGAAAGTTTATAATCTAGTACAGTAGTTCTCAAACTTTCATGGTTTTTGGCCCATTTTCAGACATTCTCAACACCCGTGGCTCCCTGCTTAAAATATTGCCTCCAAAGACTAGTTTTTATTTTTGTCCCAAAAGTCAGGCGAAGACTAAACAAAAGTTCATCACTTTAAAATTGTCTCTGATTTCTTTATTTTCGTCCCAAAAAGATTTAAAAAAAGGATTCTGCTTGTGCCCCCTTTGAGAAAACTTGTTTTAGTATTTTAAATTATCAAGGTAGTAATCCTAAACATTAAATATTTATAAAATATCAACAATCAGTTTAAACAAAAAATAATTTATTTTGTTTTAAGATTACTTGACAATGAACATATTTTCTTAAAGCATAACCCAACTTAATTTTTGAAAATTGTTTTTAATATTGATTTATAAAAAAATACTCAGGTAATATTTAAAATCAAGAGACAGTGGGGTTGACTTAGATCTTAATCCGCTTATTTTACGTTCTCTTGTTTTGTATTATAATTAATTTACTGCAGTTTTTCTTGGTGTCATTATTTTTGCTTTACCTTTAATCGGCCGAAAGGGTTGTGTTTGGATTTTTGTTAGTAAAATTTAAAAGATGCAATAACAAGATTAAGAAGTAACTGCCAGAAGGTGCAATAATGTTACGACTTTGCGAGTGTTGTAATCTTTTCGTTTCTGTACAGGCTTTCTCAAAGAAGTCAGTCACAGCTTGATTTGTACATACTTCAAATATTATTTTTGTTCTTATGTTCAGCTTAATGTTACAAAATATACACAAAACAATTAGCATAATCGTAATGCAGTAAAAAATGTAGTAAAATAATTATTAGAGAACACAAGAAACGAAAAAAAACTGGCTTCATATCTTGCAGTTGCCACAAAATTAAGCAAAATTTTTTTATGTACAATTACTAACATAAAAAATCAGAAATGAATCAAAAAATCCATTATAATTGATTGAGCTTTTTATAATCACAATAGCTTTCGTAGACTACTGCTCACTTTGTTAATTAACCTGATGAAGCAAGCAGTAGTTCACAAAAATTAGTGTAATTAAAAACTCGGACAAGTTTAGTGCATTTTTTTGTTTATTGATTTCAATTGTTGACATGACTTTTTTTTCTTTTTTAGTTTGATAAGGGTTAATTGTCAAAATATCAGCTGACCAAAATTAAGTCTGATAGGCAGTACTCCGTCGAAGGGTGGCATAGAGGCTTTAAGTTCCAACTAACCTCCCACGATACCACCATATGAAGGCTCCTGGATTTCAAAAGTTAATATTTTTGTCGGTTGATATTTTGACTGGATTCCTTTGATAACACACAAGGTGTGACAATAAAGAAACCGGACCGTATCAACCACGCTCTTAGCACAATGCCAATTGGCAAGCCACTTGCTCATCGTGAAGCACAACTTCTTAGCTCTATTGTGTTGCAATTTCTTTAACGTAAATCATTCCGTTTTTGTGTTTCAGGCTTTTATGTAACATAGTGTTGGTAGCTTTTGTCGCAATTTTGTTACTTTGTGTCGCGTTTGTTAGTACTCCGTGCTGTTGGTTGTTGCGAAATTGTTGGTAGCTCAAGAATAGAACGAATCAACTTGGAAAAAAACCCCAACTAAGTGTTTTAAAGTTCTTAATGAAGTTTATTGTGAAGATGTGATATCGAAGACGCAAATCTTCGAATGGCACAAAGGTTTTGAGAAAGGCCGTAAGAAGTGGAGGATGATTCCAAGACGGGACGACCTTCCACAACGAGGACAGATGAAAACATCACTATAGTGAAGCAGCTGGTGCGAAAATGATCGTAGGTTGTCAGTACGAATAATATCAGATGAACTGAGGCTAAACAGAGAATCAGTGCGGACGATCTTGTTGCATGATCTGGGGATGCAAATGGTGTGTGCCACAATGGTGTCGGAGAGATAAAACATTTTATCGGAAGACCAGAAGCAGAACCAAGTCAAATTTTGTGAAGACATACTGGAGAAAATTAAACACAATCTGGATATTCTTATGCAGATCTTACAAAAGACAAAATTTGCATTTTCCAATACGATCCTGAAACAAAAAAGCAAAGCATGCAGTGGAAGACTGCAAAATCATCCAGACCCAAAAAGGCACACATGTCAAAATCAAAAATCAAGGTCATACTGATCGCTTTTTCCTATCAGAAGGGTATGTTTATCATGAATTTGTGCCTGAGGGTGAAACAGTGAATCAGCACTTCTACCAGCATGTTCTCATTCACTTCCATAACCAAATTCGATGCAGCAGGATGGAACTGTGGAGTGACAAGTCATGGCTTCTCCACCATAACAACGCACCCACACACAAGGCAATTAGTGTGAGGCAGCTCTTGGTCAAAAAACAAATAATAGCTCTTGACCACCCTCCCTATTTCACAGATTTAGCGTCTTATGACTTTTAGCTTTAGCCCAGACTAAAGGCTGCAATGAAAGAGACTCATTTCTCATCTCTACAAGAAATCAAGGTCTCAGTGACGAGGGAGCTGAAGAGACTCAAGGAAGAGGATTTTACGAACTGCTTCTGTGGGTGGCAGGATCAAATGCAAAAGCGTATTGATCTGGAGGGGGAGTACTTTGAAGGGAACAATTCATAAATTATCAAACTATATTGTATTAAAATTTTTATAGCAACAGTCCAGTTTCTTTTTTGTCACACTCGTAAAATAATAGTTAACTGATTGCAATCGATGGCTGCAATAATTTGGATAAAAGTAATGCAGCTTTACGTTAGCTTTTCAGAAAGGTACCAAGTTGCATCTTTACAGCTTACATGAAAAAACTGTATCTAATTAATTAAATATTGATATTTTCTTACAAAAGAATCTGCAAAAATTTTATTATTTGAAAGACAGCAAATTCAAACTTTGCAGTAAATTCTTATTGAATATTAATCATTTCTGAAGCTTTACAAACATTTCTCATGGGCCAAGAAATTTCAAAATTTTTTACTAACATATATTTTAGGCCTACATAAAAAGCATTGTTTTTGCCTCTACTTCTTCTGCATTCAAAAAGCACTTAAAGTTTTTCTAAAAGTTTACTTTGTACAAAGGATTTCTTTATAACTAAATGTTGAAATTCCAACTATGTTGATTTATTCTGTGGCATGTTCTACTTATATATGTACATAGCATCACAAAACATTAACACTTTTAAATATTTCTTAATTTTTAAATGTTTTAAAATTAAAGCTGTTGCCAATGCAGCAAACTAATCATATTAGAAAGAGCAATTAAAAACAGTATACTTGAATAATTATTAAATTAAAAATACTTTGAATTCACCACAAAATTATCATTACTCCAAATTATCAATTCTTTGTTGTGCCAATAGACTATATCTTCTCTACAATATTATACTAGGTGGCTTTACCACATTCTATGGATAGGCTATAGGCCTACTGAAATAGCAAACTTACAATATACAATAAATACTTTAAAATAAGCTTAGGTAGATGAATTGAAAAGTGGCTGCAAGTTGGTTTATCTAGTGATGTGCAAAAAGCCAATAATGAGCATTGAGTAAAGTAAACAATACAAAAAGTACTATGTTTGCCTATTATAACCACAATTTTAAAAATTACAATGGGGTTATGTTTTTTAAAAACGTTTCATGTTCATCAATAAATGATTGATTGTGCTTCTATAAAAATAACTATTCTACAAAAGAATATCTTTAGATCAATACTGATAAGCTTTTGTCTGTTACAACACTTTAACTCAACTAACAAGCAATACATGAATGTGTAAAAAAAATTGACAATTTCTAAGTTTGTGTGGTCAATATGTCTAAGCTACTCTAGCTAAATCGATGCAGATGATTGAGTAGGCAACATTTTGAAAGGTTTGATTAATCCCTACTGATGTTCTTGACAAATGACAATAACACATTACATTAATTAAATAGAAAAATTAAAATTTTTTCTTGCAACTTATTGCAACTTTATAGAAAAGTATGGTATTATTAGGCTATATAAAATATCAATTCAATGCAGTTTATTTTGTGCATTCATGCATGAAAAAACCAATTCAACAAAATGTGACATAATTATTTAACATACATATTCATGCACAAGGAGACTGCCTAAGAGTCACTATTACAGTCTTCAAAGCTCATTGCTACCCTCAAACACAATAATGGGCTTAAGGATACTAACAAAGATAAACACCAAAAAAGAAAACAAATTGAAACATATATTTATATACACAGTTAATATAATATGATACTATTAATGGCAGTTCCATGTTTTAATTACAAGCAGACATGGGGTAAATGTAATCAATTAAATTGAGAAAAACTTGGATGTAATTGTAATCATAATCGATTACATTGAATTAGTATTCAAGCACAGAAACCACATTAGTAATCGCACATGTTGTCACCTTTAAGATAAAAAATTTCAAAACTTATGTTCATAAAATATAACAACCATTTAAATGCTAATCGTGATACTGATAAAAGAAAAAATTGTTCTACCAATGCATTTCAGAATTTTCATTGTAGCCTTCAAAAAACACACAATTATTTTGAGAAATTGTAATTATAATTGTAATTACAGAATGGCTTGGTGATCATAATTGTAATTGAATACATTTGTCATGTAATCACCCCATTTCTGATAACAAGTTTATACTGAAATAATCATTAATCAAAATTTTTTTTCTAAATGTTTTAAATGAAAAAAATGTAAATTTAGGAAGGTAATTTTTTGAATCAACTAGCAAATAATATCAAACAATAAAAAATTTTATCACTTATAATTGCAAAATTTTAAATAAAGCAATTACATTTTTAATATGACATATTAACATAATAAACACAAAAAGACAATTACAGTTTTTATAACAGTTTTCTCAGGTTTACGCTCATGCTGATATGACTCTAATAAAAAACTCTTATAATTTTGTAGTTATTCTAACAACAAACTAGAAACCAAATCACAATATGATAATAAAATAATGGGTCTTTTCAAGAAGTCACCATAAGCAATTTTTGTTCTTGAAACTAACCCAGATCCCTTGTGGTTTCATGAGAACTAACTTTCATGAGAGATCCTTTTTCTCTTGGTTTCTTCTTTATTCTATCTTGGTGCTGAAAGGGGGATACTGGGTTGGTTTTATCAAAAAAAAATTTCTTACGATGACTTCTTGAAAAAACCCAAACAATTGCAGGAAATCAAAAACACAAAATTAAATAAACAACTGTTTAAAAAGAGTACCTTGTTTTTACAGCAATTATTTTAATATGTAATAATAGTAATAATAAACAAGTATCTATCCTGCTCAGGCAAATATTTACATCAAAGATGTGGTTGCATCAGAGTGGTAGTAAAAATAAAAGTGTCAATAAAATAAATACTGGTTTAGGTTTGGTAGACAAATAAAGACAAAAAACATCAAAACTCCACATGTACAAATATATGCAAAAGAAAGAAAACAAACCATAAAATAGTAAATATACACAAGCTAAAGCTGGCAGTAGTACTAGCATTTAATAAATATTATCTTATTTAAATACAATAACTTATTTATAATTCTGATAAAAATTATTCAAAAAATAAAGTTTTAAGTTTGGTTTTAAAAACGAATTTTAATTTACAACTTCTTATGGATATATCACATGGAAGTTTATTCCAACAGCGGGGAGCATATTGACAAAAACATCATTTTTTTTAGTATTGCTTTATTGTCATGGTAAAGTGTAAAATCAAGGTAAGCATAAATTTTATAACACCTTTATGAACACTGTAAATTTTAAACTATTTGGCACTTTTGCAATATTTTAAGATCTATAAAGAAAAATGATTTTTTCTTGCATTTGTTCTTTTTTATGTATATAAAAAATAATTACAAATTGATGAATACATTGCATTCTTTATTTATTTTTGTGGTTGGTTCTAAAAAAGCATTGTTTAAATTTTATGATATAATTTATGCACATAATTGGAAATTTCCATATGACATTTTTTTTAATTTTTAGAAAAATTAATCCAAGAAATAGTGGGTGACATAAGTATTGTAAGGACTATACAAAGCATAACTTAGTAATTCTTTTCTGTTAATTTATCAATGAATCTAGGTTTTTTACTGATGACTATCTCCATGTGGTGATACAATTCTGTAAAATAATGTAAACAAGACTAAGTCTCTTCAATAAGTCACTGTAAGTGATTTTTTTTCATGAAACTAAACCATATCTCCCTGTTGTTACTATTGTTTCTAGAAAAGATTATTTTCCTTTTAATTACTTTTTTTATTTCATCTTGGTGCTGTGTAGAGATGTACCAGAATTCTGGCCCAGAATTAAAGACTCAGTTTTGGTTCTGGTACCGGTCAGATTGGAATTGATTCTGGCCAGAACTGAAACAATCATAGTCTTCAGGAATGATTTATTTAGAAACATATCTATGCTTAGTTTACATGGTAAAATTGATTAGGCTGTCATTCACTCAGAAATAGAACCTACTAAATTTCACTTATACACCTCTCAGTAATGGAAAATTAGTCAAAGCTGCTTCAATTAATAAAGTTAATAAGAAAATTGCCACACAAATTATGACATTGACATATCAATATATGTATATTAATTATTTAATATATATATATATACATATATATATATCTCTATTTGAATAAGAATTACCTCCTGATGAGCCGAAAAGATGAAACAGACTGTTGAGGTTTTAATAAAATCTCTTTTGTGGCTTTTGTAATTTAATTCAATGCTCTGAGTTTTCATTGAGCTCTTCACTGACAGTCTTGCCACTTTATTATTATTATATATATATATATACTGTAATGAAGGCTGCTGATAAAAGTGCTCTACCAGAATGGAGCGTAATAACACTGTATGAAAATCAGTTCTTCTAAAGTGCTTGATAACAAAGTTAGAGCTTTAATTAAAATATATATATACTGTATATATTTAACATTTTATGTATTTAGTATATACAGTGCTTATTAAATATATTAGGGCAACCTTAAATCAGCTACAATGCACTACTGCTAAATACATAAATAAATTTATATCTTAAGAGTGTCATGTAATTAAAAGCCATTAGCATAAATTTGAAGTAATTCATTGTAGGAACTAAGGTCACATGATAAGGGTGCTTAACTCCATTGATTTGGTAACAACTTTGGAGCATGAGTCCACCTAGTTATAAGCATTAATAGCACAGGCAAAACCTAATTTTACAGCAAACCATTGGCAACATTTTATAGCAGTTTGATCAATCTAGCATCAGTCTTACAGTATCTACTAGCCCATTTAAGTAAAGTGAGCACTGTATTCTACTTCCTACAAAGATAAAAGTCATAAAATAGCTGAACAACCACAATATCATAAAAATGAACTTTTTTATTGTACAATTTAAATGATGTGTCTAGAATATTTTTGGTCATTATGTTTCAGATATCCAGTGGTCGGCAGGCAGTACTCAAATAAATTGCTTTAATGCATACTTCAAACAAAACTGACTACAACTTTCTACTTTAGTATTTTTTGAAGTGATCAATTATCTGCATTTGCAATACTATTATCAACTGAAAATTTAACACATGTGTTTAAGCAGTTTCATGTATTATCAAGGTTAATACTGCATTTCTAAATTGTTCTGGTTCTAGCTGAATTTTATGTACCAATTCTGGCCAATTCTGGTTCCAGATGGAATTGATTATTTGAGTTCTGGCATATCTCTAGTACTGTGAAAGGATTCCAGGTTATTTTTTTTTAAATCACTTACGGTGACTTCTTAAAGAGATGCCAAAATTCTAGCAGCTTTTAATGATCCTCAGGATGTCTTAGAAAGTTTGGTGCACAAATTTTGATGATGATGATGAAGATATTTTATTCATGTTTAGTAACAATATTTAAGTATATGCAATGTACTGTATATTAAGCAAAGCATGAAATGAAATTTTGAATGAGGTTTCTAAGTCACATTAAAATTACTGGTAATTATGATTTCCCAACATTTTATTTGATATAACTGTTCTAACTCACCTTGCCCAACAAAATTCAGGCAATTTTTAAGAGTGCTATGTATGGCTGACAAGCTCTTGTTGGATATAAGCAAAATTTAGTTTTTTGGTATTTAATGGTAAATATATTTGTTTTTATCCAGGTAGTAGTTTGCTGTGTATTGACTTCTGCCATGAAAGTATTAGCTACAGCTAGAACAGCATTATCTGGAAATTGCTTGATGAAATTAGAGGAATAGGATAAACTACATAGATTAAAATCAACAGAGCTCCAAGTATGAATCTAATTTTTCAATTTGCAGAGCAGAATTTTATGATAAATGCTTTGCTAAAGTAAAAAGAAACATCATGAAATTATTTTTTTATCAATAATCTGAGAGATGATCATTCAATTGTGTAGCACTAAGTTCTGTGGTACTGTTTTTTTTAAGCCAAATTATATGTAACTGAGAATTTTGTTATTTGTTAAGTATGCTAGTTATAAAGTTGTTCATATTATCATTTTTCAAAAACTTTTGGAATAGGACTAAGAACAAATATTGGGTGGCATTACTTATGGATTTAAATATCAGGTTTTATTCCGATTAAATTGAAGAAAAGTTTTTAATTATTTATGTGCTTTAAGTTTTAAGTTATATATTTATCTGTAACATTTTTTTAACGCCAGCTTCGATCTGTCAGTTGACCTTTACAAACACATTCAATATCTCAAAATTTTTCTCCAACTCCAAGTTTCTAATAATTTTAACCCAATAAAAAGAGGCTACTAAAATGAAAACATAAAAAAATGACACACTGAGTTTAAGCCTAAAAATTTTCTCAATCTTTTTCGAGCTATTGACTCCTCAACATGGGCTTTGGAACCGAGTAGAGATGCCAGCTTTTTTTCAATAAAAATATCTAGGCGCTAGTGATGTCAATCGCGCAGCGTACGCTGCCGCGTGCGGCCGCGCAGTGCAGCATAGTACGCTTTTTTGGAGGATCTTGCCGTGTACCGCGCCGCGTGCAAATCATGAAAAGTTTACATGTAAATTTTCAGCAAACCTTATTTTGTATAATGCTGCTGCTTGAGTTCCCGATTTAGTTGCTTCTTCTTCATTAATTCAATCACAGAAAGCAAAGTGTCACATTTTCAGCAAACCTTATTTTGTATAATGCTGCTGCTTGAGTTCCCGATTTAGTTTCTTCTTCTTCTTCATTAATTCAATCACAGAAAGCAAACTACTGCTAAATACATAAATAATCAACTGAATAATCTCTTTCCATAGTACGGTAATTTATAATGTAAATAGAGGGTAAAGCAGCCAAAAAGAATGAAGTATGAGAGAAACTTACATCAATAAAGAGAAAGATGAACTGCTCTTAAACCTAAACGCACCTTAAAGAAAGCAATAGAATATACGGTAATTGTACAGCAGCGAAAGGCTTGTAAAAAATACTATTAAGAGACAATAAGCAATGCGAATTTTGAAGAAAAACTTGAATTACAATATGTGAAGCTTCCCCACTTTTTTAATCAACTTTGTATTTGCATTTTATACCTTTTAGCCGATTATTCAATACCAAAACAAAATCTTAGCTTTTTTCTTATCAGTTTTAGGGTTTTGTTCATTGTTCGCCGTTACTAACGTTGCAGCTTTTGCGGATTTCCCAAAATTTAAAAAGTAATCGACTAAATTCGGTTAATAGTGAACGAGAACTAATTATTGTTACTTAGCTTAATAAACCTTCTTTACGAATTAGCCTAATGTGTTACTTAGTAAAAAAGCGCCCAAAACTTTAAACGCCATTGTTTTTTTTTAAATAGGAACTATTAATTTAAGCAAAACAAAAATCAGATTATAAAATCAGACATAGAACTGTAGAATAAATTTTTGAAAATCCTCTCAATGTAGAATTGTAGTTGCCAACCGTTAATAAGGAATTAGATTTCAATAGTTAATTTTAGCAACTTGTAGATATTTTTTAATTTTTTTTAAAGTTTAACTAAAGAGTACTCTGTAGTAAATATTTTTTAAATGAGTTTTTCAAAGTCTTTCTGTTGGTGTCTCAATATCTTTATAATTTTAAATGCTACATCTATGCCATTACATAAATTTTGATTTCAGTAGAACATTAAAAAGACCATAATATTATTCTCAGCATAGTTATGACAAAGTCTAAAGGCTAAAAGCAGTCTTATAGGCTGTATATTACAAAAAAAGTTAAAAATAGGCAAACTCGCTTCAATTGATTTAACAAAAGCCAATTTAAGTTTGGTGTCATACAAAATGTGTTAATGGAAATAGAGAAATTTTTTTGCACCATGTTAGAAGCCGTTAAAACAGTTTAAAATACATACACCACAGTATAAACGTGTTGCATTTGGCAAAATACCTTGAAAAAAATGCAAAAGCTAAAGCACCATTGAGTAGATGTGTACAAACTGCAAAAAGGAAGCTTGTAATTCAGTTGCTTATCTTTTATGACAGTTTAAGACCTATTTTTGTGTAAGAAAGTGAAAAAATAAAGGCCCTTTGCAAAAAAGTAATTGTATAAATGCGTTAAAATTACATCGTTTCATCTTCATATTGCATTCGCATATTAAGCTATTATATAACGTGCTTTAACAAAAAATTAGCAGATTTAACTTTGAAATGTCTATTCAGCTTGTAACGGTAAACGGCGCTGAAGTTGCCGATTACCGCAAAGTGAAGTGTCGATCAACGCGCTTCCGGCTTCGACAAATTAAAAGGAAATAATAACCAAGGAAAATAATTTAATTGAAAACAAGTAATAACTGAAACGTTGAAACGTGGAAATGAAAGCGAAAACGAAAGCGGAAACGGTAATCTGTAAATAAATAAAAACGAACTAAAAATTAAACACAAAAAGAAAACGCATAGGTGTCTTACCGAGCAGTTCATTTCGGTGCTGACTCACGGGGAAAACGGGAATTATCTTAAACTGCACGCTAAGTCTACTCAGACTTCAACCAGCTGCCCACAAACACTGCAGCTGGTCGCCTCACAAATTGAGAAGTGTGAACAAACGCAAAAAAGCCAGCTCTAAAATCAACGCGCTGCAGACACAACTATGCTTCAAGGTGAGATTAATTAAAAATAAAGCGTAAAACAAAAAAGGCGCTGGCAGCGAGTGCTCGCGCAAATTATGATTAGAAACCCAAGAGAAATAAAATAAAACACGTGCGTTGGTAATTATCTACACAGCTGCAATAGTTAGTTTGATAGCATTATTTGAAATCATATGAATTAAATAAAAATTGATTTTTACTCAACTTATTGATAGTTTAATTTACTTGTATCTAATTTTTCGTCATTAGTTATACTGTTATAGCTGTGTTCCTGACGCAAGTGGAGTCTGCAACAGCCATAGAAACTAAATTGTTGGAAAATAGCTGTACTGAAGAAAAGAAACAGCCCATTAGTTTAGTCTAACTACTTGAATTAATTTTTAATACAGTATAACCAGTCAAATTTCTTCAATTATTTCTATTATTTTAACTTTGATTTAACTCCAATACAACAACCAACTGTTCAATTATTATTATTTTTTTAGTCAAAACTGACCCAATAAATTTCTAAGGTTGCTTATTCAAAATGAACGCATTGAAAAGATTGTTACAATGAAAAATGCTATGAACTTAGAATTAAACGTGGCCAGCTTGTGACATCTATTACGTCACTAGCGCAAAATGAATCAGTGTCTTACAAGCTATTAAGTATCGGAAAATGAAGTTTACTAAGTTAATTGTTTGGACCATAGGCGGCCCCCGTTATGTGTGTCGGCTTTAGCGCATACATAACGTAAAACAACTAAAAAGGGGAAGAATTACATAAAAAACAACACAATGAATTCACAACAGTTAAGTTCTAGGCATATACGTATACGATAAATGGAAAGGCAATTAAATAAGATGTAACAAAAATTGTCAAAGCGTGTATGTACAATATTGTATAAGGTGATTTTGTAAACGAACACAATAATGTCACATAGCATTGCTCTAATTCCAGAGGCGCAATTTTCGAAATGTCACGATGAATATACGTAACAACTAGTTTATCATTGCAATCACAAGACGATAATGCAATCTTAGCTCGACATACCAAGGCTTTGCCTCTTCGCATTTGTGGAGGACCTCTAAGATACGTCCAAGCCTATAATTTCCCCTTTTGTTGAAATCTCCCGGACCCCCGACTAACACCATATGCCCAACGTGGAGATTGTCAGCTACCCGTTAACTATTTTTTCCGTTTTTGGAAAAAGGGAAGGTAAAATCTTATCTAACGCTCCCAGAACTGTTGTGCAAGTGATATGTTGTATCTATAATCGCGTCGGAGATGATCTTTATTGTGTGGTTGTCCAAGTGGTGTGTGCGGATCATTTAAAGGTGTCAAAAGTGAAGACGGTGATATTGCAGTGTAATCACGCGGATTGTCAGAAAGAGGTGTCAGTGGACGATCATTAACTATACGTGTAGCATTGCAGATGTATGTTTGCAGTTCAACCAAGGTAGGTGTTCTGGGTAACTTAGTGACTTGTATGAATGTGCGTTTGAACACTTTTATAAGGGACTCCCAAGCGCCACCTTGAGAGGGACTATATGGTAGAATGAATTCCCAAGAAATTTTCTTTTTCCTAAAAAACGACTAAAGTTTGTCTACCTGAAGAAGTTCGGGCAGCACGTGGGCGGCGGTTTTGAAGGTAGTTCCATTATTCGAGTAGGGAGACCGGGGAACGTAGTAACAGTTTTTTTTTTGCTATTTCTCTCATAATAAATGTTTTTTTCAAAATTTTTGTTTAATATGAAAAATTTAGGTCACTGTTTAACTAATGTTAAAAAAATAAATTAATAATTTTCAAAGCTTAGTGATTAAAATTACAATTTAAATATTTAAAAAAAGCGTTACAATGTGCCCCGTCAATGGGGTAAGTTGTAACACCAGTTGGGGTAAGTTGTAACAGCAACGAAAATTACTAATAAATGTTTAAATATAAATGTAACTTGAAGAAAATAACAATATGAAAAAGTAAACACAACGAAATCACACATAGCCTAGTCATAGACGTGAGTATCAAGCACAAAAAATGAGGTATTTGGCCGTTGTCTAAAAATGTTAAAACAGTTTTTTTCACTGCTGGATTAGCCTAATCATAAATATCAGAATCACATTTTTGACAAAAATATGTATTTAAATCTTCGGAACAAGCTAAATGTGACCTCTTTAGATAACCATAGCAATGTACGACCCACTCCTCATCAGGACGACTGTTAAAATAGTGCTCAAAAAATGTAATGCAAAACTACTCTTTTGCTTTTAGTGTTTTTTCAAAAATTAGTTTTTCTTTGTTTGGAGCTGTAACAGATTGTCCTTTTCTGGTGTGTATATTAGCATGGCACATTTTTTAGACCTTTTCTTGTTTTGCACCAAGGACTTGGCCTATCTTTAAGTTTTTTTAGCACTCTGTAGAATTTTACATGGTAAACACCAATGTTTTGCTACTCCCCTTATTGATCCCTTTTTTCAATTATAGCAACTGCTGCTGCAGCTCCTAAGTTGTCTTGTGATGATGAGCTGGTGTTTCTGTTAGTCTTTTTTTTGTAAATTCTCATAATATTTACAAATGTTGTTGCCGAAGTTACTTTTAATATAAGCTAGTTAAATCTATGCACAAAAATATGTGTTACAACTTACCCCATCAGCCTATGTTACAACTTACCCCATCTCATACTTAGTCAAGTTTTTGTTAATATCTCAAAGAGTTAAGTTTTAGTGGCTAAACCTTGTTAGGCATTTAAGAGACTATTGTTTTGTGTTTCGACTGATATAAAACATTTCAATAAAACTGCACCCGCTATCTCCCCAGAAGACAAAAATTAAATTTTGAAAAATTGACTTTGCCTACTCAAAAACCTTGTTTTAACAGTAAGCCTATTTTTAGTCATTGGAACTAAACAATGTTATTTGCTAGCAATCGGTCTTAATATGATTGTTATTTGGGCCTATTTAAAATTTTGTTAGTTGATGTTAGATTTCGACAAATACGAATGTTACAACTTACCCCATGTTACAACTTGCCCCAGTCTCCCCTACATACTAGATATAGAACCTCGAAGGTCTACAAACCAAGAAAAAACCATTATGAAATTGCTCAAGTCAAGAGAAGTGACTAGTTCCACGTGAATAGCACGGGTTGATAAGCAGGTGAATAGTAGTCCTCATTCTTTTTTTTCACTTCGGTCTTCTTTGTATGGCAATGGGCCGAAGTAATCACATCCAGTATTAAAAAAGGGCTTATTGTGTGCAGCCAACCTAGAAGCAGGGAGGTCCGCCATAAGTTGACGGACAGGCCTCGCCTTTTGCAAGTTGCAAGCGTTGCACTGATTTAAATAATGCCTGACGCTAGACAATCCTTTTATAATCCAGTATTTTTGGCGAGTCAGCATCAAAGTGTTGAATCCCTGCATGTGCATTTTCTTGGTGACAATTCAGTATCACTAACCTAGTAAGAAGGTGTCGTGATGGAAGAATGACGGGATGTTTTGCGTCTGTGGGAAGATCAGCTTCTCCCAATCTTCCTTCGATTTAAAGTATTCCATCTGGAAAGGCAGTTGGACGAAGACAACGGATTGAGCGTAAATCTTTAAGATGTCTGCGTTCAGAATTCGATGACGTTTTAGCATTTAGTTTTTTGATTGCATCTTCCAGTCAGGAGATCCTTCTTGCAAGCTGTCAGAAACCGTGCAGAAACATTCTCGTTGCACATATAGCACTGTAGAGTGTAATGCTTTTTCAAGATATGTAGCGTTTAGGCGTGGCTTATGAAACTCTTGTTTCCTTGCCTTTGCAATTACAAATTCTACGAAGGCAGCAAGGTACCCCAACCTCTTTTTCAAAGTGTACAAGTTTGGTGCAGTCTGTATGACACGAGTAAGTGTTGCCTTAGGCTCTTTGCAAAAAGTTGTTCTCAATTCAATTCGAGCATCATGTATGTTTGGCATGTTTGTGTTTGTGTTCGAGAGTATTTGATTTTGTTGTGAATGTGTTTCAATTTCTAGCGGTGTGAGCCCACTATTGTTTTGAATGCTAGCATGCCATTTCTGGTAAACATTTATGATATTCAGTCTCAGTGCTTCCAAACGACTGTATATCCCCTGACTTTTGTATTTACCTCCCTCAGACGCCTGCCCCTGACACGCAAGTATCTCGGCATCGAGTGCATGGTACTTCTCATTAACAAGGGCAACATTTGCGTGACCCGTACGCAATTTTCAATTTTGTACCCAAGGAATCGTTATCTACATATTTTCAACCGATCAAAAATCCAAAATTTTTTTCTCTGCTCATAAAAATTCTATCACTCAGGTCTTGAAGCGATCAAGGAGCACTCTATGTTAGTTTTCATGGCAAAGCTTTTTTTTTGGCGACTTTTGAGATGATAAACAAACTAATCTGTTTCATATATAGCGTTTGCAAATGTACGAAAAAATAAATATGATTGATTCGCAAATGTACAGAAAGATAAATATGATTGAACTGTAAAGAGCTGAATGAGAATTTTTTGAGCAGAGAAAAAATTTGGATTTTTGATTGGTTGAAAATATGCAGATTACAATTCCTTGGGTACAAAATTGAAAATTGCGACCGGTACTTTCGTAATAAAAGATTCGCCAGCGGGCATTAAATTCCCGTAATTTAGCACGGCGATTTTGCATTTCCTTTTGACTATTATCGGTAACATCACAAGAAATAAGCGACTGCTTTGGGCTAGACCCTTCAGCCATATTAATTAGTAAGAAAGGAATGGAAATTACTTTACACGACGGTAAATAAATTATTACTTGAAATGGTGAAATAAATATAAATACAACACGCAGTTTGCCACTGAACACTACGCAAAATTTGTTATATGGTTAAATCAAGTAGGTTAAACAACAATTATCCTACTGTTCGTTATGCTTGCTTTTTGATTGTAGTTGCTTGATTGACTGCTGCTGGTAAGATGGCTTCTTTTTTCCAGCTAGCGAGTGTGAATTTGAGAAATGCAGAATGAATCTTCATTCTTCAGAACTTGCTATTGCTTTGCGTTTTTAACTGGAGTTTTCAGAAATTTTGTCTTGATTAAAATTTTATCTTCCTTAGAAAGTTATCTTTTTCTATGTTCCTGACGCACGTGGAGTCTGCGACAGCCACAGAAACTAAATAGTTGGAAAATAGCTGTACTGAACAAAAGAAACAGCCAATTACAGTAGTTCAGTCTAACTACTTGAATTAATTTCTAATAGAACCAGTCAAATTTCTTCAATTATTTCTATTAATTTTTACGATTCAACTCCAATACAACAACCAACTGTTCAATTATTTCTTTTTTTAGTCAAAACTGACCCAATAAATTTCTAAGGTTGCTTATTCAAAATGAACGCATTGAAAAGATTGTTACAATGAAAAATGCTATGAACTTAGAATTAAACCTGGCCAGCTTGTGACATCTATTACATCACAAGTGCCAAATAAATCAGTGTCTTACAAGCTATTAAGTATCGGAAAATGAAGTTTACTAAGTTAATCGTTAGGACCAAGCTGTAAAAGAGTGCTTAGCATGACAACAACTATTGCTTTGATCACAAATGCATATAAAAGTTTTGGTAAGGTTTTATGGTTAAAAACACTATGTAATTTATGCAACATGTTCGAGTGGTTACTTTTTGAAATTTTAAGCAAAAAATATTAAAAAAATAAACTTGATAGTGAGCAAGATTTGTGTTTGCATAAAAAAGATAATTATATTTTCAATATTTTTCTTTTTAACTTGCAGGAAAGCATTGAGGGGCTTTATACTAAGAGCAATTATCGGATCCTTTCAAGAAGTCACCGTAAGTAATTTTTTTTGGTGAAACTTACCCGGATCCCCATTTAGCACCAGCGTTGAATAAAAAAGAAAACTAAGAGAAAAAAAGCCTTTCAAGAAGCGATAGTATAAACACTGAGCATTTCAAGTTAGTTTCCCAAACAAAAATCGCTTACGGTGACTTCTTGAAGAGACCCCAATTATCTCTATCAGCTTTTGAAGATGCCGAGATATTTCTGTTGGGTTGAAATTTTTTATTTGTTTTTTTAGCTATAGAGATATAACTGAATTAAGGCTGCTTGCTGGGATGCCAAGGAGAGTAATGTGCTTAAAATGCTTCCAATGATATAACAAGATTATGCCAGTAGCTATTGAGTAACTGAATCTGAAATATAAGGGGCTTTATTTGACAACTACAACAGTGAGCATTGCTTGAACAAACACCTTTTAAAAAAAGGAAAAGATGTCTAAAAATTTTTTATTTGAATATATGATTTGCGGTGCATTGCGGTGCTGCGTAAGTTTTTGATAACAATTTTTCGGTGCAGTGCGGTGTCACAAACAAAAAATACCTGCGGGCTGCAGATACAAAATATTAATTCCGCAACATCACTACTAGGAGCACTTGAAAATACATCTAGAAATTGAAAAAAGCAGCCATAATGGATTCAGCATTTATTAAACAAACATTAAAAAATTATTATTTAAAGACGAACGTTTTCGGCTTGCTTCAGCCCTCATCAAGTTTCTACGATTTTAGTAATATTAATTAACTTTAAATTTACACACACACATAAAAAATTAACAACAGCAAAAAACACCCAATTTAAAAACTATCAACCAGACTTTCAAATGTTTCAAAAACAATCTTAAAAAATTCCTACTCAATGAATCAATATAAATAAGGATCAATAAAAGATTTTACAAATAAGTTATAAAACTATGACCATGTCTTAATGGCGCTTTGTCTTTTCGGCGCCATAACTTGACAGTGCATGAAGGTAGTGCTTTTATACATCTGTAAACTAGAATTAGTGTATAATTAAATATTCAATAAGATCTAAATTTAATAATTTCAGTGAGCTACTTACTGCGGGAAAGCATTTTTATTTCAGATAAAAATGAATTCAGGAAATTCAAGCACATGTCTTTCTAAAGAACAATCATCAACATTGGTTCTCTTATCAATTCTCAATCAGGCCACAATCTTCAAAACATTTTCAATCTCCATCAAGAAAGAGTGTATGCTACGCAAGAAAATTGAAATCAATTGATATAACAAATTCAAAACGTTGAATGGACAATCAACCTTATTTTTAACCGATTATTCAAATCAATTTACACAGTTGGCATGTTCTATTCTTTTCTAAACTTTATACTTCTTTATTCTTTCTTCAAAATGTATATACTCGTATATATATATATATATAAGTATATTTTGTTTTATTTCTATGTTTGTATTTGCAGTGCATTCAGAAAAGGTTCCCGGGCCTGGTGAGGTTTCTTTTCGGGAGGTTTTCTTTACTCACCATGCTCAGTTGAGCTAAATTTATAGTTAGCAATATAGGGCGGTTGTGCCTCCCAATGATTTACATAACCGTTCCTGCACTGCACATTTTTTGTCATTTTTTTTTTTCTTTTTAAATAATAATATATGGTTTGAATTAGGTAACGCGGCCGTGCTTCTTATTTTTTCTCTTTCTCAACTCTCTCTATACTTTCTGCATGTTTAACGTTCGTCGTTGTGTCGCGTTTCCTTTTCATGCTTTGCTTAACCCTACGTTAGTACCCTGGAGGTAGGAACGTCATTAGTACCATGGGGTGTTTCAGCACCCCATTATTAAAACTGTTGTCAATAACAAGCAATATACACATTGGGCTTCAATGCTTGTTTATTAAATAGATTTAAACAATAATAAAACATCAAAGCTGTTTATTGAATAAATCTAAACTGTAAAGTGATTAATGTGCGATAACTCACAACCAAAACGAGTACCCCGGTAGTCTTTTTCCAACCTTATCGCCATCAGTGTTATTTGTTACTCTGATTCTTCATCGTTAGATGCGGATTCATGGCATGTTATGCATTGCACATACAACTTGCTGTGGTCTTTGCAAACATGCTTACCACAAGTGGTACAAACTGTTTTGACTTTGCGGTCACGTGACCTCTCGCACAATTCACATCTCTTTGCACGATTTGATGTCGATGCCTGTGAATATGTTGAAGATTCTTCTGACTCTGGCAGCATTCTTCTAATTCCACTTTTGAGGTCTCTTGACAGGTGAATATTCTGCAATCTTCTTTTCAGAACCTCTTGAACAAGCTGCATACTTACACTCTTGATGAATAGACGGCGTTTTAGCTTGTTTTCAGGGTTATGACAGTGAGTATGTATGCATTTATAGTGGAAACGTTGAACAGCGTGTAAAAAACAGTCAAAGGCCAACGTCGACTATTTCTTGAAGTGTCGTACTCCCCTGCCATTTGGTCAACCATATCCACTCCGCCCTTGGTCGAATTATAAAAAGTAATAATTTCAGGCTTTTTCATGTCACTAGACTCTGGGTCAATTTTATCATCATGATGCATGCTACTGAAGAGGACAACATTTTTCTTTTGCTTGGTCTGAGGCACATAAGATACTAGTGTCACATTACCTCCAAATCCAAACATACTGTCACACGCAGCCCTGTTCTTGACCGATAAAAATTCGTCGGGGATTTCACGTTTGTTCTTGCGAAGTATTCCCACAGCAGATAATTTATGGTCATGAAGTAGACTTACGATAAGTGGGTAAGTGGTATACCAATTATCAAATGTAACGTTTCTGCCTGAACCTGAGATTTCAGAGATAAGTCTTGCAACTACAGCAAAAGATGAATTGTCAACTTTCAATGGGCCATCAGGCTGTTTTCCAGCATAAATTTCCATTTTGCAAGTATAGTACGTTCTAGCATCAGCCATTGCTTGTATTTTTATGCCATATTTTGCTGGTTTATTCGGGATATATTGTCTGAATGGACACCTTCCCCTGAAAGCCACCAGCATCTCATCAATCGTGACAAACTCTGAGGGCAAATAGTTCCTCAAACAATTTTGAACAAACGTCTCAAAAAGGTCTCGAATTGGGGCAAGCTTATCCAAAAGTTTTCTCGAAGCCCGTGTTGCTTTGTCATCGAACCGTATGCAACACAATAGAAAGCGAAAGCGATGCAGCGACATCGTCAGCCGAAAAACATCAATACCAGTGCCATCAGTCTTCCACAAATTATCAAGGTTCATTCTGTTGCTGTGATAGGTACCAGCCAATAGTAGTAGACCAAGAAAAGCCTTCATTTCTACATTATCAGTGTCTCTTGCCTTACTTTTTTGAGTATAGTTCTCTCTCTTGTCTCTGATAAACAAGTTGGTCTTTTCAACCAATAATTCCAGCATTTCGGGAGTAACAAATAGTTCCCAAAACTCATAAGGAGTTTTCGCTTGAAGAGCTGGTCCTCTAGGTCCTGGTCTTTCTCGAATAATATTTTGAGGACGGGTAGGAACTGCTGAATTAGGCATTTCTTTCTGCCACCATGATTTCTTGTTTTTTCCCAGCCATCCATCACACTTTGGCTGTTTTTGGCAGGGCTGTTTTTCCGGTTCGTCATGTTCCGAGTCATAGCACTCAGAATCAGAAATAACTTCATCTTCTTTGGTTTTATGGCAAGCAAGAAATTTACTATAAAAAGATGAGTATAGGGAATCACTCCTAACTCTGCCACTGCTTTAATGAATATAACCAAAATCACTTTTGGCCTGCAATATATTCAATTGATCGAGAAAATGCACACACTTCTGTGCATTTTCTCGATCAATTGAATATATTGCAGGCCAAAAGTGATTTTGGTTATATTCATTAAAGCAGTGGCAGAGTTAGGAGTGATTCCCTATACTCATCTTTTTATAGTAAACTTCATTTTCTATAACGAAATCTGATTCACCTTCACTGTCATCTTCAGCATCACTCAAAACGTCACATTCTTGCAACATTCTTTGCAACCTTTCTACATTTCTACTGTAACTATCCATAATTTACCCTAAAAAAATAAAAAGAACAAATCACAGTACTGTAAGATTTTCAGCATTTTTTCCTCTCACCTATTCAAAAGGGTATTTAAAAAAACAAAGTTGCAAGTGTTGCCAACTCAAAACGGCATATAAATTTAATACCCTGGGGTGCTGAAACACCCCAGGGTACTATCGTAGGGTTAATGTACATTGCATATACTTAAATATTGTCACTAAGCATGAATAAAATATCATCATCATCATCTTCAATGTATATTTTAAAAAAGGCTGTACTTTTGACTAACAGGCTAAATTTTAAATCAAAACGAGAGAGAAACTAAATTGATACAAATTATATTTCAGATTATGATGTCATTGAAAAAAAAAAGGAAAAATATTACAATCAAAATACAGGGTGTCCGTAAAGTTACTATACAGTCTGAAGACTGTATAACTTGTAAGACTGTATAGTAACTTTACGGACATCCTGTATATTCAATAAAAATGAAGCTCCGTTTGCGAACATTTGTTGATTTAATTTTGGACTTAACTTTTTTATGAGTAGAGCTTCGTAATTCTTGAAACAAAATTCTGATTTGCATTTACGTATTATTACAAAATTGTTTTCATCAAATTGATTATTAGAACACTTTTCACACGACAAAATATGATCTTTAATTGCACTATCCTCTAGACTTTTGAAATTCAGATGCTCCCGGACTCTATTGATCAAATGTCTGGAGGACATACCGATGTATGTTGAATCCATTATGGTTGCTTTTTTCAATTGTTGTCTGGTTGAAAAAAACAATCTCTTTACCGAAACTTTGCATCTAGAAATATTTAGATTATTTACCGAATTATCTAAAATTGTGTTTAAGAGTAAAAGCATTTAATTAATGCCTGACAAGAATTGATACAATTATATATTACAGAATAAAAACTATACATATGAAAGTTTAACTGTAATTATCTTCATCTTGAAAAATCGTTTTATCATCTTCAAATTCCATAGACACTATAAAACAGTATTTCTCTACCTTTTTCCACCTGCGACACATTTTGGGACTTTTTCCAAATTCGCAGCACAATCAGAACAGACTTCTTGGTTTTTATTCCGAGCTTTTTTTATAAAAAGAAGGTTTTCACTCCAAATGAGACTCTGATTTGTCGATTTTCGTCTCCGAAATCAGCTGTTCACTAAAAAAACAAAAAAAAACAAAAGGGCTTCACTTTAAAAATGGTAAATATCTAGAATATATCAAAAACATGATACAAAGTATCTACATATATATCCATTATCTAGACGATTTTTTTTTTCAATTTCTAGGCAAGGTCAAAACTATCTAAATGATATAAAATATCTAGATTGGCAGCCCTGAAACAGAGATGCGCAAAATCCGGAGTCAGATTATGGCATTTTTGATCGGAGTTGGATTGGAGTTGAAGTCGTTTTTCTTTTTTTTATTAATGGTTTGTAATTGAGTTGGACTGAAATCAGAGTTTATTTTTAAACGAATCAATTTTAATGGGTAGAATAAAAATTTTTTGTTAGGGAAATGTTAAAGTTGATGCTCAATTAAATTGTTATATTTTTTTGGCATTCGCTACGAGTTTTTTGGGACTCGTTTACTGTTTTCCGTTACCGGTACCATCCTTCGGGCTTTAGGGATTCCCCATAATTTAAAAGCTTTGATTTGGTTCAAATTAACCATTTATAAATATTTAATTCGCTTGTTTCGTTCTACATAGCATTTAATCCTTTTCTCAACAAGCTCATTCGTCGTCGTTTGAAGGTCATCCACTCCAGGCCAGACACAAACAGGACTGGGTCCGAGGGTTTATCCTTTTACTACTCCAGATTGCTGCACTGCCCGGATCAGATGCTGACAGTGATGTTATTAAGCCAGCATCGAGTTTCGTCATCCAAAACCGTCAGACCTCGTGCTCCATGTGGTGCCCGATGTATAGGGCACGTTGTTAGTACATGGTCTGCGGTTTGCTCAGAGGTGCCACACTCGCAATTCCGTGAAGGAGCGAGACCCCATTTGTGCATGGACGAATGGAATCGCCCAACACCAGTCCGCAGGCGGTTGAGCTTAACCCAAGCTGCTTGGGGTAAGCCCATCCCAACAGGCCTGGCACCGGTCTCGGGCACAAAAGCACAGAGCCTGGAACCATTTTGATAGTACTCCGTTTGCCATTTGTGATTTGTCCATTCAGAGGCGCGGATGCCAAGTCTGGCAAGATTGTCCAAGAGATTCCGCGCAGCTGGCACAAATGAGCGTCTGGATCTTAGTCTCACTTGGCGATTATCTGAGGACCCACTTAAAAGACCATGCAAAATATGATCGGGGTCCAGAGGTACACGGTAAGCCAAGGAGAGTGTTGCTCCCATTCGGCAAAGCTCAGCTGGATGGATGCCTGAAAGTACAGGTAGGTGGTCCGTTGGAGTGGGACGCAGGCATCCAGTAACTATGCGCAAGGGGTCATTTAAGACACTGTTAATGGGGCGAGTGTGAACACTGCGACACCAGACTGGCGCACAGTACTCAGCTGCTGAATAGACTAGAGATAAGGTGGCTATGCATAGTGTTTTAGCACTAGCACCCCATCCCGAGCCCACGAGTCGCCTCAGCAGTGTGATGCGCGAAGATAATTTTTTGCACAATGCCATTAAATGGTGACGAAACGTGAGCGATCTGTCCAGTTTTACCCCAAGGTAAGTAGGGGTTGGACAGAAAGGTAAAAGTCTACCGTTTTTGTAGACCTTTAGCTCACGTTTGGCCTCTCGGTTATTTAAGTGAAAGGCTGCCGTCACCGTCTTAGTGTGACTGAGCTTTAACCTCCAAGTCTGGAGATACGCTGACAGTGTGGACATGTCTTGGCTTAAGGTCCCCTCCAAGTCCTTCCAGTTTCCCAAAGAATGCAACAATGCTAAATCATCAGCATAAGCAAACTTTCTGGAAATCATGGAAGGAAGATCGTACGTATAGATGTTAAATAGGAGGGAAGCCAAGACCGATCCCTGAGGAACGCCGTTTTTAAGACGCGTAGCCTGCTTTGCTTGCTGTCACTGGTGGTAAGGGTGAACCTTTGATTTCGGACAAGCTCCATGATTATTTTGACATGTGCTTATCCGGAAGTAGTCTCAGCAGCTTGCAGGTAAGGCCACGGTGCCAGACAGTGTCATAAGCAGCTGTCAGATCAATAATTACGGCACCAGCCTTCTTTTTAGCCTCAAAAGAATCCTCGATGTTCTGAGTTAGCAGGACAACTTGATCTACGGTTGACTTCCCGCGTCGGAACCCAGCCTGCTCTTTAGGGAGCAGTGGATCAATTAATGGTTCAACGCGGGCATAGATAAGCCTCTGGAGGATCTTGTAGGGGACACAGAGCAGAGATATCGGTCAATAACTCTTTGGGTCCCCCACGGGCTTTGCTGGTTTTGGAATCGCGACCACAAGCGCTCTTCTCCAGATCTTGGGAATTTTGAGTCGGCGCAAACAGGAAGAAATGAAGTCACGTAACCAGGACTTCAAAGCAGCTCCGGCATGGAGTATAAACTCGGGGCAGATGGAATTAGGTTCCAGAGCTTTACCGGGTTTTAAATGTTGGAGGGCAGCAGCAAATTTTCTCTTTGAAAAATTGTCAGAGATATTTACTGCGTCTGGTGTTGTGGCCCTCCAAAGGTCAGACACTTCTTAAAAGACAAGTCGAGATGACTTGGGGTCAACAGCCTCGTATTTCCCATTTCTAACCAGCTGAGATGCAATAGCATCGGCTGAAACGGGACAGTGACGAGGAGAGTGTCGTGACTTACCAGTAAGGTTGTTCAAAATACTCCACGCTTTTCGACTAGAGTGTGAGAAGTCAATGCTCCGAACTGCTTCGGACCATCGATCCCTCCAATTTCTGTCAAGCTTGGCAAGCAGAGCTGTAGCAGCCAAACTTGAGTCATCTCTCTGAGAAGACTACAGAAAGGTTTTATAGAGGGATTCACACTCTGCATCCCAACACGGAATATAGTTATTTCGATACCCGCGTGGGATAGTCTTTTCGGCTGCTTTCTTAATGGTGTTACAGAAGTCCTGGTAAGCCGCATCCACATCAAGTGAATCAGGCGGCAACAAAGTCTTTGCGAATTTATTCGTCAAAGCAATGTAGTGACTCCAATTGGCCTTACGGAAGTTCCATCGCTTAACAGGCATGCTTGGCACTGGCATAACAAACCTTGGTGGTGTAATAAGCGAGGGTCGATGTTGTGACCTGGGGAACTTGTCAAGGATACGTCTATCCGGTAAGTGACTGTTTAGACCTACGCTAGCGAAAGCTAGATCTGGATTGGTGCCAGTGTTCCAGCGGCCGGAATAAAAACTGGCAGCGTCCTTGGCATTATATAGGAGGCCAAGACAATTAATACTTGCCCAGCCAGCCAAGCACTCACCGTCCGTACTGTTATCGTCGTAACCCCAGTCAGCATGACGACAGTTAAAATCGTCAGCGTAGAGACAGGGGTGGGGAAACACTGGGAAATCCAGGGTTTGCAATCGCGTTGGCGGTGGTTTGTAGACGTTGACTATTTTATAGCCATCAACGTCCACACACAACCACTCGATCTCCGATGTCGGTGGAGATTGGTCCAAAAGCGTGTATCTCAGTCGCTCGTGGACAGACGTGGCAAGGCCATGCTTCCTGCTTAAAGAAGACCCAGCTACATCGTCAAGTAGAATACGAAAAAAAAAGTCTAGATTGACTTTGTTCTACTTTCGCTTGATCTAAGTTTATATTTTTTATATAAATAACGGAATAAAACAAAAAAACTATCTGCAAGTAAAAAAGTAAGATTAGAATTAAAACATTATTAAGTATAACAATTGAGTTATGTTAAGTTTATTCTACTAAAGTGAAACGCACCAGGAAAGATCATATTTGCTACAGCAAAGCAAGTTATATGGTTTGTTGGCAGTGATGGACACGGTAATTCTTAAAAGTACCGCGGTACTAATACTCGGTACCTTCATAAAATAGTACCGCGGTACCGGTACGGTACCAAAAAAGTACCGCGTATCGATAATCAGTACTTTTGAATAACAAGATTTAACCCATATCACGCCTGCGTCAGTTTAAACTGACGCTAGAAAAAATTGATTTTTAATAGATTGACAATATCAAATTGAGTAACGTTTAATTTTTTCATGTCATGACATCCTAGACTTTTAATTCCAAACATTTTTTTGCTTAATTTTTGCGTAAAAAGAAAATTATAATAAACATACAGTAACAAGAAAATGCATAATTGTTTTTTTTTGCTGCACGTCATTTATTGATGACGTCACTGCAACTTACTGTGAGAGAGCAAAATTTTCTAACCTTGAAAAACAAGGAATAAATATATACCTAAAGATGACAATAGCTGAAAATTTGCGAAAAAACGTTTTTGACTTGCTTTATTTGGGAATTTTCCTGCGTCAGTTCAAACTGACGTTGGTGGTGAATGAGTACGTGTGAAATTTTTTTTCGCTAATTAGATTTTGAGATTAAGCAAGCTGTAATGGTTTGTTTTATTGCACCTAAATCGTTTTGATGAAAGATAATTCGCATTTTGTAACATTAAATTAGAACTTTTGTGATTATTTTATTGCACGGAAATCTTTTTATAAAAGGTAATCCTCATTTTGTAAAAGTAATTGGAACTTTGTGGTTGTTTTATTGCACCTTAATCCTTTTCTGGAACAATGACTTGTTAATCCGCAATTTTGTTTTAACTTCAACTTTTCTCTAATTTTCACCACGGATAATTAATGAAGTGATCTAATTTCTAGTACAGAACAATCTTTGTCAAATAACGGTTGTGGGTCTTGCATTCTTCGAGAAAATTTTGTTACGAGTAAAATGAGTTTAGCCACTTACCGAGTGTGAGAAATTGCAATTGCAGTCGAAGTTGCTTTGTCAATCAAAAGTTAAGATAAAAATAAATTTAATTGGTTTCATTGTTGAAGTTGAGATATTTTGATTAAATTTTGTGCAAGTTTCTCTTCAGGTAATTATACAGTTGCTGTGGTAATATTTACTTGATTATGAATGTTTATGAAGCCTTAGAAGCATTGCAAGAGCTAGAAAATAACGGATCTACAGCTGAATTGGTAACTGATCCAAGTCTTATTTTATTTCCTCCGGAAGATGATGGAAATGAAACTGAGGAAGATGATGGAGGTGACATTACCGGAGTGCCTGATAACCTTAGTCCCGATCAACTTCTATCAAGAGCTGAAGTAGAGTTGGGCGAAATTAGAAGTACTGATCAGGTACGTCTAGAGATTTTAGCTTGCAGCGTTTGGAACAATATTTTAAAAATTCATAGAAGAAAAGCTTCAACATATGTATAATGTAGTGCTACAACTTCCTATCTGCAGTATTGTCATAACTTCAAATAAGCAAAATCGTATATGGTCTTTTTCGCTTTTAGTAAACTACAGTAACTAAGAATTATAGTTAGCTTTGATATGTTACTAATAATCTGCTATATTTTGCAGTTGGAATCAACAAACGAGACGAGCAGAGAATCTACCACTGATCCGCCAAAATCCAAAAAGGTTAGTTTTAATCGTTACGCAAAGCAAGCACGTGCTTTTCATTTGACTATACAATAATTATTACTCCGTGGCAGGATTATTTTTGTAAAAACAGCTGTTGCTAAAGTTGAGCTCCCGTCCTGTTATATTTCATTTGTCAGGCTGTTTGGACCTACGTAAGTACTTTGCCCACGAGCACGCAGACCTCGCATCTTTTAGACGGCTGTTCCATACTAATAGAATAAGTATGTTCATTGCCTTTTAACGATAATAGTTATTGTTGAAGTAATCATGTCTGTTGTTTTAGAGAAAAAAGACATCCAAGTCTACAGAAAACAAAAATGCATCTAGCAAAGACAAACCAAAATGGCAACACAAAGATGTTAATTCGGACTCTCTGTTGAACAAATGGGATTTACCTCCTCCAACGTTTGATGAAAATTTGTTGCCACATCAATTATTTGAAAGATTTATTACTAATGAGGAGCTGGAATAGATATGTGATGAATCTACAAGATATGCACGACAAAAAGGCAATCACAATTTTATTATGATCAAAAGAAAATTAAAATCGTTCTTGGCGATTATTATTGTCAGTGGCTATGCCAGTCTACCCCGGCAAGATATGTATTGGCAAACGCGCGATGATACGAACAATCGTCTGGTGTCATCCATGATGTCAAGAGGAGAATTTGAAGAATGCAAAAGATATCTGCATTTATGTGATAACGATCATCTGGATAAAAATGATAAATTTGCCAAAGTCAAACCTTTGTTCGATTCTCTTAACAAACAATGTTTGGAAAACTACATACCAGAGCAACACGTCAGCATCGATAAGTCCATGGTTCCATATTTTGGAAAACATGGAGCCAAGCAGTATATTCATGGCAAGCCCATCAAATTTGGCTATAAAATGTGGGTTATGGCCAAGCCCTTGGGGTACTGCATCCAATTTCGTCCATATGCTGGAAAAGATGCGGTTTTTACGGAGTATGGAGATATTGGTCTTGGGCTGGGTGCCGCAGTTGTGGCTCACTTGCTAAAGATGTTACCACCTCACCCTGGATCCAATTATCACGCCGTGATGGATAATTTTTTTACTAGCACAAATCTAATTCGGTACCTTCAACTGAAATCGATTGCAGCTACAGGAACTGTACGGTTGTGTAGGATAAAAAATCCACCACTAAAAGACGTCAAAATGATGGAAAAAGAAGCTCGAGGTGCTAGCGATATTGCAGTTGATGCAAATATCAACATGGCAGCTGTTCGTTGGAAGGACAATAAAATTGTTAACGTTCTGTCTACATTTGCAGGCAAGGAACCTGTGCAAAAGGTCAAGCGATACAGCCAGGAAGTGAAAAAAAGAATTGATATTCCCCAACCAAAAGTTGTGCATGTACTGTATATAACCGCTACATGGGTGGTGTAGATCGACTGGATCAAAATCGTGCGGCGTACATGATCAACTTGCGAAGCAAAAAATGGTGGTGGCCTTTATTTCGCTTTTGCATAGATGTGGCTATTAACAACGCTTATCAGCTTTACCGCATAAGACAATCGAATGAAGGCGAAAGCAGAATGGATGCTTTGGAGTTTCGCCGGGTAATTGTGGAAACTTATTACAAAAACTATAAAACAAAAAATGATTCTGTTGCATTATACCCAAAATCGGCAACCAAGAATCATGTGCGAATGGCCGAAGAAAATCACCATTGGATTAGGAAAGGAACGCAAAGACGCTGCGCTAAAAATGGATGTAGAGGCACTTCCAAATTTTTCTGCATTAAATGTAATGTTGGATTGCATCCTGAGTGTTTTGAAAGTTTTCATTTTGAATAAACGACTGGATTTTCTTCAAATCCATGGTGTTGTATACTAATATCTACGTCAATATATTGCAGTAATAATTTGCATGAATGCATAATATCGGCGACAATTAATATAATTTAACATATTTTACTTACACTAGTCATTAAAAAGAGCGCAAAACAAATAATCAGAATCGTACGCACAAATTAAACCGGACGCATCATGTGCACGTAGTTGAACGCTATAACATTCTACACGTACCGCCTACCGCCAGCGTCAGTTGAAACTGACAAAAATTGTTTTCTTTATAAAATCTTTAAAAAAACTTTTTTTCAAAAAATTTTTTCAGTTATGCTCTGTTTGTGACCTATAGAACATGCAACATCAAAATCATCAATTTTTTCGGGGTTGGGGTGATATGGGTTAATGGTAATGATTAAAACTCTGTCATGCATTGGATTTCATTTGACATTTAAAAATTGTATTTAACAAAAAGAAAACAATATCCTCCGTATCCAACTGTTGACTTTTAAAAATTAATTATACTTTGGATGTAAAAAACGTGCAGTGAATATATTTTTAACTTGATTTTTTGGATAAATTTTGTTTTGGATATAGGCCTATGGAAGGCCTAATAAATACGTTGATTTCTGTTTTGTTTTTTATGCTAAAAAGGTTTGTCAAGAATTCTACAAATTTCCATATAACCTTTTATAGTAGTTTAGTCAAAGCTATTCTCAAACTTTTTGGGTCACGGACTTCTATTTACAAATCTTTTTTATCATGGACCCCAATCTTATGTCACATCAATTTTCTGCCCAACCAACGAGGGAAGACAGAACAAACCCAAAAATAAATAACACAAAATCCGTTAAAAAATAAATGCTTATAAACAGGCATGCCATATTTCCGTAGGGGCGAATCGGGACGCTCATTTATGGACAAACATTCGTCCCTAAAAAGAAGTGTTCTCTAAAAAAAAAGGTGTTCACTTTGAATCTGTCTCGGATTTCATGGTACGGATTACTTTGCCAAGTATATACGTTTGACAAAAATTTTGTCATATCATTGCCGACCCCTTGTGCGCTCATCACGGACCCCATTTTGGGAAACTCTGGTTTTGCTGATGTAGTAAAATTACTCAACCTTTGCTGGCTGTTAAATGTTATGATACATTTTTATATTTTTTGCTTGCAAAGCAACAAAATCAGAATTTTATCAAATCTGGTGTTTAGTGGATTTTTGATTTTATGCAAAATAATATTTCCATTTTTATAATTAGACAACTAGAATGTTCCTTGCAAATGCAAGACCTTCAAAAAATAAGGGAGGATTGCTGCACACTTATCTATTAAATTTCCTCTCAAAAAAGCCAGCATGTCAAAATGTTTGTCCGTTAATCCAGCTCTTTTGGGCCTGAAAACGTTTTTTCCTATAGAGAAAAGACGTTCCACAGCCGCACTAGATGGCAAAGCAGTGTTGTACTTGATGAACAGATGTCGTGGTTTTTCATGCGATGCAAATGAGGCCAAAATGTTTTTAGCGGGGGTTCCTCTAAATATGATTTAGCAATTTTTGTGGCACTGCCTTTTTGACATCGCTGGAAATTAAAAAACGCATTGTTAGTATAAGCCTAATAGTACTAATTGATTGAGTATTTGTGCCATTGACTTTTCAGACTTCAGTGGCGGATCCAGGAATTTGTTAAAGGGGGCTAAGCGATATACTCGTATTGGAAGAATATTTATTTAGGTATCATAAAATTTTTTTTGATTTCGGAGAGTTTATTTCCTAGCTTGCCCCCTTATTTTTTAATCATACTACACTAAGATTAAGTCCTATAATTTCTGATATACCATATTTAGCGCCAAAGGCGCTAAAAATTTGAGATAATTGCACACAAAAATGCTAGTTTTTTCAAAGCTACATTGTCTTTTTTTGCACAATAATCACTCTATGCACAATAAACGCGATAATCACTATTTTTTTGCGTAACTGGTGCGGCAAGCATGTACAATTTTTTTGTACATGTTATAACGTATATAGTTTAGTCACCATCTCCCTATTTGCAACCTTTGCTCTATTTTGTTTTTAATTATAACCAATTGTTTTTTTGGATGCAAATAAAAACAAACTGCTAATACTACTACTACTACTACTACTACTACTACTACTACTACTACTACTACTACTAATTTAATAGCCTACAACGTCTAGGCCTTTCTACAAAACAATTTCTTGTTCTATTGAAAAAGCTGTGGATAGTTGATTGACATTTTTGTGCCATTATCTAGTTTTCAACTTACAAATAACGTCGACTTGAACACTGAAGGCAGCCTGCTCTGTGTTTAAATAAAAATTCTAAGTTTTATTTACTGTACCACAATGATCTTACATATCAGTTATTATTTTTTTGATCATCTTAAAGGAATAGCTAAACTTTTTTTTGTTTTGCTGCGTTCTAGATATCCAGATGTATGTCGGAAAACAGAATTGGGAGGAATTTCTTGCGATAGATTTTCATATTTCAGTAACACAATGCGAAAGAAAATATACTGCTTTTGCTAGTAAGCTATTGCAAACCCAAACGAAGTCAACCCAAACGAACTAATTGTAACTTGCAACCGAAAGCACTTTATTATAAATTATGGCTGTTTGATTTGTATTCAACAGAATAAGCTTTTAACAGTTTTCCGAGATAGCCGCCAAAACTGCGAAATGCGCGATTTTATGACAGGGAGCGTGAACGTACAAGAATACTCTAGTCATAAAATGCTCCCGCAGTAAGCGTTAAGGATACATAAGAAAGAAAAAATATTTGTAATTGTTATTATACGTTCTGGAATGTATTTCTATTATATACAGTATATTATATATATAGAACATATCTACATTTATCGTGGAACATAGTCATTGTACAGTTCAAAGCAGGGGTTGGGAATCTTTGAGGGTAAGAGAGCCATAAAAGTTACATATTTTTAAATGTATTTCCATGCGAGCCAACAATGTTCCTCTAATTTTTAGCTGTATGTGTGTGGGCAGAAATATGTTTGTAAGCAAACGTATTTTGATTTTTTGAGTATCGGCTCAAAAACGTAGTGATTTCAAAAAAAAGTCTTCACCCTGAATTTGACTCCGAGAACTCAATTTTCGTCTCAAAACCGTAGTGATCTCTAAAAAAAGGGGGCGGCTTCACCTTGAATCTGACTCTGATAACTTAATTTTCATCTCAAAAATGTAGTAATTTCTAAAAAAAAAAAAAAAAAGGTCTTCACATTCAATCTGACTCTGATTTCTGGATTACCGTCAGCATTTAACAATATATTTCAAAGAAAAACGTCCACTGTAATTACTAGAAGTAACTCTCAAATCATACCTATATCATGCAAAAACACAGTAACAAAACAATCAATAAGATACATTGGCCTAAAAATTTGGAATGAATTACCTGAAAAAATAAAACTATGTAAATCCTTAAGTACATTTGTTAAAAAATCTATAGCATTCTTCCTTGAGTAACAATCAAACTTATAAACTGTTACGTAGATTATCATTTAATATCTTTTGCTGGTCTTCCTTTTCTTGTGTTTCAGGAAAACAACTGAACAATTTGAAAATCTTCAACTCTACAACGGTCAAGAAAAGACTCAAGAAAAGTTCTTCAGAATCACTCTTGTTTCTATCTGAACAATTTTTTTTTTAGCTATTGCATAAATTTTATTTTACTATTTATTGTTACTACTTTGCATCGGTTTTTGTAGATTTTTTTTTATTTTTTTTATTTTTTTTCTAGTATGTTTTCTTATGTTGTTTTTGTGTTCTTTTTGTTTGTTTTTTTTTTACTAATGGTGTAATGTTTTCGTTTTTGTATTTTTCTTACTGAGGTTTTTGTTCGAGAAATGATCTTTTGATCCGCAACAGGATTTCTTTCGGTGGGTTTATTTGCCTGTTGGGCTGGTAGAATATGTTCATGCTTTTGCATATTTTTAAGGACTGATCATATTCATCCAGCCGAACTCTGCTATGGTCCCACCATTGCACCGCCCCCATAGCGGTGTTTTATTAAGCAAATAACCTCGGTCCTATACTTTATTTTTTTTCTTTTTCTCTTAATTTTTTTAAACAATTTTATAATGAGGTGAAGCAATCTTGCTTTTAAAACAACAAGTCACACCTTTCATCGCTAATTAGCAAGACACAACGTCAACTCGTTTTGTTGCTTCTTCCTTTTTCTAACCCCGTCTTTAACAACACACAAACTTTTCAACATTTGTTATTTTGTTCATGTGGTGGAGCAGAAATAAAAGAAAACTGAACTGAAAAAAAAACTGAACTGATTTTCGTCTTAAAATCGTAATGATCGGAAGAAAGATCTTCGTTTTTGAAATCTTGTGTGCACAGATCTTTTTCTTTTATGTGCGGTAATTTATACTTGGCAACAAAAGAGCCAGATGCTGTTATTAAAAGAGCCACATCTGGCTCCCAAGCCATAGGTTTCTGACCCCTGGTTCAAAGCAAAATGCACGAATTTGTAGGCAATGCTGCCAATATGTTGTTTGCACCCCTTTTGCTTGTCAACAATTTTGTGGTTTGCTCATATTCTTCTTTTGAAATATTTGGCTTAAGTAGACTTCACTTTTTGATAGAGGCGACAACGTTTTCTCAAGTTTAATTTTTCAGTATAATTTTTATTATAAAAGTTTAAGCGTTATAAAGGAGTCACACACACAAAAATGTCTATTGAAGAAGTATTTAATGTTTTGTTTAACATCAAACACATCACGTGGATTCTACGTTGAATTTACGTGGAATGCACGCGGAATTTACGTGAAATCCACGCGGTGTGTTTGTCGGGGAGCAATTCTATGCAAAAATTATTGTAGTATGTAAAGATATTCACTCAAGTAAAACACATACATGTAGGTGCTATGTATTGTTTGGATCAGAATCTGATCTGATCATCAGATGCTGTCAGCTATGTACCAAGCCACTATCGTTTTTGTTTTTTTTATCCCAAACTGTTCGACCTCATGGTCCATGAAATGCCCAATCCATGTGACACCCTAATACAACGCAATCTCGAGCTTGTGCAATGGCGTCGAATTTCGAACGGCAGAAAAGAACGAGGCTCCATTAGTTCATGCATAAATGGAAACGCAAAATTGAAGTCCGAAGACTTTTACGCAAATCTAAGGTGTTCTAGGCACACGGCTTTCAACGGAAAGGTTTTTAAGAAAGCACTGAGCCGAGATGTACTCTCACAGTACTTTGTGTTTTGGTCTATGATTTATCTATTAACAACAGCACGGGTGTCTACTTCGGCAAGTTTGTTTAGAATTTTTGGTGCAGCTGTCACAGAGAAGCGTTTAGATCTTAGTCTTTTTGGGCAGGCATTTGATAACCGCTGAATAAACCATAGTCAGTATATAGACTAGAGCAATGCTCAGCAACCGTGGTACCTGAACGTAAAATATTCAATGTACATCCTATTGTGTAAATTCAAGACCTTTTTCGATTTTTTCTAAGTTTTGAATTATTTTTTTATATGAAGTTTTATTTAGTGGACATAAAAGTCATCAAATATCAATTTAACCCTCAGCAAATAAATTGAAAAGTTTTTTTTATCAGTTGCCTCCTAGGCTCGACTGGTACACGATATGTACAAATTAGTAACTTCACATAAAAGAAAAAGGTCATAAATTTAATTTTAAGGTTTAGATGAAATTTTTTGGCTTTTTATGAAAGCCAAATAAAATTTCAGGTAAAGTGAAGCGTTCGAAACTACCTTTTTCTTTTTTTTTATTTATTTTCATATTTACTCACAATCAACTTGAAATTAATCACAGTGCATGTAGAAATAAAGATTGTGAATAAGGAAGCAGCGACTAAACGAAGCAACCACTAAACGAAGACTAAACGAACTTTTTACCGTGATGCAAGAGCGCCGCAAAATTTTGTAATGTTTCAAAGTGTGCCGTAGGCTCGAAAAGGCAGCAGAGCATTAGTCTAGAGTTCCACTAATATCTAAATATCTAAAATCACTTTATTTAGATATTACTCTAGAATAGACTCTTAGCTTACATAGGTCAGACGGCTGGATGTTTGAAAAACTGGTAAGTGGTCCGTTGGAGAGAAAGTGAAGCATCCAGTAAGTATACGCACAGTGTCACTCAAGACACTATTTATAAAGCAAGCAGTGACGCACCGTGAAGCTGGTGGCTAGTGAGGCACTAATTTTTTAAAGTAATGATAGTACTAATTTTGTTTAATAACAAACAAAACAGCGCTTAACTTAAATAAAAAAAAGGCCATCTTTCACATTTAGCTAACGCTTTCCAAGTTAAAAAAATATTTTTTAAATTTTATCTTTATATTTATTCTGCTCACTTGCAGGAAAGAGTCGGAGGCGCTGTACATACAGCTGGCAATTACCCCGACCTGCTATCGAAGATACCAAAATATTGCTGTCAGGTAAAAATTTGTTATTTCTATTTAGTTTTATAAAGATACGACTAAAATTTTAGAGCTGCTTGCCAAGACCACCAAACAAAAAAATGTGCCGTAAAGTGTCTTTCCAGGACACAACAGAATGGCGCGAGTAGGTTTTGAACCGAGACAATATTAATCACAAGCACGGCGCCTTAATCGCTCGACCACGCTGCCGACAAAAAAATGTTCTGTTTATAAAAAACTTGCAAAATTTTCAGTTTCTTTAACATTAGAATTGCTAAATCTGTTTATTTCAAGACAACTCAGTCCTTTAGGTTTTATAAGTCCTGAGAAAATTGATTTTGAATGAGAGTCTTTGATTTCACATGCTTGTTAAAGCTTTCCTGATTGGATTCAGAGGGCGAAGAGGCTTAAATCCTTAAATTTTTAGGCAGATAACTTATTTTTTTGCAAAACCATGCCCTCTTAAAGATATCTTTATATCTAAAGATATGTTTTGGAGGTTGCTGCAAAACGTTTGATTGTTTGTTGACCCATGTCTTCCTAAGGATTAAAAATTTTTGGGTGTATCCTAATAAATTTTATTCAGTGAAGTAAAAAACAACGTTGTAGTATAAAAAATCAAAATCGTGGATCGAGAACTAAAAGCAATTTTTTGCAATGGAAAGAACAGACTTAAATTTTGGTGCACACTTAATTGAAAACAAATAATATTTTTTATGTTGGCAAAATATATGCATTGTTCAAAATGTGTAATTAAAACTGACCTCCCTGAATTTCTTTGATTCCCTTCAAGAAAGGCGTGCCTTTTGTTAAGAATTACTGGCTTAAATTAACTTGAAACTTAGTCCCTGACCGTCGTAAAAGATACAGCCGGATATTTTACATTTTCAAACTAAAAGTCTGAAAGGTTATTATTGTTTACAATGGCAATTATTTCGTTGGTTTTAATTGCATTCACAAAGAAAATGAAAAATTTTGCAATTAGTTTTTACAAGTTAAGATAAGGGATACTTTATAAATTAATGATAGTTAGACATTTATATTACAAATACAACAATGCTGCCAAAAATTGTGGTTCAAACACTGAATTATAAATATACTAATATTATATTGAAAGTATAATTTAGGAAGAGGGGTAATTTTTAAAATCCATTTATAAATAATCGCAAGCAAAATCCAATATTTCATTAGTTTATTAGTTTAGTATATTTCATTAGCAAAATCCAACATTTCATTAAACCAGCCTCAAATCAGAGCAGCCTTGGTGCCGGTCCCAAGCCCGGATAAATGGGGAGGGTTGCGACAGGAAGAGCATTCGGCGTGAAACACAGCCAAATATTTTTCAATGCGCGTCGTAAAATCTGATTTTATACCGGATCGGTCGAGGCCCGGGAAAACAACGACCGTTACCAGTGACTGGACACCAAGGGTCACTGGTGGACATGCTACTTGGATGCAAAGAAGAGGTGGAAACCAGTGGAAAAGAAGGAAGGAGAGAAATGAAAAGATGAAGAAAGCTAAGAAGATCAAGCTGAGGGTTGCTACATTAAATGTTGGAACTATGACTGGTAAAGGAAGAGAAGTGGCGGATCTTATGGAACGAAGAGGGATGGACATACTGTGTGTGCAGGAAACTTGCTGGAAGGGGTAGAGAGCAAGATGCATAGGTGGAAGATATAAAATGTGGTACTGTAGAAGTGGAAACGAAAAGAATGGTGTAGGAATCATATTGAAAAGAGAGCATGTAGACAAGGTAGTGGAATTATGGAGGATAACAGACAGGATAATATGCTTGAAGATGGAGCTTGATGGTGTTATGTTGAATGTTATCAGTGTGTATGCGCCACAGATGGGTGGAATTCTGGAAAAGATGGAAACATCTGGAAGCATTTTGGCTGGACCTAGATGAGACAGTGAAAAGATACCACGGAATGAAAGAATTGTGGTGGGAGCAGACCTGAATTGGCACGTAGGAGAAGGGAATAATGGTGATGAAGAATGCAAGGGCAGACATGGATTAGGGAAAAGAAATAACGAAGGACAAGCAGTGGTGGATTTTGCTAAGAGAAGGGAATTAGCGATCACTAACATATATTTTGTAAAGAAACCAGCACATAGAGTCACCTACAGCAGTGGCGGACGCAGTTTGCAGGTGGATTACATCATGGTGAAAAGACGAAAGATCAAGGAGGTGGTGGATACAAAAGTTGTTGTCGGTGAAAGTGTAGCGAAACAGCACAGAGTGGTCAGTGCGATGATCATCTGGACAAAGTGGAGGAAAACACCAAAACTAGTGAAGAGAATAAAATGGTGGAAATTAAAGGACTCAAAAGTGAACAATAAATTCAAAATGCATGTGATTGAAAGCGAAATACTTGGTGGACAGGAAGACTGGCAAACAATAGCTGAAATGAAACGGAGCATTGCCAGAAGGGAACTGGGTGAAACATCGGGAAAAGTTAGCACGATAGGTAGACGGGAAACGTGGTGGCGGAACCAGGAAGTCCAAGAGAAGCTGAAAGATAAGAAAAAAACTAAAAAGGCATGGGATACCATCAGAGATGATGCAAACAAGATGGCCTATAAAACTGCAAGAAAGCAAGCTAAGAGAGAAGTGGCAAAGGCAAGAAACAAGGCATATGAGGAACTGTACGAAAACTGAATACAAAGGAGGGGAAAATGAGGTGTTCAAAATAGCAGAGCAGAGAAACAGACAAAGCAAGATTGTTCAACAAGTAAGAGTAATCAAAAGTAAAACTGGGAGTTTATAATGGAAGAAGAGAAAGTGAAACAGAGATGGAAGGAGTATTTCGACAACTTACTCAACCATGAAAACCCTAGAGAAAGAAGAGAAACGAGAACAGAAGAGAGAGAAAGGGAAGTGGAAGATATCTCTGTAGAAGAAGTCAAGAATGGGTTGAGGAAGATGAAGAAGGGAAAGGCTCAAGGACCTGATGACATAATAGTGAAGGCATGGATTGCTCTAGGCAATAAAGGTGTGGAGTTTTTAGTGAAGTTTTTCAACAGATTCTTGCAAGGAGAGAAGATTCCAGATGAATGGAGGAGGAGCGTGCTTGTACCTTTGTACAAAGGTAAAGGAGACATCAAGGAATGTGGAAGCTACCGGGGGATCAAGTTGATGAGCCACACTATGAAATTGTGTGAGAGGATATTACAGTAGAAGCAAGGATAAGGAAGGAGGTGACAATTGCTGAGCAACAATTTGGGTTCATGCCAAGGAGTACCATCGATGCAATCTTTTGTTTAAGGATGTTGTTGGAAAAGTGGACTGAAGGGCAGAAGGCAGTGCACTGTGCCTTTACTGACCTGAAAAAAGCATACGACAGGGTACCCAGAAAGAAACTATGGGAATGCTTGCGGTTAGCTGAAACATCAGAGTGCTACATAAAGATTATCCAGGATATGTATGAGGGAGCGATAACAACTGCGAGAAGTGCAGCAGGGTTGACTAAAGAATTCAAGGTTCACCACTCAGCCCATTTTTTTTGCCATCATCATAGACAGGCTGACGAAGGACATTAGGAAGGACACATCATGGGACATGCTGTTTGCAGATGACATAGTCCTGTCTAGACAAAATCATAGGGAGATAGAGGAGGATCTGGAGATTTGGAGAAATGCACTGGAGAAAAGAGGCCTGAAAGTGAGCCGGAGCAAGACCAAATATTTGAGGGTTGGGGGTGTGGATGATGGAGAAGAGTTGAAGCTGCAAGGAAAAAAGGTAAAGAGAGCAAAAAATACCTGGGTTCAACAATTAGTAACGATGGAAGATGTGAAGAAAAAGTAAGGAGAAGAATCCAAGCAGGATGGATGAATTGGAGAAAGGTGTCTGGAATTTTGGGCGACAGGAAGTTATCAGCAAAGGTTAAGGGGAAAATGTACAAGAGTGTTGTTAGACCAGCCATGCTTTATGGAATGGAAACGGTGGCAGTGACGGAAAGACAGATGGGAAAAATGGAAGTTGCAGAGTTGAAAATAGTGGGATGGGCATTAGGAGTGACAAGAAAGAACAAGATAAGAAACGAATATGTGAGAGGGACTGCAAAAATTGCAAAGCTGGGAGACAAACTTCGGAATGCAAGGCTACGTTGGTATGGACACGTAAAAAGGAAAGAAGAAGACTACATGAGGAAAAGGATGATGGAGGTGGCAGTGCCAGGTAGAAGGAAAAGAGGAAGACCAAGGAGAAGTAGGATGGATTTGGTGAGAGAAGCTATAGAAAGGGTTGGAGCTGGGGAAGGAGATTACTGTCGTGCTGTGGTGACCCCGAGTAGGGAGAAGCCGAAAGAAGAAGAAGACTTGAAATTCTGACGTAGTTTTGTGTAATTGTCATTGTTTTTAAATTAAATTAGTAATAACCGTGACAGCATACACTTGAAAGAATTATTGTTTATATTGTAATTGATTGTATTTTTAGTTTATAGTTAATTGCTAAATTGTGCTTAATATTTTAGATGCTTTGATAAGGACTGATGATAGTCGAAAACGTTCAGCTTTTTTAATAAACTTTAAAAACTAATGAAATATGGGATTTTGCTTGCGATTTTTTATAAATAAATTGTATTGAAAGTTTAATGTTGAAAATTTTCTTAGCTCAGATACTAACTAAATCATCTTCCATTACTAAAATCTAAAATAAATTTATTCCTTTGCAGTTGCACAATGCGTGTATTCCGACTTACTACGAACACATCGATTTAACTTGTTTTAGCGAATGTCGGGCTCAGGAGTAAGAAAAACCTTTTTCTCAAGAGGTAACAATTGTGGTATGTCACAAATCTCTCTCATTTCAACAGATATTTTCATCAAATAAGAAAAAAGTTGATCCTATATTGTTTCACTTTTGTTTCTTTTTTTATTTGAATGGAGGCAAGTCTTGAAGCTCGGGTACCGACTTTTCGTCCGACAACAATTCGTCTAACGACACTTCGTCCACGTCTTTTTGTCCAATAGGATTTACGGTTAAGGTTAAAGTTAGGGTTAGGGTTAGGATTAGAATTAGGGTTCCTTTAACAAGACTTCTTTTCTTTAAAAATCGACAGAAAGTTGTTGGACAAAACAAAATAGGACAAAAAGACGTGGACAAAGTATCGTTGGACGAATTGTTGTTGTCGCCGTTGGAAAAGGTATCCACTCCAGGTCAGACACAAACAGGACTGGGGCCGAGGGTTTATCCTTTTACTATCCCAGATTGCTGCACTGCCTGAATCAGATGCTGGCAGTAGTGTTATTAAGCCAGCATCGAGTGTCGTCATCCAAAACCGTCAGACCTCGTAATCTATGTGGTGCCCGATGTATAGGGCACGTTGTTAGTACATGGTCTGCGGTTTGCTCAGAGGTGCCACACTCGCAATTTGGTGAAGGAGCGAGACCCCATTTGTGCATGGACGAATGGAATCGCCCAACACCAGTCCGCAGGCGCTTGAGCTTAACCCAAGCTGCTCGGGATAAGCCCATCCCAACAGGCCTGGCACCGGTCTCGGGCACAAAAGCAAGGAGCCTGGAAGCATTTTCACAGTACTCCGTTTGCCATTTGTGATTTGTCCATTTAAAAGCACGGATATAAAGTCTGGCAAGGTTGTCCAAAAGATTCCGCGCAACGGGCACAAACGGGCATCTGGATCTTAGTCTCACTTGACGAGTACCTGAGGACCCACTTAAAAGACCATACAAAATATAATCACGGTCCAGAGATCCACGGTGAGCCAAGGAAAGTGTCGCTCCCATTCGGCGAAGCTCAAATGGCTGGATGCCTGAGATTGTCGTTGGATTAAAACATCAACCACCCTAGAAGCTGTCTCACTAGCGTGTATTAGCAATTTTGTTGACAAGAACGCTTGACAAAATGATTAAAAGGCTTAAAATACTACAATTAAACCGTCCCAAATTAGGGTTAAAAAGCAAAAGTAATTAACTACTATAAGTACTGTATAATTTTTAACAATTTTTTTAAACTAATAGTAAGTTGCATCAATTTTGCAAAAACTATGACTTCAATATTTTATTTCTGGTTTATTTGATTTCCACAGGCGAGGCACTGCCTCACTTGCCTCCACTGACGGCACATCCATGAAAGTAAGCATACGCGCTGCAGCAACAAACGGGATCGCAGTACTCAGCTGGCAAAAAGATCATAAATATGACAATTATATGTGCTGTTTTGGTACCAGCGCCCGCCCTAAGCCCGCAAGTCGTCTCAGCAGCAGGACACGCGAAGTAAGCTTTTTGGCAATGTCAAGCGGTTGTGACTAAAGGTTAGTAATCTATCTAGTTTTGCTTCAAGATAAAGGAACTAGCCAAAATAGTAAACGCTGATTATTACAAATTTTTATCTTATATTTTTTCATAATCTGGTGATTGTGAAAAGCAAATTTTACGTATGGATGTTAAAAAGAAGGAGAATCAAGACTTAAGGGGATCCATAACCACTTTAGTCCACCTGGCTAAGCCTATGTCAATGCTCAATATAAATTTTGGTTTTATATTTTCTAAATTGTGTTCTGCTTAACTTTAAAAAAAAGAGTTTCCATAACCTTATGTCTAAAGAGTGCAGTTTGGAATTTTATCGAAATCAATACGACCTCAGTTCAACTCCTACTATCGTCATGTTAGTGTGCTACATTAGTTTTGGCTTGTTCCGTCTATTGTCTTTGTATCGTAGTTAAGAAAATAAATAGGCGGTAGAATATCTTTTTCAACCCAAAATCAAGGATGCCGGAAATATTTTGAGAAAAGAGGTAAAATTTAGAAAAAGGGTATTTTATGGATTAAAAAAAAAATCTAAACACATTTTTTAAAACGTTTCGTTAAGATAAAAAAAAGGTCTTACAATTGTAAAATTTAGCCGTCGTGTTTTATTCACTTGGTCATCGCAAGTCCTTTTGATGAACCCAAACGGTTTTGGACATAAAAAACAAAATTGTACGTTTATGATGGGAGTTTTTTTGTTTGTGAACGCTAAAACTTAAGTTTGTTGACATGGCTTTTTTAAAATTTTGCTAAATTACTGTCATTTGCTGAGTGGTTTTTTCGAAAAAAAGTTTGCTGGCCGCTTGTCTAAATTGAATTGATCAAATACGTATTGGATTTAAATTTGCTAGAAATTGCGTATTGTTGAGGTAGATTTAGCACAATGGTTCTTAAACGTTTTAAGACACACCCCTTTTTCATCCAAAAAAACTCTCTCCTCCCTCTTCTTCATGAAAACAAAACTCCTCTGTTCTTTGTGCAAGCTAAAGTCACGCTCCCCCTTAACGACATAAACCAAAAAACAAAACCCAAGCATTTTCGCGTATTCTCCTATCTTGTATTGTGGTGGTAGTGCTTTCTGGAACTGTTTCAACTAATTACGATTGAACTCAAGCAGAAATTATACAAAAACTGCAGTCATTTCGATTGTATTGTCTTAGATTCGATTTCTTAGTAAAAAAACGTGGTTACCCATTACCTGATACAAAAAAAGAGGTAGCGACATTAAGAAGAACTACATTAGTTTTGCTCAAATTTCAAATCATAGAAATACATTGTTTCTGTCGCGTCAACAGCAAAAAATCAACAGTAAGGAAGCAATTTCACTGTCTTAAAAACTGCACAAGACGTGTACGAACTCGGTCTATACACGCAATTGAAATCTAGATGTCGTATAATTTTATTTAGCAAATGATAATTTGGAGATAAATAATGTTGGTATAAAAATATCATTAAAAATCAATTAAAGGAATGATAGTTCTCAATTATTCTATACCGATAAATTTACAAAAATAGCTATTCTTTAAAAAATTATCAGCAGGCCTAAGCCTACAGCATCTAAATGCATACATTTTTAATAGAAAAAATAGTGCTGGTATAGTTTGTGGCCTACCAGATTAAACGACGTATACGATATTATGTGACCGGTATAGTAGGTGGGTTAGGGTTAGTTCTTTAAATAATTTTTCATCATTAAATAAATCTGGTAGGCCACATACTGTACCAGAATCAAAACGGTAGGCATCGAAAAAACTTCCTAATTTTTCTAGGCCAAAAAAATTGATTAACATCGGTAAAATATTTTATTCATTGAAAAAATAAGTCAACTCGATAAGCCATTTTTTTATCATCCTAGTGGACATGGCAACCATTGCTTGGCCCAACAAGCTTTGGCTTTATTTTGTTTGTTTTAACAGGCAAGTTATGAACCGGATAGCTTATTTTGATAATTTGAATTTAAGTTGAAAGTATAAAACTAATTACTAGCTAAAATTAGTCTTCTACAGTTACTAGTCTTATACAATCACTACTAGCTAAAATTAAATTTAAAAAAAAAAAAATTTAATACTGTAATAGGCCAATTGTTTTTGGTGTCATACTTTTCTGCTTTTGAATAACTTGGTTTTTGCATTAAGTATCACTTTAAGATGATTTAGACCAGGGTGGTCCAACTTCTGCACTCTTGTGAGCCACTTTTCAAAATTATTCGAGTTTGCGGGCCTCAGCCGGCTAAAAACACCTATTTTTGTCCCAAAATCAGAGTTCTCTAAAAAAAAAAAGGTCTTCACTTGGAATCGGTCTGCAAAATTTTTATTTTCGTCCCAAAATCAGGGTGTTCTCTAAAAAAAAAAAAAAGGTCTTCTATTGGAATCGATCTCCGAAGTTCCTATTTTCGTCCCAAAATCATAGCGTTCTTCAAAAAAAAAAGTTGCCGCTGCTTGTAATCGACAAGACTTGTGCAAAATTGTTTCGCGGGCCGCACAAATTCCATCCGTAGTTGGACCACGCTGATTTAGACTATGTAAGTAGGTAAGCATTCAAGCTCTTATGGTGCAAAAAGCCAAGTTATTAAAAAAAAAAGTGTGGTCACCAAAAAAATAGCCTATAGAAGTATTAAAATATTATTATTTTTTGATAATTTTTAGCTAGTAACTATAGAAGATCAAGGCTACAAGAAGCTATACTTTAGCAAAAGCCAATGAGCAAATATTGGTTATAAGCTATCTTTATTTTTCCAAGTGTTTGAATGAAATAAACTATCAGAGCATAGGTTATAAACAAAAATTAAAAGATTAAAAATACAGAAAGTTACAAAAACACACAGAGAAGCACTAGAAACAAACCAGATGCAATTATATTATTTGAAATAAAAATTGTAATTATTCTACTCATTTCAACAAAAATGTTGACACAGGTACATAAATAAATTAATGTATTTGTAAATTAAACAAACCTGCTTATCATAATGCAGTTACAAAGTAGTTCAGTTGTCAACCTAATTTTGGTTTTGATTTAAGCTATGTAATATTAGATTTAAATAAATTTTAAACGCAAAATCATGCCAGCTACAGTGTTAAAGATGTTTAGAACAATTTTTTAAAAAAATAACTACAGTATCTGACCACGAGCAAAGTCTAGCCTGATAAATGTAAGATATTAATTTTCATTTCTTAGGTTGCAGATTGTGAAATTTTAACTAACTTATACTTCGAACTCAAAATTAAAATAACCGAAATTAGCTACCCGGTTCATGACTCAGCTCTTAAAACATATTAAATAAAGCCAAAGTTTACTAGGCTTAGCAACGGCTGCGATGTCCACTAGGTGGCTGGAAAAAGGCTTATTATTTAAACCACAAAGTTTCAACGAATGGTTTCGAAAAAATAAAATAAATTGTTGCTGCTCTAAAGAGCATGTGTCGATACAGTAATTTCCCATTGGTTGTTTTTACTGTATATAAGCTACTTAAATGGTTCATGTTAAAATAAATTAATTTAATGTACAATCACAGAATTTAAAACTTTTCAATTGATTAGATTTTTAAAGCCACTAAAGCAGTTTCCACGCCACAGCAAACTCACTTTCAACTAAGCAAAGAGTTTTGTGTTTCAATTGAAACCCAACGAACTTGCCGCTAGCAATATGCTTAAGATATTTTCCGTCGTGATTGTTGGACAGAGATAGCATCTGAAATAATCTGTTGTCCTCCTTTATCACTGATCCTTCTTCAGGAAGAGGTCCATTTACCAAGTGAAGTTTTTTACTTTCGTTCACACTGGCATACAAAATGTTTGTGTCTGTTCTGAGTCCAAACAAGCAGATGAAAGGGTCGTGAGAAAATGGCCTCCAGGTTGACCAATGAAAGGTTCGAGATTCGTGAGCCGCCGCCATTACACGTCGTTTTTCTTGTCTTCGTCTTGCAAACCACTTTATATTCTGATCAGAAAAACAAACAATTTCATTCAGCTCCATTTTTATGATTTACTGTCCGTAAACTAGCTGATAAATTTTGTATAATATGCTGTTTTTTTTAAACAAGTCAAATTTATTCTATGAGGAAATAAACTGATAAGTACGTTATCCTAAGCTAAGAAGCATATTCTGCCTTGTTAACGCTTTCGCTAGCTATTTTATAATTTCCGGTTAACGATATCAGTAAATGTTGCAGCTCAAGCGCAAAAATCCTTTTTTCTTATGATGATTAATAAAAACAACGCGTCATCTTGGGTTAGCAGCCAAACTTCTGTCGATCAAGAAAATTTATAGAACAGGCTAGTTTGCTCGGGTTTGTGATACGTGCAAAGCAACAACAATTAGTTTATGAATATATGCATCCTTTTAATTAAGGTTTTTTATAGTACTGCAATTGCATGTTTGCCATGCTAATTATGCTTTTTAGAATCGGAATTGTTTATTTCAATTATATAAACACATTTTTTTGGTGACTTAACGTTTCAAATCCCCCAAAGAGACATTCCATCGCTTAAATTTATGCACAAACTTCCGATAAAAATCAGTAATAGTACACCCTTTAATGCGTCCACTGATCTATGCTACAATACATCATTAAGACATACAAACCTTAAAGTTCTGCACCATTTTGCCTTGCTTTTTAACCTAAAGATTCAAATTACTAAACTATGGTTAGGCAGCCAACTGACAAAGGGCGTGCATTTTTATCCTTTAAAGTAAATTACTTTCAACCGCATAAGCTTGAAAGACATGAAATGTGATAGACTAGTAAAAGTTTGATTTTTCTGCAATTTCTTGAAAATAAAAGTGTTTCCTGGACTTTTTATTAATAAAATTGCTTTGGATCTTGCTGCGTCACATTTAAATTAAATAAAAGTGCAATACTATTTTAGCAATGACCATTTTAGCCTACAAGCTAAAAAATCTAAAACGTCTCAGGATAGATTGAATCAAAATAAAACCTAAAGAATTAAACATTAACATAATTCTTTTTTCGTTTCCTATAATAAAAGTCGAATAGAGGTGAAGCGTTAAACCTAGGGCACTCAAACATAACTTTAAAGCATCTTTTAGGAAACTCCCATCATCAAAATTTTTTAATTATTGGTAACTCCACTATATTGCTGTTACACATTGATGCTGTCTGCTTGTCAATAACTGAAGATAAAAAATTTGAAAGTCTAATATAGTTTTGTTTATGTCTCATAAAAGAAAACTATATGCGATAACGCTAACGTAATAGAATAAAAATTATTTTGCTATTTTATGCGGGAATATAGAGTGCGAATATAAAACGTGGTAATTTATTTGCAAAGGGTTTAGCTTGTTGAAATTTTTTATTTGAAATAGAATGAGTTTATCACATTAGATTTTTTTAAACTTTTTAAATTTCTACTAATTTTTCGATAAAAAAGATTTTGTCTGGGCTAAAAAACAACTGCTAATAAAAATTGTTATGCAGTATTTATTTTTGCCATCTTCTGTCTAGACCTGTGGTTCTCAACCACGTGCTACGGCATGGTAATGTGCCGCAAGAGACTTCCAAGTGCGCCGAAAAACTTTTCAAAAAAACATTAGCCCATTGCTCCGCAACCTTTTTTTTTTAGTGGAAGTACTTTTTAGAGACGAAAATCAAAAAATCCTTGACAGATTCAAAGTGAAGAACTTTTTTTTAAAAAACACTACTTTTTAGAGACGAAAATCAAGATTTGCACTTTGGTTAAGTGTGCCGCGATTTTTGAAAAGGTCTTAAAGTGTGCCAGATGCGCCGAAAGATTGAGAAGCACTGGTCTAAACCGTTCCATCAATGCTGACATTTTAAATAAACTTTTTACAGTTAAAGAACGAATAAAAAATTTGTATATTTAAGTAACTTAACTCAAAGAGCTAAATTGATTTCAAGTTTTTATTTGCGACAAATTTGCTAGGTTTCACAAATAAACTAACATAGTTGTTTTGTCGATTTTTAAAAAACAAAAAAATGAACAAGCCTCTTTATTAATTATACTGTATAGCTTGTCTTGAGCCTAAAAGTTTAAAAACTTTTTATTCAAATTTGAATTTCTCAACAACTTAAAAAACTCGAGCCAAATAAAAGCCACTTGCTTGTTGTGCAGTTAGGCCAATTCTGATTTTTATGCCGTTTATGACGCAAAAGTAATTGGTCGTTATTAAAAAAAAAAAAAAAAAACCACCAGCAGATAGGTTTTTTTTTGCTTTTTTTAAGAAATTGTATCTAAACTTTTTTGTTTTATTAATTTCTTTTTTGGGTTCGCTGAGACTCGTTCAAATACGCCATCAATGCAAATGAGTTTAAGATTAATGTCAAATTATGAGTTTTGTAGTTTTTTTGATGCGTTGCTGCATGGCAAATGGCTATATATTTCGTGCTATCTGCCCACAATTCGATGAAGTTTACAATACCGGCGCATTTGATTTATTAAATGCTTTGAAAGATCGTAGCAGGCAAAACATTATTAAGACGCAAACAAAACATTACTTTTAAGACCCAAAGTTAAGACCCAAAGTTTTAAAAGAGCATGATTCGTTTATAAACATATAAATCCCAATCGCACAATGAGTCAATTGTTTCAAATAAATTTTCCGAAATAAGATTCAACAAAATAAATCTATATATCTCAAAAAGTACAAGATATTTGGTTTTAGTTTTATCTTTAGTAGCTGATATCAAAACCAAGGAGGAAGGGAGCTTGATTGCGATGAGCCTAAAAACAGAAAAGTGGGATTTTTTATCACGAATAAAAGAATGCTACTAAAATGGCTCGAAAAAAGCAGGTAAAAGTTGTCGGAGAAAACTTTCACGCAAAGTAAATGTTTAAATGAGCCAGTTTTATTTTGCACAACACAGCCAACAATACTATGCAGGACCTTGTGAAGACAGCTTGTAAAAGATCCGTACCGATTTGGCCGCAGGCACCACAGTGGCTCAAATAGGCTTACCGTACGAATTTTATGTGGTTAACCCATTTATGCACGCGTGTTTAATTTTTAAAACACTAAACAAGGTAAACTTATCAGCATCTTTTTATTTCAAATTACAACAGAAAACCACATGAACCCTATTTGGTAAGCCCATTTAGGGTCACTGAAGTGCCCTCTGCCAAATTGTTACGGAGTCTGCACAGGATGCCTTCATAGAATCCTTCCAGGCCCTGAAAGCGTTGTTGGCAAGAAATGCGTAAAGCAAATAATTAAATGTTTTAGAAAAATAATAGTGTCCATTTTATTCTATAAATAAGACAATCTTGTACTGTAGAAGGCTTTGGAAAACGAGTGTTTGTCACAACTTCATAAGCACTTTTGTGAAGGCATTATAATTCTAATTTCTAGATATTTGTGACACCATTATTGAACCATTGTTATTTTATTTTTGAATCAAATTCTTAAATCCGTCAAAGGGTTAAACAATTATATCCCAATATAAAATTAATTTCCAAGGCATCAACACTGACCTTAAACAACATAAACACAGTTACACAGAATATACTAATACAGAACACAGTAACACAAAGGAGGTGTAGACACTTTAAGTGGAATAAATAATGATATTTACGAGGCTATGTAAATAAATTATCCAACGTTACGAGATAACAACCAAAGCTAAACTAGCTCGGGCCAGATTTCTTAAATTAAATACACTGATCAAAAGCAAATTTTAAACGGAGATTCTGGTAGGTCTTTCTAAGAATATTTTCGACACTGATTCCAAAAGAAATTTACACTTACTCTAGCACAGGAGTGGGCAAATATTTTAGTTCGAGGGCCACATTCGGAAGTTGAATTTATTTGCGGGCCGCATTACAGTAATCTCTAAAAATATTGATCTTCATTATCAGTGGTGGATATTCAAACTCAGGGGCCTGAGGCAAGAATTTCCAAAAATTAGTGTTTTCTAAAAAAAAGGCTTTGATTTCGTCTTTCACTTTTTTCTCCCAAGATTATGGTGATCTCCAAAAAAAAAAGGTCTTCACTTCGATTTCGTCTCCATTTTCACTTTTTTCTGCCGAAATCATGGTGATTATACTCAGGTGCGATAATACGTAGAAAACTACGGTATTTATTATTTTAGCCAACAATTCGTTTATTTTCATCAATATTTTCTACGGAAATCTATATCCACACAAACTATACTCGTGGTTTCGGCAGGCACAAGTGGGCCGGATGAAACCCTGTGGTGGGCCGGATCCGGCCCGCGGGCCGTAAATTGCCCACCCCTGGTCGAGCACATCACGTTTTTGAGATATCTTTGTTGCTACAATTTTGAATTAATTTTCGTTACTAACCATTTTACAGTCCAAATACAATAGAACATTGCATGATGACGTCATAGAATAACATTTTTTAAGTGGTAAAACAGTGTAAATGAAAGTGCTGAGTGGTGTTGAAAGGATGGAAGTAGATAGTTATGCAAATTATTATTTAAGTAGAGAATGTGAAAAATGTTTGAGCATAGGCCATCGCTAAGGAGAGAACAATATTGACAATGCATGACAACATGCTATATTTATTTATTTTTACAGGTGTGAAATAGTTAGACCTACGTTACTAATATTTTCAAAATTTTAAAATTTGTTTACGAGTATAAATTCTAGAAAGTGAGTAAACCATCCAGATTGGTTTGTCTCAAAGTTTACGAGCAAAAAAAAACAAGGAATATCACTCATGGTATTAAGAAGATGTATAGGATTTATTTTGTTTACCAATTAGGTGAACAAGATAAGACCCAAATACCTTATAAAGTATGCAAGAAATGCTGTTTAGACCTGCATAACTGGATAAATAAACGGTCTTCTTTAATGCCATTTGCCGTCCCAATGATTTGGCGTGAACCCAAAGATCACTGTCGCAATTGCTATTTTTGGTCTCACCAAAGCAAAGGGCTTTTTTTTAAACAGAGAGACAAAAAAGCATGTTCCAATTTAGATTCAGCAAGATCACCAGTTCCTCATGATAAGTCAATACCACCATCAGAGCCGCCTTAAGATGGGCTTGATGCTAGTGATTACAGTGCTAATGAAGACAATTTCGACAAATTCGTGTCTGTCCAATTTACAAACTCAGAGTATGATACCACATAAGATCCCATCTTATTTTCACAGAAACATCAAAATGATCTAATCAAAGATTTATGTTTTCTAAGCAAAAGACTCTTTTTGCATCAAGGTTAAAAGAACGAAATATGGTTAAAAAGATGTTAAAGTACGTTAATACAGGAAACGCAATAAGGAATTTTTCTTCGGCATTCAAAGTTGAGGTACCTCTTTCTTACTGGCATAATATTGAAGAGCTATTTTGAACTCTAGGTAGACTTCACATTGTGGATGAATGGAGGCATTTTATTAATTTCTCAAAGAGAAGCTTGAAAGCAGTTCTTTTACATGTTGGAAATAAATGATTCTCCTACAACCAAAGCGCTAAAAATAAAAACGGTGAAACGAATATTTATAATCACTAATACAAACAACTTGCGGACAAAATGAATTAAATGGAGAGGTTTTGTAACAATTACGCAATCATGCGTTACAATCAAAAAATTACCTCATAATCAAAAAGTTAAAAATTATTATTGAAAAAGACTGAAAATCTACTAAAAAGTTATTAAAGTAAGATTGAAATTATGAATGAAGTGTGACAGTGCCTAAGACAAAAAAGTGATGAAAGTGTTCACTTTGATATGTTATAGCAAAATAAGCTTGAACAACACCATAATTCGGAACACGAAAAGACCGAAGTTGCTGGCACACTTTTGAATAATGAAATAAAGTTTTTAAAGATATAAATAGTTTGAAGTAAAGGTCATTTTAAAAATGTTATAGGCTATTGTCTGGAATCGCTGAAAGTTGTCGAAAGCATTAAGCTTTATTAGAGAAACTGTAGCCACTGTAAAATATTGTTTCAAGTTTTTTTTGACTTTACCTGGGTTTGAACTTCCGTATAACTTTTTGCCGCACATTTTTATTTATCGCGCGCCTCTGCATTAGAAACTTTCCTGAATCGCTTTTATTGTAAATGGTAGTAATCATTCTTGGCTTTATTTATTTGAATATGTTTCTTTTTCTCATTTTTGAGGTTGATTCGTGTCTAGTACATTTTGAATCCATTTTAGTACAACAATAATTTTTGAAGTTTGGGTCGGAAAATAACTAAGTAAAAGTCGTTAACAGTTTATTTATTATTATTTTAAAAGATTTTTTTGCTTGTAAAAACCGTTTAGTTGTCTCGCCAATTGCAGCCGCGATTTCGTGCATTATTCCGCATTTTCTAAAAACATCTAATAAAGTTTACTGTTTTCGAGTGTCGGCATGAGAACTCAAGAGAGCAGAAAATAAGTTTGCCGGATTACGAAAAATGGGTTCTGAATTTTTCTTCTGTAAAATAGGACGGGGCTTCACAAGACATGAGATAAGAGATAGAATAGAGATTATAGTGATGGCAATATATTGCAGTCCAGGCAAGAGTGCTATTTTGTTTTGGTTTTTTACTTTCTCCATACTCTTTAACTCCTACTGGGATACATGTGTCCCGGGCAAATATTTTTGTTGCGATTTCCTACCAATTTACACTTCACTCTTAGTGGGACACATTTGTCCCACAATAAAATACTACTGGGATATATATGTCCCAACCCCCTTCTCGTCTCAAATCTGATTTTTTTTCACAAATCATTACAAAAGATTACAAAAAAAATAAATTTTTATGCTTTAGAGTAGGCACAAAAAACTCAGGAGCGAAAGGGTTAATAATAAGATCAGTTATGTTAAAAAAAACTTTTTGTTCAAATGTCATTTAGAAAAAGTGCCATAAAATGTCATTCTCAATGACTTATAATATCATAAAGATTGAAAGTTTTAGCCGAGAGCGTGTCGATTGCGGTCGCCCTCAAAACCGCTTTTTTACAGTAAAAACTGCTTACGCTGCCTAAATGAAATGGATTGGTATAAAATACAACGTAAAGTGTAGAAACGCAACTTGGCAAAAATATAAATGTCCAACAGTTATTTTGAGCTGATAAAACGTTGGTGCATTAAAGCAAAAGCAAATCGAAGCAGTGGAGTAATTAGCGGGAAGGAGGGCATTGTGCCATGCCCTCCCCCTCGGAGAATATCAGAGTCAGATTCAAAGTGAAGACTTTTTTTTTTTAGTGATCACTATGTTTTTGGGAAAAAAAATCAACAAAACCGAGACAGATTTCAAATAAAACCTTGTTTTAGTGATCTCTCTGTTTTTGGAACGAAAAAAGAACAAAACCGAGACAGACTCAAAGTGAAGACTTTTTTACCACTTAAAAATTTTTTTTCGCTGAGCAAATTTGATTGTGATTGTATGCCCCACTGTAAAATCCTCGGAAGGCCACTGAGTCAAAGCCATAACTTTATCATTTTTGTTGAACTAGATCCTCACATCTTTACTAAAGATAATCAATAACAAAATTTGTTGTTTCTGCATCTGGCATGGATACTTTTTTTGTTCGACTGTAGTGTAGATCAGAGATCTGAAAACTTTAGAACACAATTTCTAAAATGAAGTTGATAAAGTTTTCCAGGGGTTGAGGAGGTTTATAATAAAAAAAAATTAGCCACTTGCATTCAACTTTTTTAAAATGAACTTGAACTTAATAAATAAATTTCAACTTTTTCTGCAAAAAGTCCATTAAAGACCAAATAAAAATTAAAGTCTTCACCTCACTGTTAAAAGGAAAAACTTTGCGAAGTTTCAGCAGGTGGGTTTTTTTAGAACTTCACTGAACTTTTGTAAAATATTTGGGTTAAGACTCAGGGTTAAGACTCAGGGTAAAATTTTAAAACATAGCCTAGGAGTCCACGTGTTTCAACGACTTTAGAAACCCTGCTTTAGAACTTTTTGGACCAACTACATGTAAATGTATAACTAGTACTTGGCTGATGATTAATATAAATTTAGAAAAAAGCTACGTACTGTAAAGATACTTGTGCAATAATAGTCACGTAAAAAACAAGTGAACATTAAAAGAATTTTTGCTACTAAATTTATCTGGAATATAAGAGTTTATTGAGTTCTTTTACCTCTGGTTTTTTTACAACTCCTTTTTTTGCGGATCACCAAAACTTTTCCACGAACCACCAGTTGGCGACCGCTGCTGTATGCTTAAGAATTACAAGATTCCGTATTTAATTTTGATTTGAACTTTATCAATAATTTCGATTGAAGGTTAACCGGGAATTCAAATAGCCATATTTCCATAATCATCTGCCATCTACTAAGTTCAGTAGCAGGTCATTTAATAAAAGAACGAAGTGTAATTGGCACGTCAGCGTGATACGTTACGTCATCCGAAATAGAACGCAAAAGCAATATCGATCAGCATCAGTAAAATTGGATAAATTAGATCATTCTGTGCGAGGCGTGTGCAAAAGAAGTTTGAAATGAATCGCCTACGTTTTTGCAAGAAGCTTAAAAAATAAATGTTAATCGGGGCGTTAGTAGTTATTAAAGTTGTACATGTGATGTACGTATAACCTTATTTTAGGCAATTACTCGTGTATGAACATATGAAAAAATAAAAAGCAAAAAAAGGTCAAATTACAAAATTATCAAAATTAAATAGTTTGGGCAGCGTTTCTTAACCAGGATTGCGAGATGACTTTGTAGGGAATGAGTGAACGCTAATCATTAGGGTTGGTTATATAAATACAGAACTTCATTAATTTTATATCCACTGAAAAATGCAGCATGCTTCACATTAAAATAATCCTAAAAATCAATTTGATCCCAACATAAACAAAGACAACAGGAAAAAAATTACTAAAGTTTTTGCTTTAACTATGATTTATTCACGACACACCATGCATAATAAAGGTATACAAATTACTGAGATCTAATTTTTTTACTAATGTGAAAATAATTTGTGTCTGAGCACAGTAGGTCATTGTGTTATTTGCCTATTGTCGGTGTAGTCGTACACAAGCATCGTTGTAGTCAGTGATGGCTTTAATAGGGTGCAAACGGAGTAGCCGCACCGATTCCCCCTAAAATGGCCCCCCTTACGCAAGATATTGCTTTATTTCTTCATAGTAGCACCAGGACGTTGGTGGCATGTCTAAAATAAAGATTTTTTATTTTTATTTTTATTTTTAGGGATAACTTCGTTTTGTAACACTAGAAAGTGCCCTCCAAATAAGACGATGACTTATTTAGGAGATCACAACATTTTAGAAAACTGAACAGTGATCCCTCTAAATTGAAAACCTTTTTTTTTAGAGTTTGCTTTGCTTTGGAACATTAAATGGTGGCCCTTCTTACTTTTCTTGCACCAAGCCTCCTTTTTTTGAAGCCATCACAGTCTATTGATCCATTGTTTCCTAGAAAGCAGGCTACCTTTCGACGTTAAAAATCAACTGTAGATCAAGTCGTTTTATTGACCGAAGAGATCAAGGATTTTTTGTAGCTAAGAACTGGTGGTGCCATATGCTGGTGGTGCCATAGACTGGTGCCATATTTGTCAATCTAATAGCGGCATATGATACTGTCTGGCAACCTAGTCTTGCCTGCAAGCAGCTGAGACTTCTGAAGGTTTCACACATGGTCAGAATGATCGTGGAATTTGTCCGAAACTGAAATTTCACCCTTACTGCTGGTGTCAACAAGCTAAGCAGGCTTCACCCTTTAAAAAACGGCTTTAAAAAAACGTTTGTCTTTGGCAGACTTTTAATAACCAGCAAAAATACTGTATTAGATACGGCAAGGAACGCAAGGTCTTTCCAGAAAAACGAACACGCTAAACAGTAATGTTTGCTTTTTATGATCAAATGAAAGCGAGTGGAAAATTGTTCAAGTTCTTTAAAAAAAAAAAAAAAAAAGTTAAAAACATATTTTCACCCTAGAAAGCTTTTTAAAACTGAGCAGTTTTAGAATTTTAATCATGCACACATTGAGTAATTTGCGCATGTTTCATCGCTACACTAAGAAATAAAATGGAAATCAAAGATAAGCAATTTATTTTTCAACAACAACAAAAAATTTTTGCTATTTAAAATATTTACAACTTAAAAAATAACCCGGCCTTTATCAGCAATAAATATAAAAAAATTTCCATCAAATGGGCTTTTAAAAATATTCTATTACTGTATGTTTTAGTTTTATGGTGAACGTCTAATCTCTAATGAGAAATATACTCTTTCTTCTACCTAAGAAGTACCATATTTTTAACTAAAAAAATGATATTAATTGCTAAGGGGCGCCGTAGTTAACAACCGTAGGTTGAGAAAAAGTGGCTAACAAAATTAAAGTTGTGAAAAAAAATTAATGTGCTTTAGAATTTAAAAAGTTTTTTGTTTATACTAAAAAAAAGAATATGTTTGTTTAAGAAGGTTTGGTAAATTAGATTAAGGTAACCCTAACCCTAACTATATTACAATCAAATCACAAAGGTACTTTCTGTTACAATTAAAAACATTATACTCAAAATGTTTGACTAGCTTTTTGCTATATCATTAGAACCGTTCCCGCTTGTAAGGTACGTGTTAGCTTTGTAATTAAGCTTTTGTTAAAATTACCATAACCATCTCTTACCCTCCTGACTTGCAAGACGAGATTGGAGACATTAATTTTAGGGAAACCGTCTATCGATTATTCGGACCTTCGTATTCAAAAATATTGCTGTCCAGTAAAATTCTTTTATTTCGTCTTTTTGTTTTTTTTTAGAATGATATAAATAAAATTTGGAGCTGCTTGCTACAAAGCCAAGCAGAGAATGCTACAAAATGACTTCCTCAAGGACATAACAAAATAATGAGAGCAGGAGTTGAAGCTTTAGAAGGTGTCGATCGCGTTTGCTATCCTTCTATGCATAACTTAACTTTAGTTCACTCAAGCATGAAAGTACTGTAAACGTGTCTTTACCCGCAACATAAGCATGTGGAAAAATAGAGGTTGTTGTTAAGTTTTTCAACTTGGCTGTTTTCAAGGTATGTTCGATTTGTACTTGTTCAACGTCTGCTGCATTACGAAACAGCCACGAGTCAGCGTTTGTGTTCAATTGATAAAGATTACAATTTTTAGTCAAAATAAACCAGAATTATTTGTTTAAATAAGGGCAAAAGTTATCCGAAGGTTGAGTTCCCAAAGTAAATTTTTACGTCGATTGCAGCAACACCGCGGTCTACAAAAGTGTCACACGCATGGCCGTACGAGCCGGGGTGCAGGTGGGGCGACTGACCCCAAGGCTAAAAAATTAGGGCAGAATCAACTTTTTTTGGGCACTGACAATGAAGTATTTAGGCACGAGAAAGTTACTTACTTTAGAACTAAAACTTGAATTATGCAAAAATTTGTTTCTGCCTATTTACAACTAAATAAAAACAAGTCAAGACCAAAAAAAATTTTTAACATTAAATCTAAATGAAATTTAACATTTCCCGGGAAATGATACGAGATCACGATTCAAGAAATTGTTGAAATATTTTAGGAAAATATGTTCGTTCCCCAAATATTTTTGGTTTGCTGTGGCTAAGCTCACGTAATTACTTAGAAGAAGATAAATCGTAGTAGATGATGTCATCACCGGTTCTACGCCCTATTCAAACGTCGTATCAAGACGTCGTTAACTCTGACGTTTTGGATGTCTAATATTGGTCAAGAACAATTGGACCGATGTCGGACGTCTTAAGGACGTCGCAAAAACGTCTGTGCTCGCTCGGAGGGCGTACCTGTCTTCACGTATGTAAACCATGTCCTGGACTATTGTTAACTAAGCAATTAAACTTTACCTCAACGTTTCTTTAACAAGCGAATAAAATTTATGTAAGGCTGAATCAATAAAGAGTAGTGATTGAGAATTGTACAAGAAGAGGTTCGAGGTATTATGAAACCTGATCAAAAATTAAGCATGATTAATTAACTACCCATAGTGAGTTGGCACAAAGTTGCAAGCTGTAGGCTTAACTGTTTTGAATCTGTTTGTCTTGCAACGTCAAGTGATGACTGAAGACCAAAAAATAAAAAAATAAAAAATCTTTATTTTGTAATAAGTTCCAAGATGGGGTTTCAAAATCCTATCTATCAATATTTTCCTAAAATTGAGTGAAAACCTTTTTTTATAGAATGATGTGTCGGTAAATAAAATAAGAAGCCCCCTGCTAGGGGTTAAGAAACTAAAAAAAGGTGAAGAAGCCCTGCCTTAGTTTGAATGTCGGCAGCGCGCCTGAGTAAATAGGATTGTTGTATTGATAGAGGACGCAATTATGCACACCTTATCACATATCAGTATGTTCAACAAAGAAGTTGCTATACTTAAGAGCAGTTGATCGCCTTATAAAAAGACTCAGGTACAAAAGAGAAATCCAATGTTGCAAGCGCAGCTATTCATTCAATTTTGTTCCTTTTCCATTGAAATAATTGTGTGAGACCAGCTTTTCAGCATCGCCGAGAATAAAAAACAAAGCCAGGATTAAGCAAATCGCAAACTGCATCTATCGCGTACTTCGTCAGCAACAACACCACGCATAGACAAATTTGTCGCCACGATGAATCACTATCCATTAGTTTTTATTTAACTGAGTTCAGGATTTTAATAATATTTTAAATGCGTCATCACAAATGTATTGAATAGTCAACACATGTCAAATGTATGCCGGAAAAAATTTTTTTGAAAAAAGGCGGTCGTGAAGTTACATTGGGTGGCTTCGCGGAATAAAAAAAAAAAAGTGAAAACCACTGATTTAGAGACTCTAAAAACTTAGATTTGGCGTCGGCATCGTGGTCGAGTGGTTGCAAATGCTATGATTGATAGCAAACGTGATCGACACGGTTTCGTTTCAAATCTACCCTGACCATTTTGTTGGTCCATGAAAAAGACACTTTGAGGCACTGCGGCATTGTCCTCGGCTAGGCTGTCTTTGCCAAAAGTTTAAAGTTTTGGTTGTGGTTCTAAATACAACCGAACAGAACCAAAAAAAATTTCAACCGGACAGTAATATCTCGGAATCTCCGGAAAGCAGGTCGGGGCAATTGCTTGACAGTTGTTCTATATATAGCGCCTTCAACTTTTTCCTGCGAGTTAGAAGAATAAATATAGAGATAAAAATAAAATTTCTGATTAAAAATCGGATACAATTTACTTCAGGTATCTACTATAAATGTTTTATTTAAAATTTGTTGTACCTATAATAATGTGATATTTTGCACAACAAATAAATATATAAAATGAGTTACTTTTCTTATAGTATTTTCAATTTCTTAATTTTTTTCTACCTCTGTTATAATTTTTTTGAATTATAAATTCTCATTTGTTTTACATTCGCTAGCTGGCGCTGCGGAACCTGCTAACAAAGAGTTATTATTTTCTCATAATTTATTGAACAACAGGCTTAAAACTAATTTATATTGAAATATGGTTCGAACAGAACAGTGAAATGTCAAGATTTTTGTTTGTGAATTAGGTAGGGGCCTATTGCCAAAAGGAAAGATGTAGTTATCGAAAAATATAACAATTTCATTTAAGAAGAAACTGGAAAAAGAGAAATTAGAAAAGAAAAAAAATTATTGTACCAAACAAAAGCAATCCATATGGTTTGTGCATATCGACTGATCAGATTCACGAAGTTTCAAGACAAAAGTTGAAGCCGGCAGAGTTTGAAACTTGATCTTTTCCGCGCCTATTTTATTTTTCGATTTAATTCAAGACACAATATTCTTTCTGCTTCAACAAAACTTACTGTTTAAAGGTAAAACAAAAAGCTTGTACCGTTTCTAAAATTGATTCACTAATACAAAGTGGCCAACAAAGTATGTTCATATTGATTAAGTTTTTAAATATAAACAAACAGTTATCTTGTTACAGTTGAAAAATCCCTAGGTCATGTTGCAATATTTCAAAACAACTTCGTTTCGTGGCGTTCTGTCAATTTATTTAGAAATAATAGCAAAGTTCAAAAATTTTTTGTCTGTACTAGAAAAAAGCATTTAAAGTTCGTTTTTCTGTAGGCAAGGGCAAAAAAACTGTTGCAAAACTTATGTTGTAATTTGGTACGACAATTTTTCGATTGTGTCGTTATAGGTGGCATTTAATAAATTCGCCGGTTAAAAGCTTTGAAAAATTATTGTTTTTTAAAATTTCATATTCGATTTATATTTTTAACTGCGCACGTAAATATACCCAGAAAATTGTTTCAGGACTGGAACAACAACATTATCTAAATAAACATAATTTTTAATTTTTCTCTAAAAGAAAAACAACTTGAATCTTTTGCAGAGAAGCTACAGTAATATATTTAGCGGTAGGCCTACTATTTACGCGTAGTTATACATTTAAAATTATTAAATACTGTTAATTGCTGCAGTCTGTTTTGTTTCAAAAAAGCAGTGGTTCAAAGTTGAATGTAAATTGGAGCAGGCGTAACATAATCAGTTTTCTAATTTTGTCAAAATAAAACAAGTTGTTTGTTTTTGACATGAATAAAACGGACAAGAACGGAAAAAAAATTTTTATAACCCTTAAAGATATCAATAAATTTTGACTAGATTCGAGAAATAACTCGACGTACGTTAAAAAGTGATCAATAAAAAATACAGATCTCACATAATTTATATTTATCTACCCAAAACAGAGTTAACTAGCTTGTTTCATTTAAAAAAAACATTTCTTGCGGTATAATCCTTACCAAAATGGTCGATTCAAAAGCTTAGCTGAATTCGCTAGCATAGTTGAGTGGTTAGATAAACAATTTTTGTGGCAATTTTGATATACAGCAGCGATGGTTTGGAAGTCTGGTGCAAGAAATAAAAGGGTTCGCTTTTTGAAATTCAATTTGGAAAAAAATACCTTATTAAAATGAAGATCCTTTTTTGGTTTTTACTTGTTTTTTTTCTTTTAAAGTCACGAAGAGCTTAAATAAGGAACATGAATATAAAAAGATGGAGTTAACTCAAGAAAAATGGTGTTGCATGCCCATTCATCTGAAAACTAAAAAAGGTACTCATTTAATAGAACAACAATTTAAGACCTTGCTACAATAACTCTTTCGGTAATTTTGATAGCAATTGACACCATTTTTCTTTTTCCTGTTTCTAATAGTACTAGAGAGGTTGTACTTTGTGTTAAGTGTTTATTGTGACATTATATATCAAAGTTTTCTTGTTTAAAACATAAGTGGTCATACAATTCATTTTTAAAAAGTTCTTTCACTTCAGAGACTTCTCGAAGTACGTGAGTTTTTTACACAATACTTTGGGTCTGGATAATTTTTTCATCGTTTCTTTTTCAAGATGGTGTTTCAAATGTACGTTCTAACTTACCAAATTCAACTTTTTGAACAATTGTACACAGTTTATTAGAAATGCCCTTCCAAATTTGGATGTTGTCAATTGACACCAAGATGTCTTAAGAAAAAAAACAACTGCGGTAACAAAGTCGCTTAGGCACGATGATGTTAATTGACACCATCGTGTATTTTTCAAGTTGTGCATGACAACGACAAATTTTCATTAAACTTGAATTATGTGGCCTAAATCATATTGAATGTGATTTAGCTACTGAATTTTTTGCTTTTAGTTTAAACTCGTATCTGAAAAGATAAAGAAAAGTTAATTTTTGCTTAAAGCTTCACTTTAACGAATAATTTTGAAGGGTCTAGTTGCGGGCGCTCTCTTTGCTCCATACTAATGCCATCATTGTAGTGGTTATGTATACGAGTCTTGGTTCTACTTCTACCTTTGTCAATCTGTAACGTTCTTTAAAAAATTGCTTTATTTACTTTTCTTTATGTGGCGGTCCGAACAAGCAGCTGCAAATTATAATCATAACCGTAGTAGCCGAAAAAATTTTGGGGCGACAATACAGTTTTGCCCAAGTTTTATTGTCGTTTTTCCGAGTTATGATATTTCAGCTTTGCAAAAAATAAGACAAAATGTCACAGATTTTTGTCCCATTTTTGTCGTCCCAAAATTCTGGTGATGACTAAAAAACATTTCTGACTTTGAAACTGTGCCAAATTTTTCCATTTTTTCCCAAAAAAAGGTTTTTATCTCAAATCTTAATTATACATTTAGATTTAGAAGCTTCGTTCTGCGCTAGTAATTTGCTATCGCTACCCAAAAAATTGATTTGCCCAAATAATTTCTTCTCGCTGCCCAAAAAGTTTTGATTTTGCCCAAATTTTTCAGACTTGGGGGGCAGTTGCCCCCGACTCCCTAACTTGTAGAGTTATGAATATAATTATGTCAATTTTGAAATAAAATAATTTAAAAGATCAAATAAATCCAAATGTTTTAACCCAAAAGCTATATCTTAACATCACTAATAACTAGTCCTGGTAATTGTTTGACGTTTAATTTAAGTTTTATGTACCAGGCATGCAGAAAAATTAAATAAATCAAGCAAAGCAAAAATTTAAAAAAGATTAATTTTCAAAACACTACTCCTGCGTACGCCGTTGTCTTATAAACAAATTAAATTGAGTTATATTATAATCAAAATATTATAATGAAAATAAATTTTTTTCATAGACAGAGATGAAAATAAATAATAGACAGAGATGAATATAATGAAAATAAATTTTTTTCCGTTGTCTTATAAACAAATTAAATTGAGTTGTATTATAATCAAAATATTATAATGAAAATAAATTTTTTTCATAGACAGAGAACCTGTCATATAGTACATAATTAAACTTGCAGTTTTAATTTCAATCAATCGCATTCAATTCAATTTCTTTAAACTTGAAGTGAAACCAAACAGTTGAACGCCAAATTCTCGCAAAAATTAATCAAACCAATTTTATATATTTGTATGTTTACCAGATTGTTAGATTTATATGTGTATGAGTATAAAGTAAAAAAGTGAATGAAGTCAAACATAAACCTGAATTTTTTTTGCCATCAATCATCCAGTTCAAACATAAACTCGAGTAAAATTGCTGAATTTGTAAATCTAATATGAATATAAATGTTTTTTTTTTATATTGGAGGGGTGGGCCGGGAGTAGAAGGTTCTTCTTGTTCGGACGCCGGTTTTTGAATTACTCTTAATTTTCCATTAATGATTCATGGCATTTGGCAAGCTTCTATACCAGGGGTGGCCAAACTGCGGCTCTTTGAGCCATTGATTGCGGCTAAACGTTTTGAAAAGTTGAAAAATTATATGGAAAATCTGAGAACGATTTCATATAACGACCTTTTTTTTATAGAGAACATTATGATTTTGGGACAAGAATAGGGAAATACCGGATCGATTCGAGGTAAAGACCTTTTTTTTTTTTTTTAGAGAACACCTTGATTCTGGGACGAAAATGGAAAATTAGGAGACTGAATTTAAGCGAAGACCTTTTTTTTATTTTTTTAGAGATCACCATGATTTTAGGACAAAATTGGTTTTTCGTCTGAGAATCTCAGACATTTTTTTGTCATATCCGAAATGTACTATAAAATCATGATTTGGGCAAACGTCACAAAATTTGGGCAAAACTTCATTGCCCCCCAAAATTTTTTGGGCTGGTACGGCTATGAGTAAAGGAGTAAACAACTTCATGTTTTTAAATTTTTGTGTTGCGGCTCTTTAAAAGTTTGGATTTATGATATGCGGCTCCAACATGGTATAAGTTTGGCCACCCCTGTTCTATACTGTGACAAAGTGATAAACAGTCGCGGAAGGTGGTTTGATAAAGCAATTGAAACTTAATATTTCTTCTTGATGTTTCTATGTATTTGTAAGGTAAAACCTAATTAACAATCATTTTTCCTTTCAGTGAAATAAGGTATTTTTAAAGTAAAAGAAATAAGTACTTAGTAAATATAAAAAATATAAGACGATTATGGAAACCAGTAGTGACTCAGAATTTAGTCCAAGGCCGAAATCAACTTTTCCTCAAAAATCTACACGAACAGTAAAACCTCGCATAAGTTTTCAGGATTACGATGCTCGACTTGATGATCATCAGCAGACGTATGTCTTGTCGCCCAGAGTAATGAACACTTTAAATGTAAGTATTTTATGATGAAATAATCAAGCTTTTTTCCATAGTTTTATTTGCTTTGGGATTAGCTGCTCTAAAAACCCCATTCAACAAAGTGATTTATGGGTTTGTTTTGAAAATAATAAAACAAACTCTTTAAGAAAAAATAATTTTCAAAGAGTCATTGAAACAGACATAAATGTTTAGTCACCGATTACTGTAAAACTACGTTGAATATCTAACAAACGTATCAATTACGATATTGCTTAGAAGACAATGACGGAATCAAATGGAGTGTTTACTTCTCCTTCAAGTAAAGTTGGCTTTCATAGCTCCCGTCGGCCATTGCTTCTATCCTACCCAGCGTCTCCTAAAAAAGTAGGAACGTAAGTAATTATTTAAAAAAGTTATTATCAAAAGCAAGTCAGAAGCTTGAACAAAGCTCTCATCTTAATTTATTCACTATTTCAGTTTGATTGCAACGTTTAAATAATGAAACCTTATGATTTTTTTAACTTGTTATATCACTGACTTTTTTATTTTTTGACTGGTCACTTTAGTTATGGGTTTGAGGCTGAAGTTCGACTGAAAGAAAATACCATTTAGTAACTGTAAGTCTAGAGTATTTTGGCCGAAGAATAAATTTCTATTTGTTGTTTTGATTTAGCAAACTAACTAAAAAGCAAAAAAACTAAATTGGACAGAAATTGCTCAAAGTTTTTGCATAACCATAAAGTATCTGTGCTTAGAGCAACTTTTCAAACTAATTACCGAAGATCTAAAAGCGCAATGTCGGGACGGCGAAGCAAATCTGCAATATCTGTGCCGGAAGGTGGAGAGAGTCAGGCCACCGTAAGATTAGCCCGTGACATGAGAACGGTGAGAAAAAATTAAACTTATCAAACTACAATTAGGGTATGGGCAAAATATGTGTAGTAAGTTTATAAGAATAACTTATACAGTAGGAATTAGTTTTTATGTACTAGATCATTCGTACGTCATTAAAAGATACGTCGACTACTCAATCAAAAATAGTTCTACTAGATTTTAAAGACGATATTACCGGCTAATGAATGGGTTATGGTACTGTCGATCTGTGTGCAAAACTCAAAGCGTAACCTTTACAGTTATATTATACTTTATAGTTAAAGCAAAAAATGAAACATATATATCACTGGTTCTGCGTGTTATACAGCAGCGGCATTTGATTTATATGTTATTAATTGCAATTTTTTATTTTATGGAAAACTATCAAATGACCTGCTTTTCAAAATATTGTTTTGTTTCTTAGTTTTTGTACTAAAACTCATTAATATTCCGATTATTAATTTTGGATTTAATTAGTTATTATAATTTTGCAGGGCTAAATATTTGTGTCCCTGAATCATTTCAAGGTTAATGTTTTCACCGATTATAGGTTATTTATGCGAATTTTCGTGAAATATTTTGGTCGTTTCTTTTGATACACACTAAACAAACATATTACCGCCGCTAAGCCTTTAAGCTACTAACAATGCATTTGTTGTCTTAGGCGGTCAAACATCACGTGTTAGCTTTTGTTACTTTTATTAATGCGTGTTGAAGTACAGTAACATATCAATTTTACAAAACCAACAAAAAAACAAAGGAATACAAAAGACACAGAGGTTTGAACTTTTCCAAAGGACCTAGCAACCAACCGGCCAGACAAAACCGACTATGAAAAATTTTTTTGCTTGTTTGTGTTTTTAATGTAAACTTTTAGCGAAAAAGCTTTAAATAATTTTTAACTGTTTGTAAGTCAATTAAAATTGTAAAAAATTAATCCTCAATACCTGGGGACCTATTTTTATGAAACTTTATAAAGTAATATGCTTAAACTTTATAAAGATTGCCGTTACACAACTCGAATATCATGTCGAATTTACTTTCTGTCTTCTTTTCTAAAAGCTAAAAGCTCAAATATCACTCAAAATACAAAATAAAGATTTTCACCATTTTTCTCAACAATAAAAAATTGGTCTCAAAACATTCCGGATTTTGGTTTAGACTTTAGATGGTTTAGGGTTGGTTAGACTTTTTTAAACACCCATAAAAATCCTTAGCTCTGACAGCTGGATTTTTTAAAATTTTTGATTAATACAACCTTTAATAAAAAGCTTTATGCAGTGTTGCATTTGACTAAGCTTTTTACTCGAGATTGCAACAATGAAACAACCACAAATAGTCTAAGTCTGCCTATAACTGAAAACAATTTTTAACCCTTTTGCGACATATTTTGTACTATTTATTTTGATATATTAAACTAAATGTGTCCATGAGTGCAAACATAAAGGGCCACATTTTAGTTAAAGAAAACATTTAAGGGCCGCAAACGAAAATTGTGAAAAAGCTCGTTTGGTGCATTTGCACGCTTAACACAATTTTAGATTTGGTTAATTTTAAGATTTCTATTCGCCAAAAACTCAAAGTGATTTTTGCAAAAAAAAATTTATAACATACCAACACTATAGTAAAACTATTTATTGCTTCTTGATTTTGATGGTTGTGTCAATGTCAACTTTTATTTCAATAAACAAACGTAAACAGGCATCCACGATTTCATCAGCCGTTCTGTTTCGTGCGTTGCTTTTTATTCGCTTCATAATTGAAAAAGCACTTTCATAATTGTACGTGCTACCAGACATGGAGCACATTTTTTGTACAAAGTCTCTTAAGTGGGAAAACTGCTTATTGCTTACAAGCTTTCAAAACAAGTTTTAACGCTCATACTTTCTTGACAAAAGAAAAGGATACGATTGCAATTTATATAATTCTTGCTGAAGATAAGGTGGTTGTGACTCTACGTCTACTTCTATCCGATTGTTGAAAAGCTCCACCTTTTCTTTCAGCAGATTAAAGTCAGAAAATTTATTAATAAACTCATCACTGATTTCTACAATTTTCTCCAAAAATGCAAAAAAATCAATGCTTTTTTCTTCACAAAGTAATTTGCTGCATGAAGGAAAATGAGTCGCATCATTTCTTTGCAAACCTAAACAGAACAAATTTTCTGCAAAACCTTTTATATGTCCGACCAGTCGAAATATATTTTGTTTTTACCTTTCAATTTCATGTTTAGGATGTGTCAAGTGATTACTAATATCTGTCAAGGATTCCAATAAATCAATCAACTTGCCATCGCTCAATTAAAGCTGGTATTCCTCAGTCGTCCTTTCTGTTTCGTTTGGCATAAAGTTTAATATTTCTTTTCGCAAATGACCTGCCTATAATGATCTGCACTATGATCGTATACGACTTATTAGGGGTGTGCGACTAGTAATAGTAATATTATATATTTATGATTTAATAATTATGCGATTCAAAAAATGTTCGCCGGCCGCATACAACCCGCGTGCTAGTGTTTGGACCCTACTGTATTAGATTGTTTTAAAGTATAACTGGTTTCAAATAAGCCTGATGTGTAATTTATCTTTTTTTTTCATACTACAGAGGCATAGCGCTTTTTTCTGTTTTCTTAATATTATATTTAATTCATATAAATTTTAGAGAATAACTGCAGCTGACTGACTATATTTATTTTCTTCATATACGCTAGAGGATGTTTTGAGCTAAAACGTATGCGATTAATGAAATTAAGCTAAAAAAAACTGAAAAAACTTTTGTAAGTCATTGCAGCGTTGTGCATCGAATGAAAAATTTAAGACCAAAAACTTCAATTATTTTTATGTTTAAAGTTTTAGTTTAATTCATTTCAAATTTTGGTTTATATTGTAAATAAATAAGAATATATATTTTTCAATCCATTTTATAGAAAAGCTTTATTGCGCATTTTTCTCTAAAATTCGCAATATAATATCAATGTCGTTAAACTTAATAAAACTTTCAAGCAATTACCCAGGCAAAAACTAAAAAAACTAAAACGCTTTTTAATCTTTTGTTTAGCTCTTTATATTTACATAGTGATATGACTAAAAGTAAAAGCTGCTTGTAAAAAACGCCAAGCAGATAAAAAACTTTTTCCAGAAATTAACAAAACAACGAAAGTAGGATTTGAACTGGGATTGTGTTGATCGTGCTCACCATAAATATGGCGCTCTTATATGGCCTAAATGGTTGTGCTCCTGACCACGAATACAAATATTACACCCGTAAAATATTTTTATTTTTTCTCAAACAAAATACAAGAAAATAACTACCTAGTTTTGAAATTTTTTAATCTATTTAATTTTTTTCAAAAAGCGTTTTCTTATAGGCTGCATAAGTCTTTTTATTTTTATAAATCAAATTACATTTAAAAAATAAATGCTTTACAGCATATTGATTGTTACCTGATGAGCATTATTAAAAAAAAAATACGAAATCAAAATAATATATAATAATTGATAACAATCAAAACTCTTTTAACTTTAGTGTATTTTTGCTGCAGTATCAGATTAAATATACTCGTAGAAGCTCGATAATTCGAACAGGTCAATAAGTCTAAATTGCTTGTTTTTTGTCATCATTTAAATGCGGTTTTTATGGGCATGTTTTTCATTTTTTGTAAATATTTGTAAAATCAAAAAAGCTGTTTTAAAGATTAATTAAAATATAATTTTTCTACCATTTATATAAAAGAATTATGATCACAAAAGCTTTAACTGAGTTTTTTTTAATGTTTTACAATTTCTAAAAAACTTTTTGCAAGTTCTGCAACTGGAGAGATGCGCTTTCGCCAGTCTTAAAAGTTTGTCATGAATCACGCTTTTCTGATATTATGCATCTGGTACAAAAACGAAACATTGATCTTTATATCAATATGAATTGTTTTTGTCAAAACAACTTTAAAAAAGCGTTCCAAGAAAAAACGTTCATATTTACAAAAAGTTATTATCAACAAAAAAAGGAAATATATTTTTAAGGTTGTCTAATGAACATTTCTTGAAAAGGGCCCTGGAAAAAAATAATTAACATAAAAACAGCATTGCTTTTCTGTCTAAAATTATTCAAATAATACTGCTTAATGTGGCAAAATTCTATGCATTTTTTAAACTTTCCATTGCAATGTCTTTAATCAGAACGATCTAAAAGAAGATCAACCGACTCCAAAGAAACTTCCTCAAGTAGACACGATTTCTCCATCTCAAACGAAAACAACAAAACTTGCAAAAGAAAAGGGTTTTATTTTGGATGGCATAGCTATTAGTTCAATTCAGGCAAGAATAGTAATTTTTTAGTACAATGGTATTTACAGTAATGTTCGTTCTATTACGAATTTTTTTGTACATTTTTCAGAATGACTTTGGCAAGATAAATCCAAAATTGGGTCCAGCTATTCCTCCTTACAACGCTCATTTTGATCGGTTTGCGAGAAATTATTTTTCTTTTAAAGGATTGAAGAAAAATTTGGTCAAAACGGGTCAAGTAAATAAATTTTTTTTTTTTTTTAACAACTTATTTATACTTACGACTTTACTTACACTAAGTTAATTTGGAGATTCTTAAACTTTTTGAGACACTTTTTACGCAAACAAAACTTTCGTTTCTCTTCTTTATGCAACCGCAACTTGCCGCCTCCCGTCAACACAAAAACAACCCAAGCGTTATCATCATACTCTCCATTTTTTTCTAAAATTGAAGGTAAAGATTAAAAAAATGTTATTGTTGCTATCGATTCAGTTTGCAGGCAGTTGCTCAGACCTTCTGATAAAACTTATACGTCCTCCAGTTTAAGAATGTCAGGGCAGTGGTTTTTTATATTAAATAAGGTTGGAAAACTTTATTGATAAAATTTTCTCTATCAAAAAAAATTTTTTTAGAACTATTTTTGTACACCAAATTCATTGATGATTAGTTATGATTTTTTTTATTTTTGTTAATACGTTTTGTAGGGTGAAATATCAAAAAGTAAGCTTCTTCAAAAAAATATAAACTACTTTGCGTATTTTCTTTGCCATTTCAAGACTTTTGCAAGACATTCATTTTTTGATTTTCTAATAATTTGCTGTGCAATTCGACTACGATTCAATTCATCAATTGCTCAAATGATAAAGTTTTTGGGTTTAATGAAAGTATTTTTTGTCAGATTCGCAAGGCCAGCGAATCAATTCAAGGAAAAGCCGTCGACCGGTTTCATTTTGTTGGATTCGGTCACGATTACTTGTTTCGAAGAAACCTTTCTGGTTCCGGTGAGATCAAATTCAATTGCTTGCATTTCTTTGTTTTAAATTTTGTTCCGTAGCCTATAAAACGTTAAGAAAAACTTGATTTTCTTTGAGTAAATGTTGCAAACTTATAAAAACTTGTTGAAAGGTTTCAATCAAATCTCTAATAAAGCTAAAAAACAAAAGAAAGAATGTCAATCGTCAGCAATATCTTGGCAATTCTGGAAGCTCGTTTTGGTGATTGCTTGACGGCTTCTCTAAGTATAACGCCTTCGACGTTTTCCTCTAGGTCAAGAGCAGTGTTCCCTCTAACTCACACAATGCATGCAATACACAGTGCCACGAGTTCATTTGCGCATTGAAATCTTGGTCTTGCGCACAAAAAATGCCTAACTTTCACTGATTTATCACTACTTGAAGAAAATTAAAAAATTGGTGACAGATCAGATTTTTTTCTTTAGAGATCATTACTTTTTAGAGACAAAAATCGAGAAATTCGAGACGGAAGATTAAATTGTCTTGTGTTTAGTTCACTTTTAAAATTCGCAGTAAAGTTTCTCAAATATTGGCTTCATGGTCGAGTGGTTAAAGCGCCATGATTGTGATGGACATGGTCTCGGTTCAAAACCTACTCTCGCCAGTTTGCTGTGTCCTTGAAAAAGAGACTTTACGGAACTTTCTCCTGCTTGGAAGTCTTGGCAAGCAGGTTTAAATTTTAGCCATATCTTTATGAAACGTAATAAAAAAAATTTCACTCAAACAGCAATATCTTGGAATCACCAAAGGCAGGTCGGGTAATTGCTTGTTTTAAGCATAACGCCTACGTCGCTTTCCTGCAAGTCAGGAGGTTAAGTATAAAACTGAAATGAAATGACATAAAAAATGAAAAAAAATTGGGTTGCCAAATCTTTGTTCTCTGTTTCTGCTCAGCAATGGGTTGTCTTAAAAAAGGGTTGAAAAGTACTGTGCATAATTTATGCTAACTAAAAAAAGTATTTTTGCAGAATACAGTTTTTTTAGAGGAAACACTGGTCAGGAGGATAAATATAAAGATGAAATCAAATAAAAACAAAATTTGTTGATCGTCACAATATTAATTATAAATAGCAATAAATTAGAAGCATATTTATAGGTTTTTATGACTTTATATAACTTTATATGACGCATTAGTCGTTTTTCTGTTGCAATTTGTTTTCGACCTTTCAATAACCGAAACATTGTGCTCTGTAGACTTTTATCTACGAGTTAAGTTACATAAAGCAAGCTTCTATAAATAGCAGTAGAATTTCAAAATAGCAAAACATAGTTTGTAACATAATTGCTTTTTTACAACCTCTGAACATTCGTTTAAGTTTTATAAAAGTATTTTAATAACAATTTCCCTCTGATTTTGATTGTTTTTTAACCTACTAAAATTTTACCCTTTTTCAACAAAAAAATTCGTTCGTTTTTTCTTTGTGAAACGGTATCAGTGGAACCGGTCAAAAACTAGATAAGAGTGACTCAGATAATAGCTTGTAATGTCAAAAAATAGTTTCCTCCTGACGTAAAATTTTTTTCACTAAAGTTTGCTTTTAACGATTAAAATACAAAGTCTCGCCAGCAGTGGCGTACCGAGGATTTTTGAAAAAGAGGAGACATACGACCATACCAAATATGCTTAATGGAAGAATGTTATCAAGTGGCAGTAAAAAAAATATATTCATTTTGAATCGGTCCCAAAATTGATAAATTTCGTCGCGAAAAAGAAGTGTTCTCTAAAAAAGGTCTTCACTTCAAATCAATCACGTATTTTATGATTTTTGTCTCCGAAGACTAGTGATCACTGGGAAAGCAAACAAATTGGTTTGCGAATGGATTCTGCCTATAAAATCTCCCATGAGGAGGCAGGCCATGGTACTTAAATTACTGTCCAACATATGGTAAATTTACTTCAAGAGAGAAGCCAAGGCGTAATGCCCCTCTCCCCTAAATACGCTACTGTTTTCCAGAAACAGATTAAAAGCAAAGTCATTAACTTCTTCTTCTTCTTCTTCTTTCGGCTTCTCCCTACTCGGGGTCGCCACAGCGCGATAGTAATCTCCATTTCACTCGGTCTACTTCATCTCCTTCCCTAGCTCCAACCCTTCCATGTCTTCTCTCACCAAATCCATCCACCTTCTCCTTGGCCTTCCTCTTTTCCTTCTGCCTGGCACTGCCATCTCCATCATCCTTTTCCCCACGTAGTCTTCTTCTCTCCTTTTCAAAACCACGTGGTGCATGTTGATTTGAGCTTAAAAAAAAAACTTATTGCCCTACTTGCGCTGCGCTCAACGTGATTTAAAAAAACACACAACCTTAGTTGCGCTGCCCTGTAGTATTTTATAAATTAACTGCGCAATCTGGGTTTTGCCTTATTCATTTGAAAAGTCACTTGCACTTTGCAAATTTAACAAAAAATGCCTACCTCAGGTTATGAGCTGGTAAAACCTTTCAAGTTTTATTCTTTTTATATAAAAATCTTCAATTCTAGGCTACTCTCGGGACAATGTTGATGGTCATGATCAGTTTCTTTCTGGAATCGGGCCAATAGACGGATATAACGGAAGATTCGGCTATAGAAGAAATACTCCTGGCTTAAGAAATTGTCCTTCTCCATTTGGCATTGCTACTTGGTCGCCAATTTATTAGTCATTAGAGCAATATTGTTTTGATATCTATTTAGCTCAATTTTACAAATGTGGTGTGTTGCAAATTGCAGCAAATTATCAAAAACGGCTTTGTTTTTATTAAAAAAAATAGTTTTGCATTATAGCTGTTTACGTTGAACTTAGGGTTAGGGTTAAGTTTAAGGTTAACCCTAACCCTAAACTTATTAAAAAAGAAAACTTGTCAATATAAATTACAAGAACAAGTTTTTGATGGATTATAAAATTTATTTTCTTTTTTTATTCGAAAATAACAACAAACAGTTTGATTGAGTTTTTCAATTCAAAACTTTTTCGTATTTTAAATTGTTAGCTATATGCAGTAAATTCTTTTTTTTCTACAAGTTGATTAAAGTTGACTAAAGTTGACTAACAAAAATACCTTTATTTACTTTTTTAAGTGAAAATTTTACAAAGCGTGCTGAAGTATTGATGCATTTGCCAAAAAACTTGACAGTCATTGATGCACTGAATTATGCCTTTCATCTATCTTTTTGCTTTGATAAATAAACGTTTCGAAATTCTGCATTAAAATTGTGGTTGAAAACCTATTAATTTAGTGCCATGATTATCAGCATAATTTTCAAGAAGATTTTTCGTATAATGTCGGGAGACTTGGTGGACTCAAACTTTTATATTTTATATCTATCAGGTGTAGATACCGTAGAGAAAAAATGCATGAGAGAACTTAAAAGAAACTCTAAATGCTGCTTGTATGTTGAGGCAACATAGGGTGTTTATAGTCATACATAATTCCATAGTATAGTCATACAATATAGTCGTACATAATTCAATATAGCCATACATATTAATATATATAGAGACAATATACAGGGGTGCCCAAAAGTAACCTTACACTTGATATCAACAAAGAGTAAAATTGATAATTTATAATTAATTATTTTTGATTACGTCAATAGTTTCAGATGTAAAAGTTTCGTACGATGCACAATGCAATGTTACTGCTGACTTCAATAAATCAATATTAGAAGACTTTGTTTACTCAGTTTAGCCTGCTTTACTTTTCAACAATGTAGTTAATAATATTCGTGCCATTGTGATTGTTTGTATGTAGGCCGCACGTCTCCACAAACACAGGATGGAATTTTCAAAATTTGCCAAAACTGGCCGAATCCCGAACTTACGCAACACCTTCAACCCGAGTCATGTTTAGTGAATCCGCAATTGATCAACACTTTTTAGGTAACTTTATGTGCGCCCGATATTACATTGATAAAAAAATTACTATTCTTTCATTGGGCCATTCATCTTTTCATTTATCTTCTTCAAAAGCTGTTTACATCAAATTATCGAAGCCAATTTTATGCCTCCAAAAAGAGTTTATTTACAACTTGAAAATCTTTTGCTGAGTACGCGTTTTGACGCCTTTCTCATTAAGTTTTTTGAGACAATCAATTGTTTTTCGTTTTTTTTCTTCTTCCAATGTTCATTTCCTGCAAGTGTCGAAAGGGTTAGAGATGAATTTTTTGCTGGTCATATTTGATTTCTGTTTGTTTTATAATCAGTTTTCGCTAAATTATGATCGACTGCCTTTGCAGACGCTAGTAGTTTTTGTGTACGGCCAACCTAACACCAAATTTTTAATCGTTTTTTTAAAATAGTTGTGGGCAAACTACGACCAGCCAAGCATTTATTGTGAACGGTGTAACAAATCAAACTAAAGAATTTTTTTTGGTCTTCACCTCCTAGAATGGCGTAGCAAATTAACGGAAAGAGTTTTTCTTCTCTTCGAATAAGTGTGAGGCACGAATTCATGTCATAAACACAACATGAACTTCTTCCAAGAATTAATGCTCGTTGTCGTATTGGAAAATTTGTCGAAAAATTTTTTTGGTGGCTTGCGATTTGTGGTGGATAACGCGTTCTGATCCTCAACGACTATAAGGCCATTCCAGTTTTTAAAAATTCTGTGCGAGTGCCGCGTGGCGTGGTGATGCACAAATGCAACGCCTTTGAACAACATCAACTTCTGAATGCCGCCCACCTCTGGACTAGTGGTGAAGGCGCTTCTTTTTTGCGCAGTTGTTAGGGTTCGATTGCGATTGATCTCGTGTATTTTTGACAACAAAACGTTTGCCAAGACTTCATTGCTTTTATAGTTTGCTTTTTTTAGCTTTTATGCCAATGTAGCACTTGCTTTAGAAAATGGTAATAATCGAATTTTTTCCCATAACATTGAGCCACCACTAGATGATAAACTTTGAACAAGTCTTTGATAATAAAAATTAATTTTTACGCTTCAAGTATTTGTCAGTAAAACAACAAATTACTCAACTAACCAAAACGTTTATCAATATATGCCTAACCAGTTTCTGGAAGAGACAACAGGTTGGTTGAAAACATTGCCAAATGGCATCTGGCAATAAATGTTGTAGTCTATACTTAGTTGATTAATAAATATTTCAGTATATTACAATTCATGGCAATTCAATTGCATTCAAATTTAGTCACAAAAACTGGAGCCATTAGACGTTCTCGGATTTAACTAGCGGATAGTCCTAACTTACGTCGATAGATACTGATCACCAATGCAGTTAAAGTTGTTCGTGGCCTTCAAACATGGATGGCTCTTAAAATTAGAATTGATGGGTTGTTTCACCTTAAAATATTTTTAACAGATAAACAAATTAAATGTGCGTTCTGCCACAAGCAATTGTCCTTTAAAAAGACGGTAACATAACAATAAGACAAACTTTTCCCGATTTTAAAATTATTTTAAAAGAATAGTTTTCAAGCTTAATTTGATGAAAAACTTCAATTCTTTTGTATTTGGATATTAATGGACTAATTGAGCTAATTTGGTCTAATTGACAAATCAACTGATTTTATCTACTTTGAACTAATTTGATGCACTTCAATATTAGAATAATTTTATTTTTATTTTATTTATTTATTTTATCTCTGTATTTATCCTCCTGACTCGTAGGAAAGCGACGGAGGCGCTATACATAGGGTAGGCAATTACCCCGACCTGCTTCCGGAGATACCAAGATATTGCTGTCCGCTTGTAATTTAATAGAAATATGACTGTAATTTAGAACTGCTTGCCAGGACCACCAAGCAGGGGAATGTGCCGTAAAGTGTCTTTCCCAAGTACACAACAGAATGGCGCGAATGGGTTTTGAACCGAGACCGTGTTGGTCACGATCCCGGCGCTCTAACCACTCGACCACGCTGCCGACAATTTGAGTATCTGACTCAACTAATTGTATTGACTATGTTTGTTCCCTTTTCTATCTAGAATTCTAGTTTATACAATGTATTTCAATTTTATTTGTGGCCGTCACCTGGAACAAATAGTTCGTTTATTGTGTTTAATTAGAAAAATTTAATTTTGAATGCATAGTTAACAATTCATGCAGCAAGAGATTAAAAACTTTTTATCTATCTTTTAAAATAATTTTTTGACAAAATTAGCTTGATCAAATGTATTTAATTACATATTTTCATTTTCAAATTTCCAGTTTCACCCTAAGTTTTCTGTGCTCGCAGTTGATTGTTTTGCTAGCAAGCAAGCAATAGTACCTCTGGACATAGTGATCGGTTTGGTTTGCATTGTTGTTTAGAAGAAATCCAAAAACCTTTTCAACTCCTATAAAATAGGCAAAGCTAATATTTTATTTCTCATAAACCTATTTAAAATACTTTTGTAATAATAGAGTTTTAATTTCAATTTCATTTTCAATTTATTTTGCCATCAAACAACATTACCAACTGCAAAATAAAAAAAGCCAAAGAAAACAAGTATTTATTAAATACTAAACAAAATGGTAACATAATAGCATTTAAATGTGTTGCTTGACGACGGGAAAGCTGCAAATAAACCTCCTTGGTTTTCAAGTTAAGCAGCCAACCTTTAAACTTAAAATCAAAAACACAAAAGACAAATGCAACATCTAGATGTTAGAGGAAAATTCGAATTAAAATTAAGAGGAGCATTAGAAATTTATAGATTGTAACGAAAACGATTTTTATAGATTGAAACAAAAACGATTTTTAAGATTGTAACAAAAACGATTTTAATTCTAAAATAAAACACAAAGCCAATACTGTAATTATCATTTTATTAGCTTTGTATTTTATTTAAAAATTATTAATACGTTCCAGCCATCATAGTCCAAGAATTTTAATTTGATCTTGAAAGAAATTTTTCAATTGTTTGTGGAATAAAGTTCCATATCTTAACGCCTTGATACGTAACATTTCTATGCATTTTTTTAATACGATACAATGGCTTGTACAAATTTTACTAAAGTTCTTGTTGAATGGTTGGACATATCCTAAGATTTGTTAAAATAATCAGAAAAGTAGAGAGGAAGCTTACTACGTCTTTATATATCTATGGCCTAGTTCAACAGTCTCAAATTTATATAAATCTATATAGAAGTTTAAGTATTTTCAGTTTTGCTTAGAATTTAGTTGTACTTTCTGAAAAATGTCCTCCGCCTATCAGCTTCAACACTTTATTTTAAATAGATCAAAGTTTATGTAAGTAGATTGGAAACGTAAAACCCCACGCCACCAGTCCGTAAAGTAAATGAGGATGAACAAGTGAATAATATAATTTGAGAAGAGCGTTCCGGGTAGAACATGCTTTAATTTATATGAGATACCAACGCCTCTGAAAAACTTATTGGCTACAACGTTTAGATGAAACTGAAAGTTTAATTTTGAGTCAACTAAAATCTAACGTTGTTTTTTAAACCTACTCGCTTATTGTTGTCTTTTACATATTGTTGTCTTCTTGGCAAAGACTCTTAACAGAACTTTCCCCTGATTGGTGGTCTTGGCAAGTAGTTCTGAATTAGAGTCATATCTCGATTAAATTTCAAGCGGACAGCAATATTTTGACATTTCCTGGAACCAGGTCGGATTAATTGCTTACCTTACAATTTACCGCCCCTGTTGCTTTTCTGCGAGTCAGGAATAAAAAGATAAAATAAATAAAAAAATTCTTAATTTTGTCTCAAAAATGTAATGATCTATAAAAAAAAGGTCTTTCTGAAAAGCGTAATGCTCTCTAACCAGGAATGCAGCTTATCAAAATGTTGGAGCAAGTCCGAGTCACGAGTTCGCATCCTAGTATAATCTAGGAATTTTCCCTTTTACTTTTATGGAAAAAGCCAGCCAAGAACTGACATAAGTTGAAAAAAATTTAACTGGCAAAATTTTTTTTCTGTACGAGAATTAAACACCAGGCACGCCCGGAAGCGGGGAGGCAGGAGGCAATTACTATTGTCAGATTTATCCTTACAATAATAGAAACTTGACTACAGATCACTTGAAGGTAAATGCTGTTATTTTGGTTATGATCAACACCTTAAATTTAGGACGAAAATGGAGATTTTGCACACTGATTAAAAGTGATGGTTGCTTTTGGCTATCACTAAATTTTTGCACTAAAAATAGTTGCGATACGAAATGACAACTCTGCAAAACCCTTTTTTTAAAAAAAAGTGCAACATAGTAAAAAACCATTGTAAAATTTAGAATACTGAAGAGGAATAATATGAAGAAAATTGTATTTTAACTTTTCTTTCATTTTTTATTCAACGTTTAGCATTCTTTTTCTTACAAAGTATTGATAACGATAATCTGCAAAACATTCCAATCGTCACCCTGCATGAAATCTAGACGTTGGAATTGTCAAAATAGCTACTTATTTGGCAAGTGCAAGTCCGAGTTCTAGTCCAGCTTTATTGTACCAAATTCACGGGTTTTGAGTCCCGAGTCTGAGTTCAAATCCCTGGTCTTCACTTTGAATCTGACTCTGGTTTCTTGATTCTTGTCTCAAAAACCTTGTGATTGCTAAAAAGAAGGTCTTTATTTTAGTTAATTCGAATTCAGAATGTTTTAGTTAATTTGACATTACGTAATTGTTCGCTGGCGCGTCTCTGATTGGCTGTTGTAAAGAGTGACCTTAATTCAATCGCAATTCCGTAAAATTCGCTAATAACCTGGCGCTACGTGAGGTGATCTTATATAAGCGTGCGTTTTGTTTACATTTCATTTTAGATTTTATGTGAGATTCCTGTTAGTAATATGAGTTGTTGCATTGCAGTTGAGTCGTTCGTGTTTCTGTGGCTGTGTGACTGCAGTTAATCTTATAAAAAAGACAGAACTTGTAAGTTTGTGTAACAGATAAAATATAAAGATTATTACTTAGCCATTGGGGTGCTAATTCGATTTTATAGCGTGCTAGCACAAAGTTATTGAAGTGATTATTCCCAGTTGTGGCGCTGGAATTGTTTTAAGTTTTGACAAATTTGGAAGTTCAGTTTTCCTGAATCATTCAAGTTTTGTTAAATTTGTAAACAAATTTTTGTTGCTAGAGATGCTGGTTTTTGTTTGTCTGCAGAGAGAAGTTTTTTAAGGCAGAGTTGTAAACGGGGCGACTAGTTCAAGCGCGAACCCGGCCCAAACTCGAAAGTATAAGCCCAAACCCAGCCAGAGCCAGAATTTGTATCAAAGCCCTAAACAGGCCAGAAAAAGCCCAGAAGTTAAGTTTGGTCTAAAACACTTGGCGCTGAAAAAAGGTACTCGTTTATCTTTAAGCTCGGCACTGGCCCGACATAGGCCCTAAATTTTTCTCAAACTTTGGTCTGAACCCGACCTCAACCTGAATCTGAACCAAAAATTCCGGCCCTACTAGAAACTCTGTTTTAAGGAATCAATTCAACGAAAGGCCCAGATGGTAGGTGCTTTCACGCAGCCTGGGCCGTGAGTAAGTCTGCTCATTGATTTTAAAAATGACAGACCGAAACCGAACCTACCAAAACGGAAGGGTATCCACCCATTCCGATGTTCAGTGTGGGTCTGTTAATCGGCAAACGTCCTTTTCAGGACGGGGCAATGTCAGGATAAAACTGCCCTTTTCAGGGCACATTGCCAACAAGTTCCGAAGACCCACTATTCTTCAGCTGAACATCGAAGGCCTCACTGCAAGCAAGATGAATGTTCTTCATCACCTCGCTATGCAGTCTGAGGCACTCGTCATCCTACTGCAGGAGACCCACTGCACTGATGCAGAGAAGTTGGTACTACCACACTACCAACTAGCTGGGTCTTCTTTAAGCAGGAAGCATGGCCTTGCCACGTTTGTTCACGAGCGACTGAGATACACGCTTTTGGACCAATCTCCACCGACATCGGAGATCGAGTGGCTGTGTGTGGACGTTGATGGCTATAAAATAGTCAACGTCTACAAACCACCGCCAACGCGATTGCGAACCCTGGATCTCCCAGTGTTTCCTCACCCCTGTCTGTACGCTGGCGATTTTAACTGTCGTCATGCTGACTGGGGTTATGATGACAACAGTCCGGATGGTGAGTGCTTGGCTGGATGGGCAAGTATTAATTGTCTTGCCCTCCTATATAATGCCAAGGACGCTGCCAGTTTTTATTCCGGCCGCTGGAACACTGGCACCAATCCAGACCTAGCTTTCGCTAGCGTAGGTCCAAACAGTCGCTTACCGGATAGACGTGTCCTTGAGAAGTTTCCCAGGTCACAACATCGACCCTCGCTTATTACACCACCAAGGTTTGCTATGGCAGTGCCAAGCATGCCTGTTAAGCGATGGAACTTCCGCAAGGCCAATTGGAGTCACTACATTGCTTTGACGAATAAATTCGCAAAGACTTTGTTGCCGCCTGATTCACTTGATGTGGATGCGGCTTACCAGGACTTCTGTAACATCATTAAGAAAGCAGCCAAGAAGACTATCCCACGCGGGTATCGAAATAACTATATTCCGTGTTGGGATGCAGAGTGTGAATCCCTCTATAAAACCTTTCTGCAGTCTCCTCAGGGAGACGACTCAAGTTTGGCTGCTACAACTCTGCTTGCCAAGCTTGACAGAAAACGGAGGGATCGATGGTCCGAAGCAGTTCGGAGCATTGACTTCTCACACTCTAGTCGAAAAGCGTGGAGTATCTTGAACAACCTTACTGGTAGGTCACGACACTCTCCTCGTCATTGTCCCGTTTCAGCCGATGCTATTGCATCTCAGCTGGTTAGAAATGGGAAATACGAGGCTGTTGATCGCAAGTCATCTCGACTTGTCTTTCAAGAAGTGTCTGACCTTTGGAGGGCCACAACACCAGACGCAGTAAATATCTCTGACAATTTTTCACAGAGAGAATTTGCTGCTGCCCTTCAACATTTAAAACCAGGTAAAGCTCCGGGTCCTGATTCCATCTGCCCCGAGCTTATACTCCATGCTGGAGCTGCTTTGAAGTCCTGGTTACGTGACTTCCTTTCTTCCTGTTTGCGCCGACTCAAAATTCCCAAGATCTGGAGAAGAGCGCTTGTGGTCGCGATCCCAAAACCAGCAAAGCCCGTGGGGGACCCAAAGAGTTATCGACCGATATCTCTGCTCTGTGTCCCCTACAAGATCCTCGAGAGGCTTATCTACGCCCGCGTTGAACCATTAATCGATCCACTGCTCCCTAAAGAGCAGGCTGGGTTCCGACGCGGGAAGTCAACCGTAGATCAAGTTGTTCTGCTAACCCAGAACATCGAGGATTCTTTCGAGGCTAAAAAGAAGGCCGGTGCCGTATTTATCGATCTGACAGCTGCTTATGACACTGTCTGGCACCGTGGCCTTACCTGCAAGCTGCTGAGACTACTTCCGGATAAGCACATGGTCAAAATCATCATGGAGCTTGTCCGAAATCGAAGTTTCACCCTTACCACCGGTGACAGCAAGCAAAGCAGGCTACGCCGTCTTAAAAACGGCGTTCCTCAGGGATCGGTCTTGGCTCCCCTCCTATTTAACATCTATACGTACGATCTTCCTTCCATGATTTCCAGAAAGTTTGCTTATGCTGATGATTTAGCATTGTTGCACTCTTCTGGAAACTGGAAGGACTTGGAGGGGACATTAAGCCAAGACATGTCCACACTGTCAGCGTATCTCCAGACTTGGAGGTTGAAGCTCAGTCACACTAAGACGGTGACGACAGCCTTTCACTTAAACAACCGAGAGGCCAAACGTGAGCTAAAGGTCTACAACAATAGTAGACTTTTACCGTTCTGTCCAACCCCTACATACCTTGGGGTAAAACTGGACAGATCGCTCACGTTTCGTCACCATTTAGTGGCATTGCGCAAAAAACTATCATCGCGCGTCACACTGTTGAGGCGACTCGTGGGCTCGGGATGGGGTGCTGGTGCTAAAACACTACGCATAGCCACCTTGTCTCTAGTCTACTCAACAGCTGAGTACTGTGCGCCAGTCTGGTGTCGCAGTGCTCACACTCGCCTCATTGACAGTGTCTTGAATGACGCCTTGCGCATAGTTACTGGATGCCTGCGTCCCACTCCAACGGACCACTTACCTGTACTTTCAGGCATCCAGCCAGCTGAGCTTCGCCGACTGGGAGCGACACTCTCCTTGGCTTACCGTGGATCTCTGGACCCCGATCATATTTTGCATGGTCTTTTAAGTGGGTCCTCAGATACTGGCCAAGTGAGACTAAGATCCAGACGCCCGTTTGTGCCAGGTGCGCGGAATCTCTTGGACAATCTTGCCAGACTTGGCATCCGCGCCTCTGAATGGACAAATCATAAATGGAACGCGGAGTACTGTGAAAGTGCTTCCAGGCTCCGTGCTTTTGTGCCCGGGACCAGTGTCAGGCCTGTTGGGATGGGCTTACCCCGAGCAGCTTGGGTTAAGCTCAACCGCCTGCGGACTGGTGTTGGGCGATTCCATTCGTCCATGCACAAATGGGGTCTCGCTCCTTCACCGAATTGCGAGTGTGGCGCCTCAGAGCAAACCGCAGACCATGTACTAACAATGTGCCCCATACATCGGGCACCACATGGAGCACGAGGTCTGACGGTTTTGGATGACGAAACTCGATGCTGGCTTAATAACATCACTGCCAGCATCTGATCCAGGCAGTGCAGCAGTCTGGGGTAGTAAAAGGATAAACCCTCGGCCCCAGTTCTGTTTGTGTCTGGCCTGGAGTGGATGCCCTTCAAACGACGACGACGACGACGACGACGAATTCAACGAAATACTACATTAAAAACTAATTGTGTTATTAACTTCAGTCTGGCGGCAACCTGTTTTATGAGCAAAAATAAATAAAAAAATAAATACAATTTTACTTCAGCTCTGGTAATAGGGTTACCTAGTTTAACTGAATCTTTGAATTCCCAAGTAAAATTTTTGTAAAAAAGTAAAATAGATTACATTAAGTAAGTAGATTACATTTGTTTCAGATTACTAAAAAAATTTACAATTTGAAAATGGCGATTAGTTCAATTAGGGAAAAGTTTGAAAAACTAAGAGTCCGTGTGAAAATTTAAAGATGTCAGAAAAGAAAAACTATTTTTCCGGGATGAGTGGAATCCGCTTTGTGAAAAAGAAGAGAGAAGGATTGGCAGATGGAATTAAAAAAGCTGGAACTTTAAGGGAAACAGAAAGAGAAAGATCAGCAAGCAATGCTTCAAGTTAAGTGGGAAAAGTTAAAATTGAAAGTTGAGCAGAGGAAATTAGAAGCTGAACGGAAGAAATCGGAGCAAGAATTAAAACTTGAAAGATTAAAGTTTGAATTCTAACCAACAAAATGGTATTTGAAGAAAGAAAAATGCAGTTTGAATTGGAAAGGTTGAGACTCCAATGGGAGACAGATTGCTATGGTGGAAAAGGAGGTAAAGCAAATCAGACAGGGATTGCAAGTATTAATTTCGGAGGAGCAAGGTTCCCTGAACTCCCCCATTTTATTGATGTAAAAAATGCCCCTAACGGTTATCTGTTACAATTTGAGAGATATACTTCTGTGGAAAACTGGCCCCAACCTAATTGGCAACTTAGTTGAGTGCTTTGTAAAGCTTTTGACGTGTATACATGTATTAGGATCTCGCAGGAGGACGCTTTAAATCAGTGGTTTTCAAACTTTAGTGGTCTGTGGTCCCCTTTTAGAGACTCTCAAACACCCTTGCCCCTTGGCTATGATATTGTTCCAAAGGTGAATTGACAAAAAAAAAAAAATTTTTTATTTAAGACTGTCTTTGATTTTTTCAATTTTTTTCCGTAATTTCAATAAAAAACAAAAAAAAGATTATCGCTTTGAAACCGCTTCAGATTCTGTCAATTTGGTCCCAAACTTAAATTGGACTCCAAATTAGGGATTCTTCTCATTGCTCTCCAGTAGAGGTTTCGAACCCCTTTTGAATACCCCTGGACTAGACATTTTCTGCTTTTTCTTCTGTAGACTGAGTTAGCATTTACAGTGTTTATTTACTTACGAGCGTATTTGAATAAAAGTATAATTATTTATGTGTTTTGGGTAGCCATTGATCATTAAAAGAGATCCAATTTTGAGGAATTTTGGTTGCAATTTGCTTTTCAAACAGATCACAAACGCCCCGTAAACCAAAAAATTGAAGATTAATTTTAAGTCTTTGGGTCGTCGTCAAATTTTTTCCTCATCTACCTTAATCTTTAATTTTTTTCAAATTTCTCTAAAGTTTAGTAATGAAAAAGAAAGCAACCACTTTTTTTCCTTCTTATACGTAGTGATTAAAAGGCACAAATTTAAAAATTGTGATTTTGGTATAAAGAAAACCTACCTTTGCTGGCGTATTCATACCCTGAAATTCTTTCACCCCAAAATTTTTCAAACAAACAGAGCTAACTTCATTAATTTATAGCACAATTTGTCTGGCTTTTTTTTATTCTGACGATTGAGAAGAAAAGTTTTGGAAATGACTTCAATTCTAGTTGCTATGTTCAAATTCCTTGCAACAAAGTCTTTTTAACTTTTTTTGTTTTCACAAAGTTTTAGAGTTAAATGTTGTCTAAAAAACTAAAATTTGTGTGTGTTGATAATGCCTTTTCATCTAAAAAAGTGCCCCTTTTTTAAATTTTGCTTCTGTCAAAAAAAATTTCCGGCACCTCTGGATATAAGTTAATAATCTGTACTCGTGAAAAAACAGCAAAGATACATTATTTGCTGCAGCCCATAAATGCTTTAAGTATTTCGCTTCAAATAACGACAACCATCTAAAGAAAATTGCTTAATTAAAACAAAATAAAATCATAACCTTACTTTAAACGGAATATTTTTTCAACTCAATATTTCACTTAAAAAAGTAGGAGATAGACTTTTGGAATTGCTTTTTTTATTCTAACGGGGTCTTACATTTATTTTAATTTGATTACGTCATTACTTTTAAAATGATTTCCTGCGATGATATTCTTATTCTTTTTTCCGAAAAACGGGTAGGGTTTTTATTTTATATTTTACTTAAAAAAGTAGTGAATAGGCTGTTGGAAGTGATTTTTTTGCACTAATAGTGTCATAAATTTACTGTACATTAACATTAACATTTACATTTACTAATAGGGTCTTATATAACATTTTACATTGGTTGTGTCATGACTTTTAACATGATTTCCTACAATGATATTCTTATACCTTTTTCCGAAAAAAGTGTAGGGTTTTTCCAACAAAACTAAAAGTTTGTCAGATCGATAATTAATTTAGGCAAAGTCTTGCTAGTTTACTATTTATTAAATTTTGTCTTTCGTTTCAAAGTTACTCTTATGACGTAATTGGGTGCCATCGCAAAGTTTGATGAGAAATACGTGGACTCGAATTTATTTTGCTTTGCTTTTTAATTTTCTTGCTTTAATCTGGTTGAATAAAATGCTTGCGCTACTTTTGAAAAATTCACTTAATTTTGAATTGCATTTCAAAAGGGTTCACAATTTCTTTTTATATAGTACAAAGCAATGAATGATCCTGTAAACGACTCTTAAAAATGCTGTTTCAGTAGAATTTTTGAAACCCTCCTACAAATTTACATAAAAACTATGTCTTTTTCAGCACAATGCTATTTTGAGTTTGTTTTCCATGAACAAATTTTTATTTTTTTATCAAAACTCTTTACACTTTTGGCCGATGTTCTATTTATAAAGCACTAGCTTTTTTAATATACAGATTAAAATGTTTATTTTGTTGACAGAAATCGCAAATTATTTAACAAATTAAATTACGAAACTATTGTCGCTGAATTGCGGTTTGTAATGGTTGAAAAAAAATTTAAAAACTGTTTGTTGCATATGTTTAACAAGGTTGAAATGTTAACCCCTTAAATAAGTCAAATCAAGTTGAAATAATGATGATAAAAAAAATAGATTTAATTTAAAGTTATAACGTAAGAGCTAAAAATTTTCGTGATTTTAAAACAATTAAATTTCAACACTCTGCTGGCCAAATAGGTGTGAACATTGTTTTGATCGCGAACGCGATTGACGTGTCAGGGTTCAAAATCTACTCTTGTGATTTTTTAAAAGTTTTTAAAAAATTACTTTAAGGGATTTTCCTCTATTCAAAGTTTAAAGAAGCAGCTCTAAATTTTAGCATAGATTAAAAGTAGATTTAAAAAACTAAATGAAAAACATTTTAAATGTGAAATATCATGGCATTTTCAAAGGCATATAATCGCTTAAAAGTTTCCTGAGAGTCAGAAAGACAATTAAAGCTAAAACTGAACCGTGAAATGAAAAAACGCGACCAAGGTCATCTTTAACTTTGCTGCCCCAAACAAGGTTAATTGCTTGTGTTAATCTTATCAATTGAAGATTTAAATCAGGAAACCATCGCACTTTGAAAGAAATCACTGCTGTTAATAAAACACATTAAAACTCGATTCCAGTACGAGCGTGGATAGTAGTGATTTTTTGTTTGTTTTAATAATTTTTGCTTCGCTTAACGCTTAAGCGTAAAAGAAAAAAAAAAAAAAGAACGTTGTTGTATTTCATCTCTTTATTTATCCTCCTGACTCGCAGTAAAGTGACAGAGGCGCTAATACATAAGGTAACCAATTATCCGAACTGCTTCCGGAGATGCCAAGAAATTGCTATCCGGTTAAAATTTAATCGAGATATGACTGAAATTTAGAACTGCTTGCCAAAACCACCCAGCAGGGGAAAGTGCCATAAAGTGTCTTTGCATTCCCGTCATTTGTGTTAAGATTCATTCACGTTCAAGTTATCGGGTAACCACATGAAATATTGGGCCAAAACAAGTTTGTGCACTAAATACGAACAACCCATGTATGACAAAGTACCCAAATGTAGAAAAATGAGTAATATTATTGGAATTGAGTTTTTTTGTGTTTTAGAGAACACTACTACTTTTTTAGGATAGAAATTGAAAAATCACAGACAGATTCAAACTGAAGACCTTTTTTCTGGTTTTTACCCCGAATTTGTGACGCAAAGTGTTCTCACATACGTAAAGTGCTAGAAGTTGATAATCAGAGCAAGCGTCAATAAAATAGCAAAGTAAAACTGTATTGCTCCTCCAACATGTTTTTGGCTGGTTCGGCTGTGCCATCTTTTGCCCACTATGAGCGATAACCACGACACCGAACGGGCAGCACAGAAAAATACTCCTATTTCATTAAGACCTTGGTAGATCTCGTTATTAAATTTAAAAAAAAAAAGAATTAAAAATGTTTTGCCATCAATTAGAAAGTACGAAATTGTACTTTTCGATTCGATGTTGCTTAATGTATTTTCATAATTACTTTCTTGAATGAAATACAACAACAACGAAGGGCCAATATGTAATTTTCGATCCATTAATTAATTGCTTTGGCGCTAATAGCATTTGAACAATTTTTCTCACTAAATCATCATGCTACTAAGGTGCCAAATACGACCTAAATTTCTTTTTAGAGACAAGAATTAAAAAAAAAAAAGCTAATGGTATTAGTTTCTTACTTGCATTACCAGTGTTTACAACTTTTTTTTACTCTGTGGAAGGATTATAGCACAAAAATTGAAAGCCTGCCGAAGTTTGACGATTCATGAAAATTTTACCGGATTTTCATTAAACCTTTTTTTATTGACAACAACATATTAAATTAGTTTGAAAAGTATGAAAATATATGATTTGATTAAGGTCACCATAATTATTTTTTACGTATAAACCCTCTCTAAAAAAGCGTGAAGCTCTTCAATAACTTGTAAATATAATCAAAATTCGCACATTAAGCTACCAAAGCGACAACTTCGATTATATTATTAATTCAATCAAGTAACTATTATCGAGGTCATTAGGTAAGGGGTGTGATTAAAACCATATAGTTCGTAGCAATAGCAGAAAAACTTCTTAATTCGTTAAAATTATAGATTCTTCCTTTTTATCCTTAGTTTTGTTTACACTAAATCGCATTTTTTAGCAAGACAACTCAAAAAAATTTCAGGTTTTCTATTTAAAAAAACAAAGTGAAGTGTTTTCTTATGTGTACACTTAATAGAAGCTCGGCTATGAAAGAGACTCGGAATTATTCATTCCTGGATTCTTCGAATGATATTGAACAGTGAGAGGGCGTGCAACTAAAACAGTTATCATTGGTGAAAATGGCAGCAGTAAACTTTCTTTTTTTTTGACCAAAAAAAAAAACATAATTTATAGAAACTAAGTGGAATCATTGAAAAAAAGTAAAGAAGTTTTTACGATTGAACAAATGTTAAAACCAAAATAAAAAAACTTAAAAATGAAAAATCAAATGGCAATAGCACTGCTTATTAATTTTTGGAATGACCTGTAGTCAAAGGGTCATGTGAAAATTAAACCTTAAAAGATTGTGATAATTAGTTTTTTTTACCAAGAAGGTTTTTATCATAATAGACTACAAATAAGCAACTTATAAATGTTATATAACTTTGAATCAGACGTTTTTACGTTTTTTTAAGTATTTAAAACTAATTTTAACCTGATAAATGTAAGAAAATCACGTTCTTTGCAAAGCAGACATTACTAATAAATTAAGTAACATGGATGTAAACTGATTTGTTTATAAAAAAATCATGCCGTAAATTATATATTTTTTGAATGATGTTGCATTTATGTGGCAGAACACTTTGTATATATTTAGAACAATTGAAGCAAATCCCAAATATTTACTTTTCAGACTTGTTATCATTTTCGTTAAGCAAAATACCTTCATTTTTACACGCATTTTAAAAGAATACAGCAAATATGATACGTTAATGATATTTTGCTCTATATTTCGCCTTTAATCTTAGAGTTACATATAAAAAGCTATTAATTTATTGCAGTATTTCAGCAACGGAAATCAAATATCGATAGCGGTACGATTCTAAACTTGAAAACCTCACCTTATGTAAGCAAAGCAGTGATTAATTTATTGTCTCCTTTTGATGACGTCCAGTCAAATTATTTTTCGCTTTAAAGTTTGAAGCCTCCAGTTTAATTGCTTCTTTTAAAGCTAAAAAACGTCATACTTTCCTTGCAATAAGGGATGGTTGAGGTAAACGCGGCTGTTTCAAGAGCTACTCGTTAGTGTCTAAGTATTCATAACTCTCAATTGAAAAAGCAACTTATATCACATTTACAATTATTTTATAATTAAATAGTCACTGTTTGGCGTTTTATTTTTAAACGATAAAAAGATTGCGAATCTTTTTTTAGTAAGTAATGGATGTGCTGTTTATTGTAAGTTTGTAGAATTTGTTTAATTCGTCAACTCATCAATCATATTTGTTTCTTTATAATATTTTTTTTTACGGTTATAAAATTTATTTTTAATAATAGTTAAAATAAATACGTACATTACGTTTTCCAATAAAAAAATGAATTGTTTCCCTAAGCATATTGCAAGGTTAATTGGGATCTTATTTCATTCCTAATGCTGTGTTTGTAAAACCAATTTTTTGTACTAATCAAAACAACAACTAAGTATCCAAATAATAAAAGATTGCAAAACTTGCAGTTTATATTAGTTCGCTTTCAACACCCAATATTCGATTACTCAATTGCAGTAAATTTTACAAGATAACTTCAAACATGTAAGTGTCTCAACGTAGATTTTCATCTCGTTTGTTTTTCAAAAAAAAGAAACATAATAAAAATAAATTTAGTTATTATTCATTTACAAATGGGTAACTCAGCGTGGTCCAACTACAGGCCCGCGGGCCGCAGGGAACAATTTTCCACAATTCAAGTCTTGTCGATCACAAGCAGCGGCAACCTTCTATAACAAGGTATATGGTAAGCTTATGGGACAGAGTCTAGCGTTGAGACCGATTCCAAGCGAAGTCTTTTTTGTGTCGAGAGAACATCACGATTTTGGGACGAAAATAGGAAAATCGGAGATCGATTCCAAGTGAAGACTTTTTTTTTTACAGAACACGATGATTTCCAACAGTTTTTAACCGTCTGAGGCCCGCAAGCTTGAATAAATTTGAAAATTGGCCCGCAAAAGTGAAGAAGTTGGACCACCCTGCGGTAACTGATGAAACAGATCAGGTACCACTTGTAAATCTAGTTTAAGTTGCTAAGTCGTCTGGGTAAGTTGCACTTTAAAAGTCTTATTTCAAAATTTTACAAGGTGCCTTCAGAACATCTAAGTATCTTATCGTAATTTTTCATTTCGTTTGTTTTTGACAAAGAAACATCACAGAAAAAAAAGTTAAATTTTTTTCGTTAACGAGTGGATAATTGATAAAAGAAGAATGAGCTTAGGTACTGCTTGTCAATTTAATTCAAGTTGCTTAATGTGTCTTGTGTATTGACATCTTAGTTTAAATTAAAATTTTTTAATTCTTCGAAAGTCTTCTATCTTTTAAAATTTAGAATTATAGAAATAAAAAATATGCTGAAAGTGGGTTACTATAAAATTTTTCAAATAAGAAGTAAAATTTTATGTCCAAAAGTTTACTCAACATATTTTATAGAACATTTCAAAATAAATCATTTTTAACAGCGTTTTTCTTAATTTCAATAACAAAAATTAAAGTTTTTGCAAATTTTAAGTCGGATCAAAAAAACTTGGCGTCAAGCAAATCTAGTTCACAAAAAAACCTTCCTCACCCAAAACAATACTGCTTGATATTAATATTAATGCAATTGGAGGGTATTTAAGGAAAATCAATAGGTCTTTTTGCAGTTAATTAATCTTTTCAGATTACATCTTAGAATTCTGAATGCAATTATAGAAAACAATGCATTGCGATATGATTAGAAAAAAAGTGTGACCAAAACAATTTAAATAACAAAGTAAATATTTCATTTTGTTCATAATCATTTCCCTCCCTGTGTTGATTTACCAACTTAAAATTACCGTAAATGATAATTGTACGAAAAACGCGAGCAGTGCGACGCTTCTTCTATCCAATTTTCTATTTCCTTAATTATGTGAACTTCAATAAAGTTCATTTATTAACTATTAAAATGTGTCGACAGCGCTGGTATTAAAATACTCTCGAACAACTCTTGAAAATTGTCAACAGCGTGGTTGAGTGAGTTAAAGCGCTGTGATTGTAATCGACATAGTCTCGGTTCAAAACCTACCCTCGCCATTCTGTTGTGTCCTTGGGAAAGACACTTTACGGCACTTTCCCCTCTTGGTGGTCTTGGTAAGCAGTTCTAGATTTCAGCCGTATCTCTGTAAAATTAAAAATTAAAAAGCAGTAGAAAAAATTTCATTGGGACAGCAATATTTTGGGATCTCCGGAAGAAGGTTGGGGTAATTGCTGCCCTATGTATTAGCATCTTCGTCGCTTTCCTGCACGTCAGGAGAATAAATGTAGAGATAAAATGAAATGTTATTACCGATCTTATAAAACCAATAAACATTTTTAAATTTGTAAAATAAAGCATCTCTCATGCAATGATGCAAATCCAGCTTGTTTCAAAGAGAAGAAAAGCGAAACAGCTATCAGATGAAAGTGAAGAAAAGCGCTTTCAACAAACATATGAATAGCGTAAAAAAAACGGGTAATTGAACAGAGACCAATTTTTTAAATGAGTCAATAACCATTTAGCACTTAAAAGTAAAGAAAAAAGCTTAAATTTATTTTATTTGCATATTTTCTATAGTAAGTATCAAATACCTATTTACAAGCTGCGTTTAGCATCTTTTTCTGCTAATATTTTTTATCCGTGTTTGTTTATAGATAGCTTTTTAGAGAGCCATCAAATGCTTATAATTTGTTTTCAGATCTGGCCAAAAGCTTAAAGACTCTCTAAGGAATACATGTAGTTAAGCTAGAATCAAATCAAAGCACATTGTGAGCTTAAAAAAACTAACCAATCAAAGTTTTTCTCCTCTCGACCGCGTTTCGGAAGCACTGCGGATTGGTTTATAAAGCTCAGAGCAGAAGCTTAAATGGTTCAAGCGAAAACAGCAATTAAAACAAAATATTTTATTTTACCCGTAAGCAGCATAAATATGCAAGCAACAAAAAAATGCTATTAAATTTGAAAATCAAAATAGAAAGAAGTTAATTAGACTGGTTTTTTGGGGCAGTTGTTTTTAACTGGTCAACGTAAATATTTTTTGTTTTCATGGTATTAGCAACTGTTTTAAAATCAGAATAACTTAGTTTGAAAAATTCGACTCTAAATTTTTTTTACTTTACAATGACGCTTAAGAAAAACGCTTGATTTAAATTTAGGCTTGCGCATTAAATTCATAAGTTTTTTTCATAATAGACTATATATTTAAAGTTCTTTTCAATCTTACAATTAAAACAGCTGAAAAAAACGAATTTGAATACAATTTGTAATAAAAAATCGCCAAAAAAAAAGGATAGTAAACCACATTTTTTTGTTCTTAATGTTAAATCGATTTTAAGTACGTAAAAAGACTTTTCCTCTTACTTGTTAGGAATGCACCCAGAACTTTTTTGCATATTACGAAGATCAAATACATAAAGAAAATACATTGTCTTAAAAAAGTCACCAAAATTTTCCATTCAAATTTTATATTTTGTTATAATTTTTAGTCAGACAATTACCGCAAGCGATCTGGCTTGCATAACCATGGACTATTTTGATTGTTACGTACCCTGTTTGTCGTGTCTTTGTTTTTTTTTAATGCTCTATTTATTTATTTCTTTTTTTGGAAGCACTTTATGTTGTTTTAATCTTTGACAGTTTTTTCATGAAAATTTGAGCCTAATTCACATTTTGAAATAAATAAAAGACCAAAATTATTAGAATTATTTGATTTCTTATTTTGCCATATTGAGTAACATACTCTTAGGTTAAATAAATAGATACGAAAAAACGAACATGAATCTTTCTTTTCTTTTAAAATTGTTTAAACCTTCCAGCTATTATGTTCTGAAGTTGTGTAGTTTAAACAAATTTACAAAAAAAGTAGTAACCGCACAGCTATACGGCATCGGCATCTTTTGAGTAGGTCTGCATAATGATTTGGCGTTTGATAGAGTCACAATAAGCTTTGGCAATGTGCCGAATATCACAAGAATTTTATTTTTCTTGGGAGCCTTTTAAAAATAATTTTAAAATATCTTTGGCGTTACCTTGCGACATTTCAATTTTAGATAAAAAAAAGTTGTTTCATGATTGTATTTTTGATAAACACTTCAACATATAAATAAAAGCTGTGCCACGTACGTCAATTAACTGAATAGCTTTTCCTTTTAACATTGGCTGATTGTCAAGGCTTTAACAGTTATTGTCCATTTTCAAAAGGTCACTGAAAATGTTGCAAACTCATATCTTCAGAAAACAAGCATCGGCTTCACTTGAGTACATGTAAAAATGAATAGTATTGTTAAACTTTGCTGGTCGAAATGTGGATTTGACTGTTTTTTTTTCTTAAATTTCAACAGACTAATCTTCTTCCACAGATTCATTTACAGATGGTCAACAGATAGATCTTCTTTAGTATGTTTTGCTTCTGAACATATTGTAAATAGAATTAAAAAAACGTTTTAGTCATGTCATACCATAAAACTTTCAAAAATAGAGACACAAAAAAGAATTTAAAAAATTGTGTTGTAAATTAATCATATTTATAAATTTATCTTATAATTTATAAATTTGCAAATTCAAACACAATTCATAACTAAAAAGGAAGTCGTTTTTTAAAGTGCATAAAAAAATTTATACGATTATACTATACACTCAGATTATAAAACATAATTACAGTGCTACAATGCAACAAAAATAAAAAGATTGACAAGAAACTATTAAAGAAAAATTTTTGTTCAACATTAGATGATAATTTGTTTGTTGAACATTATATGGAAAGACAAAAAATGCTATATAGGTAGTGTTAATATTAGACACAGCAAGTTTTGATGCAGGCATGATTAGTAAGTGTTGTTCTAGGATAGCAAGACTAGCTTCTCCTGACTTTACATCATGCCAGAAGCCATAAGAATCAATAGTGAAAAATGAGAGCTCGATATAAAGCAAATTTTTTTGCTAGATTGTATCTGCCTACCAAGCCTTTAAGCTCGGTCTCCAACTTTTTCATTGTGTGGAAACCACTTTTTCTCTCAAGACAATAATATCTATAGAACCCTTTTTTTAAATGCTCAACACTCCGATGGCTTTTTAAAAAATTGCAATTTATTATTTTTTCAGATAAAAGCAGTGGTCTAATGTACGGCTAATAAGCCATTCAGAAACTGCATGCCAAGTCTATTTCCTACCAAGTTACTGTTTTTTACCGTGTTAGCTAAAAGGGTAATAATTCTTACTTTTAATGTCTAAATAATATTTGGCCAAATTTGTATAAATTTGGATACGCCTTTTCAACAAAGTTTATCGGTAAAAACTATTTTGTTTTCACTTGTATCAAACAAAATTTTATTTTTTACGCCGAGTAAAGACCAAAAAAAGAAAAAAACTTCTTTAGAAACACAAATTAATTAGTCAAATACACTAGCAACTCTAAAAAACCCAAGCACCCTATGAGCTTAAGAGTCGCATAAAATCTGTCAAAAAACCCAACCGCGGATCGCCCAGGCCTGTTTTATCGCATTAGAGTTTTAGATAAACATCCTACTCTGTAGTTGATGTATAGATTTATTTATATCAAATAGCAGAAACATACTACTAAAATTTTTCCGCAGTTCAGGTAATTGCACCGTGAAAGCTGTATTGTAGTGGATTAGGGGGTCAGGTAAAAATTTTTTACTCGACTTGGGGTCGACGAGCAGAAAAGCTTGAAAACTATTGATCTTGATTGATTTTAAATAGCAATGTACTATTATTGTATCAGTTATTCTACGAGACTGAAAAGTAACAAAAATCTTGCATAGCTAGACAGTCAGTTATAGTATTATTAAAAGATTTAAAAAATCTGCTTTTTCTAAATAACTATTTTTTTGTTGCAGATAGGCATATCACATGTGATAAGTGATGATTGGAAGTTGTACTTATACTACAAAAACACGGCAGAATAATCAAAAATATTATTAAAGTCAAAACGATTTATTGCTATCAAGCAATGATGCAGGCCACAAAAGTCGAGACCAGCGCCATTTCTGCGGAGAGGAGCCAATAAGGGAGCATGTTTCCCAAAATTTTTAGATGTTTTCCGGCTAAAAGTAAATTTCCAATAATTTATGCTAGAAATGAAACTGCGAATTTTCACAAACTTCGGAAGTAAAAGTTTAGCGAGGCAAGCCTTTATATTTATACTACTTGGCGGGGACTGCACGATTAAAACCAAGCGGTCTCTGAAACAAATTAGAATCGAAGCTTGAAATCCAAATGAAGACCAAATTAAAGATTTTCATTTACGAAAAAAATAAAAGTAATTTTTAAGCAAGTAAAAAGACCTTTCCTTCTCTTTACCTGGTTTTCGGGCTCCGACTCCAATTGCTAAATATTCTATTCACGTTTCGCGTTTTGGGGACGGTTCTGGTCTAGACCGAGTCCAGACAATCTTCCGAGACCAAGATCAAGATTCAGATCAGCAAATTTTGAAACCGCGACCACAAAGTTTTATAAAAGAAAGTGCTTTTTCAATAATTCTAAAAGTAATCAAATTTTTTAAATGCCAGGTTACCTTGCAATTTATAATTAAATACTTTCAATAGCTTTGAAGTCTTTGTGGTTGCAATATCAAACAGTCGGCTCAAAAAATTCGCTTAATTGCAGAAGAAAGAAAGTGGAACGCACTAGACATGGTTAACAAATTTAAATAGACCAGAATATTCATTAAATTTTTTCTTAAAAAAACTGAAAATGCTGAAAGGCATGTTCATCGTTGAAATTTTATCCAAATTTTTAAACAGCTCGGTTCTGGTTGTGGTGGTGTGATGCAGTTGTTAGATTTGTTAATTATTTTTTACTTAGACCTACGTACAGTTACATTCGTCTAATTCATCACCTCAAAATATGATTAGGAAATAATGACAAATAATGCAAAGAGTAAAATTTCTGTAACAACTCGCAGGTTTTTTTTTTGTATTATTCTCAGTTCATATTCTCCCAATCTTTAATTAAGTTGTTCGCAATAATTTTTAGGACATGAAAAAAGTCTGCTATTGTGATAATACAAAATATTTTTTGACTAAAATTTCAAGCAAGTTTTTATTTTATACTAAGCGATTAATTGACGTACCAAAATTTTTTATTTGAGATTGCTTTTATTTGTGAATTTGCTTGGACAATCTTGGATGAAACACCAAAAAGCGCAACTCGAGTTTAAACCTTTAACTGGGGAAGTTTTTTAGAATCAATCTCCATGTTGATTTAAACAAAGTTGAACCAACTCTTCTGAAACTTGCTGAATCTTCGCTGATTAAATTACTCTTCCCTCGTCTTGAATTTTATTCTTCCACGCTCCGGTGATGCTGAAACTTAAGTTTGTTGTCAGTTAAAAATCTGATAATTTCGGATTTGTAATAAAGTAACGAAAAATAATGAGATGGCAATTTCGGCCATTCACTACCAAGCGATAATTTGATAATATTGATTTGAACAATTGAGATGCGATGATGGCAACAACAAAGAAGACATAGGAGAGAAAGCAGACGAAGAAGACTGGGAAGATGTAGAGATAAGAGACAAAGGAAGCGAAGACGGAGGAGACGGTTTTTAATTTTTTTCTGAACAGTTCAACCGACTCCACAACACACAACTTTGAACTGAATAAAACTTAACAAGTACAAAAACTCAGAACACTTCTTGATTACTAGGCATTAATTCTAATTAAAGAAATAAGAGAGACGTACAGTTGACAAATTAAATAAACGAATACACACAATAAATCGAAACTCAAAAGGTCAGATCCCGACAAAAAAAACTTTTTCAATAAAATTGACATTTTATACTTCTATTCTCTATCTGAAATCTTTCATTTAATCTCTTATAAACTTAAATAGTTTTGAACCAAAATCTCAGCGAAGAATATTACTGTAATTTAATAATGATGGGTCGCAATAGTATGCACAACGTAAATTTTGGCTTCAATCTTACTCAAAGATAAAGAAAAAAAATCTTCACTTTGATTTTGACATCACTCTACGGGATGAAGACCAAAAAAAGTCTTTTACTTTGAATCGTGACATCAGAGTAGGCCAGCCGCAATGCCAGATATAACATTGAAAGCTTTGCGGGCCGGATGAAATGGCTTGATGGGCCGTAGTTGGTCGACTACTACACTACAGTCGAGTATACCGCTGTTCATGTAAGCCCTGGTTTGCTGGATTTTTAAGACTTTGCACCAAATATCTTGAAGTAAAAGTTGTTGAAAATTCCTTCTGCCAATTAGACAAATGGCTTTATTCACTTTGACTCAGACTTTTTTGCTAAACATTTTGAATACAATATTGAGTGCCATTTAAGATGATTTTTGGTAGAGAAACAGGCTTTGTTGGTAGCCACTGCATTTTGCATCAGAATATTTTTCTTCTTTAAAAACTTTAATTGATGAGTGTTACGGGTAATCTACATTTAATTTCGTTGTCCCTTTTTTGTTTGTTGAAATTTTTACATCGAGGTTGTGGACTTACTTCAACCAGCAATTGTGACTAGTTGTTTAATTTTGTCGCCGTCAAGCGCGTGGCAGGAGCTTTTGGGAACTGGTACTCAGAGGTAATTCATCGTTTAACTCTTGTTTTGTATTTTATAGATTTATGGTAAACTTTTCAATTAAAACGTCATCTTAAGTAGCCTATATGATCTGTAGTAGTTTACTTTTTTATAATCTATTTCTGGTGTGTACTGCCTTTCGTTTTATTATTCGAATTATACTTTCCCTGGTGGATCAGGTGGCTGGTGCTACTAGGGTGAGCTTGTAGGCTGCTTAAGTGTGCATTTATAGCCCGACCTATCGCTTAACAAATAGAATCTTACGGGTAGTTGGTATTTTGAGATATATTTTGGCGTAAGCTTATAAAAGATTTTTGAAGTGAAATTTGTCATAGTGTTAATTTATAACGTTTAAAATAATTTTATTTATCTTAACAAAAATCGTATTGAAACCGAACAAAAAGCCAAGTCATTTAAAGATGTTAAAGAGTGGGTAAATATAAAGGTTTAATTATGCGAGTAACCTCATAAAATAACAAAATGAAGAGTTGAAATTAATTTCTGATGTTCATAGTTTTGGGTAAGAAATTTTTTATTATACAATGGTGCCTCAAGATACGACATTAATTTGTTCTGTATGGGCTTTTTTATCATAGTTTTCTTGTACTGTATAATGACTAAGATTTCACATGTAAATTGCCTAATTTGTTCCGAGCCCCACAGAAATATCACATTAAATTTTAAAATAAAGGTAAAATTAGAATGAAATCAGAGCCACGTACATTTGGATCATTTAATATACCTCACCCAATCGACGTCCAAAAGCGAGTGGCGACAGAGGAGGGAGAACGGCAGAAAACATAAAAAATGGCAGTAAACATAAACAATTAACTTTATGAAACAATTAATATTATTTGATGTTGGAAAAAGAACTTTATGAAACAATTAATATTATTTGATGTTTGAAGGAAAGAGAACCAAATGAGAATGAAATAAAAACCGAATGAAACCGAATAAGACAAATTTTTTAATTTTTTGCGCACGATAATTTCGAACTTCGTTCTTTATCTTTTAAATTCTGAGTAATTTTTTGTATTATGAAGAAAAAAATTTTTGCATAACCTTCGTAAAATGATTTTTTTTTGCGTACAAAAAAACAAAAAGGGCCACTCTATTTGTTTTTTAGAGTAATACTGTAATAAAAATTGTTTCACCTTAGGAACCAGTTTTTTGACACACCATATTGTTTCTTGACGCACTAATTGGCGTGATCAAATTTTAATTATTAAAATTAATTAAGTTGCATGCCAACATTCTGTCATCAATTACCTTAGCTAAAAATTTATCATTGTGAGATTTATTTTTTTAAAATAACTGCAATGAAATTGCAGACATGTTTGAAATCTAAAAAAAGAGCAAATATTATTTACCAAAAGGTTGAAAGGAAACAATTTCCATAGACGCACTGAAAATGTGTCCAAAGCTTTTGTTTTTAACTTATTAGGAAATTTATTTACGTATAGTACTCAAGTTGCTACTGGTATTCAGTAGTTAAAAAATTTTTTTTTAAATTTGGCTTTCTTAGAATATATTTCAGTTTTGTTAGATTAATTAGTTAACTACTTTAGTAGCTTCTCTAACCTTTGACTGGCCAACACAAATCACTAAAATTAAAAGGAAGCGATTTCTTGGGTAGTAACAATTAATTTGCTCTAATTTGATGTATTTCAATCTTAGACCAATTCGACTATTGGACATAACTAATTAAATCAACCGTGATTTTTTTGGTTTTTATACTTGATAAATTATATACTATAGTTTACAGTTTTAATTGCAACCTTCACCTGAAACAATAATCATCAACAATGTAGTTCGTTTATTCTGCTTAATTAGAAAACATTAACGTTTAGTGTATAATGATTATTTCTTCGAAAAAAAATTAAAAACAGTTTATTGATTTTTTGAAACATTTTTTTGACCAAATTAGCTTGATTAACCCTTATACTCCCAGACTTTTTGAGTCGCGTTACTTCCCATACGGGTCATTTTGACCCGCATATTGTTTTCTGTGTATTACGCTAGAGAATGTTGTTAGAAGAGGACACTTTTGGTGTTATAAAAAGGGACAAATGTATCCAGTCAATGAGTGTTGTAATAAAAAACAAATGCTTTATTTTTATAATCATGATTACGAAAAATTTAACATTTAGGCAGGTAAGTACGTTGTACATAATTCATATAGATGTTTATTCCAGCAGAGAAGATGTGATAAACGAAAGTATGTTTCACAATAATACAGTGCAAACAAATGCGAAAGAGTTTATGATTATTAGTCGTTACACTTTCTGCAAATAACGACAGAATGATCATTGCAAATATAGCTATTGCATGTTTCACAAAGGGTTTTTGTTTTGCAATCGGCTTTTGGAGGACACATAGAGCAGCGCTTTCGCTTTCTTGTATTTGCTGGTGATGAAGCTGGTATTTGAATTGAATTTTCGTCCTGCAGTCCAGCCAGTTCCTTTGCCAAACTAATTAATAGACTCCTTCGCAATCTGTTGCCACGTTTTGCAGTATAGTTTTCTTTGTTGAGGGACATCCATACAATAAATGCATTTAGAGCGCTGATATCCAGCATATTATAAAAGATTACCATGGGCCATCTTCGAGTTTTTCTTTTGGTAGTAAACCATCTCACTATTTGGTATCTACACCGCCTTTTGTTGCGTTGTAGTAAGTAATGACTTCTGGTTTTTTCTCCGGACTAGGCGATTCAGTGCCCTTGACTAAATGCATGGTACTTAGAAGAGTAACCACCTTTCCTTTTTTGGGACAATAAGAAGCAATCATTGCCTCTTTTTGAAAACCATAGAGAGTAGTAAATTCTTTTCGGTCCTTCGTGGACACAAATTCTGCAGGAAGCTTTCTTCTGTTCTTTCGAATTGTTCCCACGATGGTAAGATTTTGCATCAGAAGCTTTCTCCCAATTCCAAATTTGTAAAGAAGTTATCGCTGGTAATATTTCTTCCACTTTTTTGAAAAGGCTCTGAGAGTTTTAGCACTACTTTTGAACCTAGATTTGTTTCCCTTGGCTCACCTATTTCTCTTCCTTTGTACACATCTATTTTCAGTACGTAATGTGTGGTTGAATCGCATATTGCCCAGATCTTGATGCCGTATTTTCCTGGTTTTGATGGCATGTACTGGCGGAATGGGCAACGACCCCGAAATGTCACAAGTTGCTCGTCTATCGTCAGATTGGTTCCAGGAACATATGCATCCAACAGAGATTTATTCCAAATTTCAAATACATTTCTAATTGGTGAAAATTTATCTGGCGATCTGGCAGATCGTCGAGCTGCAGCGTCATCAAATCGAAGAATACGTAATATATTTTGAAAGCGATTACGCGAACTAATTTTACGAAAAATTGGTCTTCCATATTCCATATGCCACAGCTGAGAAAGATCTTCGTTGCTTGACTTGTATACACCAACTAGCAATAAGGTTCCGATCATTTTTCTTAGTTCTGCAACTGTAGTATCTTTCCAGTTATTTGAAAATACACGTAGACCTTCTTTATTAGTCCATTTACATATTTCTTCCAGAAGATTATCTCTGAAAAACAAAGAAAAACAATCTCCAAGTGAGCCACTCAATCTTATGGCATATCTAGTCAGTCCAGACTTTTCTCTTATTATATTTCTTTGGCTCGTTTTAGAAGTAAGTGGAAGTAAAGGTTCTGCTGCCCAACTCTCTACACCACTCTTTGATGTAAAAAGTGCAGTACTGGTGTTTGTAATGTATCTGCCAGATGCGTCACTAGCTTCTGCATTATCATTATTATCCTCGGAATCATACTCTGGATCAGAAAGAATAATGTCTTCTTTGTTGTCGTCGTCTGAAGGAACATAATCGCTGCAATCGTCGTCATCATCCAATCTGTCGCTCGTGCTTGAATCCTCCTGATTGTCATAAAAAAGAAGACCAGCAACTTCATCTGCAGTACGATAATTGCTCATCTTGACTTTACCCAAGCAAAATAATAGCAAAAAAAAAAACAACTGTTTACAGAATTAGCTGAAAAAATTTACATAATGTTTCCTTTTCAATCTAAAAAAGATTATTTTAACCAAGCATTTTACTGACAACATTGTTGTGACTAACTTTATACAACAGTCAGGTATGTCCTGCACGCAAGAACTCAACACCTTGAAGTAAAATTCTGTTGACAAAATACATATTTCTTTCAACCTTCTAGAGACAAAAACTTTACAAGTAAAAAAATTGCCACAAAAAAGTTTTTCAATTGCTTGAGGTTTCATTGCAAATCCAACTGGATTGCTTTCTAAACTGACTAGCTTTTCCACTCAAAAAAGCAAAGGTCTTCTAAAAAATCAAGACAGTTTACCAATTATTCTATCCAGCTTTCTGCACAAGAAACAAACGCAAAAAATGAAAATAGAGCTGGCCGAATCGGCACACTGGACTTCGAGTTCAAAAGTCACGGGTTCAATGCCTGCAACAAAGTTTTATTTATAATGCATAAGTGTCTCTATATAAAAGGTGTCAGGTTTCATCTGTCTAAGACTATAGCTGAAGTCCGAAAAAAAATATAATTCATGTAAAATAATGCACTCTTGGGCTTGGGTCAATTTGACCCATTTGGGAAGTAACGCGACTACTACAAGTTACGGCAAAAGTTTAAATCATAATTCATTCAAAATCTTAAGAAAGTATTTCTGAAGGTTACTCGAAAGACTTATGAAATCTCACTGCATAAAAGCAAGTACAACGCGAATAATACACATTTAAATTTTGCTTCGGGTCAAAATGACCCGTCTGGGAGTATAAGGGTTAAATTTATAGAATTACAATTTTTTCATTTTCTAATTTCCGGTTTCACTCAAGTTTGGTGTTCTTGAAGTTGCTTTTTTTGCTGACAGGCAAGCAACCAATCTACTATCACCTAAACCAGGGCAAAACCCCAATTGGGATCAAGTAAAAAAATTTTGGGGTTGCGAAACAAATTGGCTTTTTTTGCTTTTTACCCCAAAACTTTGAGAATGCCAGTAATACCGCAAAACTTAAAAAAAATTAGTCTAGCGAATAGCAATGTCCAACCTGCGCGGGTTATTGCACATTTGATCGACAAATCAGAGAATTTGGAGCAAAAATTGACAAATCGGAGCTTGATTCTGTGACTCTGAGTGAAGATTTTTTTTTAGAGAACGTTTGAATTTGGGGCCAAAGTAGATAAAACGGAGCTTGATTCTTATCGAAGACCTTTTTTTTAGAAAACACCTAAATTTGGGTACGAATATGAAGAAATCTTGTCTAAATGCCCCACGAATTTCAAAAAAGTCCCAAAATTTGCCCCATGTTTAACTTCGGAACGATAGATGGATTGTGGGATTTCAAGGGGTGTGATTTCCCAAAGTGTAATAACTAAATTTCTTCCGGAGACATGGGCTTGGACCACACTGGTCTAGATAAATTGTTTGCAGAAAAATTGCAGAAAAAAATTTTTGATGTAAACAATATAAAACCTGATCTAAACAATATGAAAGGTTTGGTTTAAAATGTTGTCCGGAAAACTTTTCAAATCCGGAAATCCGGAAAAAGTTTTGACCAAAATGAGTGTAGAATTTAGTAAATAGTTTTTTGAAATTTTGTTCCGATGTTAAAAAGTTTTTTGAAATTTTGTTACTTCCACAAATTTAAGTTTTTTAAATTTTGTAGCAAATTTATTTGGTAACTTAGTACGTTGTTTAATCGTCTACCTTTTTTGGCGCCTGTTAAGAAGGCCTCGCCAATAACACAATCTCGGTGTCTACTAAACGATAATTCTTAATCTTCTTGCTGGATCTGACCTTCGAACCAGCGACAGCAAAAATATAGTCTAGCTAAATCACAGCTCAGACTACCACAATATCTTCTTTATCAAGAAATATGCTCCAATCCACTTAGGAGCCCGAATAGTATAAATCAAAGCAACAGGTTAAAGCTCAATAGCTTAATTCTTCACAATCACGTAGATCACCAAAGACTTGCGTTCAAAAACTATGACTTCACACAGTTAACAATTTTCCAATTTTAAGTTACCACAACGAAACATCCAATTTTATAATAATACTGCTTTTCAGCGAATCGTATTTATACCATTGGGAAGGTTACTCGAATGTTCTGACATTATCCAAATCACAAACACAACTATTACGTCATAATCAAAACAGGTCAATCCGATAGTTCTGGAAATTACTTTAAAGTTCGTGAAATTAAGCAGTGTTGCCATTTTCTTATAAATAAATGTAAAATATTTAAATTACTTATAAAACTGTTATTTCTTCGGCTATTTGAGCCGGACCAACGCGAAATCAAAGAGATTTTTTATGAGATTGTGAATCTACATAATTTGGGCGATTTTTAGGAACGGAACAATGAGATATATACACTTATATAGGCAAAGGCAATATTTCACTGCGTCATAAACCCATCTAAAATACTTGGTAGTAGTTTAAAATTAAAGCCTTTTATTTAACATAGTTCCACGTTATACTGATTTGAATTTTTGGGAAATTTTTTTTGGAATTTTAAGCAAAACCAGCTAAAGATATAATTATTATAATAAAAATAAAAACTTGTTTGTATTTTTCTGTAATATAAAATCAAAACTTTTGATAAATATAGTTCTTCATATGTAGAATTTGTTTCATAAACAAACTACTTACTTCTTTTGAAGCTTTATTATTATTTACGTCATTATTGACGCACACCGTTATCATAAGAAGAATAAGTTGCTGCACGTTTAAGATTAAAAAAGTTTCTTTTTTTAAATACAGTAAGAGCTATTGAAAACAACGCAATAAAAACGATTTAAAAAAAGGTTATAAATACTTTTTAACTCATAAAATATGGGTACAACCGTCTTTTATTATAATGATACATATTATAATATTCAAAATTTTCATACAAAAACATATATTTATTATTCTGTAGGAGAAATGGCAACATTTATTATTCTTTAAGAAATATATATTCTAAGTGTCTTGGGTTAAAAATTCTATTGCAAATATATCAATCGCCTCATTGAAATTAAGTATTTGATGCTATTTTGTTTGAATTAAAAAAATTCTGACCCTCTCTATTTTTAACTGTAATCAAACATTTTGGTTTTCGAGCGCTCATTAAATTTTAAACAAAAATAAATGAAAATTTTAAAAAAGCCAAAAAAAATAAGATCCGCAACTGTGCTTTGTATTACAGTATAACTTTATGGTAAGGATGCACATTTATAATTTCATAAATTTTTTTTTATAATTTCATTAATTTGCAACAGAAAGAATAAATAGCCTTCTGTGTATTTATAATTTGAAAATACAGTAACTATAGTTTTTGTGGATTCTATCAAAATTGTTTACAGACACCCATGCAAGAGCTCATGAACATTAGTTTGAGTTGTTTTCCGATACAAGTTAGTTGATAGCAATCTTTTCTCATGAAGAAACACCAAAGAAAAATATACATATTTTGCTGCAACCCATAAATTCTTTAGAAACTTTCGCTTCCAATAAAAACAATTGTTTTAAAAAAATTGCTTAAATTAAAAAAAAATAAAATCATAACCATGAACGGAATATTTCTTCACCTCAATTAAGTTAAGGGTTAAGTATATCACTGAAAACAGTAGTAGCAGAGTTTTCAATTGGATGTTTTGCACACCAATAGCATACTACATTTATTTTGCAATGATTGCGTCATTACTTTTGAAATGATTTCCTACGATAATATTTATATTCTTTTTTCCCAAAAACGTGTAGGGTTTTTCCAACAAAACCAAAAGTTTTTCAGATCAAAAACTGAAAATTTAGTCCAAGTTTGTTAGATCAAAATTTGATAGAAAGTCTTGCTATTTTATGATTTATCAAATTTTGTCTTTTCTTGCAAAGTTGCTTTTATTAGGTAAATGGGTTCCATAACGAAGTTTGATGAAAAAGATGTAGGTTTAAATTTATTTTGCTTTGCTTTTTAATTTTCCTGTTTCATTGTGTTTCATTAAATTGTATTACTTTTAAAAACTTTACCTAATTTTGAATTGCTTTTCAAAAGAGGTCACAATTTTTCTTTATACAAACCAATGAATGATGCCGTAAACGACTCTCAAAAATGTTGTTTCAACACAATTTTGAAACCCTTGTAAAAAGTTTTACATGAAAACAATGTCTGTTTAGTACGAAGTCATTATGGTTTTGTTTTCCACGAACAAATTTTTACTTTTTATTATCAAAACTCTTTAGACTTTTGGCCCATGACCCATTTATAAAGCAATAATTATTTTTAATACACAGATTAAAATGTTATTTTGTTGACTGAAATAGCAAATTATTTAGCAAGTTAAATTACGAAACTATTGTCGCTGAATTGCGGCTTTTAGTGGTGAAAAAAAAATACTTTTGAAACTTTTTGTTGCATACGTTCAACAAAGGTCGGAATGTTAATCCCTTAGCTATGTCAAATCAACTTGAAATAATTACAGATAACAAAAAAAACAATTAAATTTAAATTCAAAACGAACAAGCTAAAAATTTTTGGGATTTTCCAATTTCAACCCCTAAAGCTTGTCAAATAGTTAGGAAAAGGTTGTTTTGGTGGCGAATGTTATGGACGCGTTCACGGTTCAAAATCTACTCTCGTCGTTTTTCGTGTTTCTTGAAAAGAATATTTGAGGCGTTTTCCTCTGGTTGACGTTTAAGAAAACAGCTCTGAATTTCATTTATATATTTGAACAAAATTAAAAAACAATTAAAAATCCAAAATGGACAGAAATATATTGGCATTTCCGAACACGGTTCGGGGTTAATCACTTAAAGGTTGACCTAAGTTTAATGCGTGCGACGTTTCGGGCGAGTCAGAATAATAATTAAAGATGAAAATGAAACACGAAATAAAAAAACCGGACCGAGGTCACCATTAATTTTACTGCCCGAAATAATGTTAATTGCTATTGCTAACCTTATGAAATGAATATTTAAATCAGAAAACCACGGCACTTCAAGGAAAATCACTGCCGTGAATTGACGCCAATTCTTCTTCAGTTGTCAAAGTTGCATAGCGCGTCACGGTTTATTTTCGGTCAAGATTTTTAAGAAAATGGAAAGCACATTTGATTACACAGCGAAAAAAGGTTAATTTAAAAATTGACTACGCACTCATTGGACAAATCGGAAATTAATTTTGTGACGATGCCAGACGACGAGTATTTAAACAATGCCTCCAATTCATTAAAGCAGAAGCTTTCCAGTTGTGCAAAAAGCTGAAGACTACACAAACAGTTGAATAATTTGACAACGTTAATTTCTACCAACTGCATCAAGTTTTCAACATAATAAGAACAATATTTTCTGAAACAATGAAAACCTTGCTGTTATTTCTTTGTGTTTCGTTTTATATTTGTCTTTATGTGGAATCATGTAAGTGAAAATTTGAATTTTTATTTTGTAAAATATTTTGATATTCATAGAGGTCATTGATTTTAGATAAAAATCGTCTTTACTGCTTTAAGGGTGATCTTAAATTTATTCAATTGCTTTTGTACTTTTCTTTATTTTATTGCAAATTCATTGGCTAATCAATTTAATTCTTTACTTACCTACTCGTGCATTTATTGATCTTAATATAAATTTTATTTTTAATCTATAAAAATCTATTTCAGCATTCGGCAAATCTCTGAAGTCAAGTAGAATCCAACATGTTTCTGTAATAACAAAACGAAGCATTCAAACCCGATTTTACGAAAGTCCGCTCACTTTAGTAAGTATCAATAAGAAAAATTGATTGGTTCATCAAACCTTTATTTAGAAGCTCAAAAATAAGCTTATTAGAAGCTTATAGCGTTAAAATCATTCAATATTCGAAGGTGTTAATACTTTACTTATTTAGTTTAATATCATTACATATCAAAAAGTATTCTTGTAAAAGTATGTAATTAAAGTAAATTTAATTTTTGTATTCAAGAAACAACTTTATTTTTCAGAAATTCTGCAATCAATTTTACAGGGTAAACCTTAATACACGAGAGTTTTCGAAACCCTGCCCCAAAAGAAATCGAATACCATGTGAGAGTTTTATTTATAGTTAAGAAAAAGTTGGTAAAAATAGCCGTAGTTGAACAAATTTTTTTTCTGATTATTTTTTATGAAATAATAAAATAAATTTTTAACTACTTTTTAGCAAAATGCCAGCTTTGCCGAATACACTACAACAAGCTTACAGGTAGATCGGGGATATTATGATGGAAAAGCATGAAATTTCAAACTATTTGATATGGGTTTTTGTACAAAGCTGACTATGATAAATGATGCATCGATTCACGTCATTTAAAGTTTAATGAATGTGTTTTTGCGGTAAAAATTTATTAAAACACACGTACATTTCAAAACATACTCTTTAAGAAAAATCTAATTAAATTTTATCTTATCTGCAAGAATTTTTTTAATTGAAAATAATAGAAAAAATCTGGAAAAATTTTGAATTGATTTTAATCATTTTTGTTTTAGCTCAAATCAAACTTGATTGAACTTAAGCAAGAAAATTATTTAATAAAATAGCTTTTTCTGAACTTTTTTAAAGTCTGAACTTTAAAAATTTTTTTTTCAGATTTGCTATTAAAAACTCTAATACATGATAAATAAATGTGTTTTGACTAAAGAAAAAATTATTTAATTTCTAAAACTGCTGAAAATGCAGCCTACTCTAATCAATGCAAATATTTCTGATGTATAAGCGTATGATGAATATGTAGTTTATGTTTTTTTAGAGTTTATACTTAACAATTATTTGAAAATAAAAATTTTTTTGCAATTAGAATTTTTTATTGTTTCTGTTTTAAGATTAAATATTTTTTTTGTAATTGTTTTTAATTGCAACCTATAATTTATATTTAAATAATTTCAACGTACTGTTGTTTATTTTTTTGTTTAACAGACAAATACTGCACTGTATTTATGTTTTCCAAGTTAAAACGCTAATTTTAAAGTTTTAATTTTTATATCCGTTTTTTTGTGTGTAAAGTGAATAAACTAAATTCTTGTCAACTTTTTTGTCGAGTTTTCGAGTTTGGACATCATTTTTAATACGTACAAAATAAAATTTATTTAGTCAAATTTCAATTTTAATTTATCCTTATCTCAATCTTATTTTTCATAGTTTTTTAGCTATTAGGCTTCAGAAACTTAGCATTGTTTGACAAATTGTAACGTAAAAATTACATAAGTTGTAGTTTCAAAATTTTTATAGATAAACAATCAGCTATGTGACTTTTGTTACGATACAATTTTTAAAAAAAATTACGGGAAGCATAAATGTTTTAAAACGCAGCAGGGTCACCCTGATATTACATTTAGCTCTCTATGTATTCAAAGGTAAATAGCGGTTATAACAAATAAGCAGTTTAGAAACTCGTAAATTTTATTACAAAATCAAGCCAAAAGCATACATTAATGCGCAAAATGCGAATGAAATTTTCAGAGCTGAACAAAAATCTAGGTCAGGGGGCCTCAAACTTTTTTAACCTATAGACCCTTTTGCTCAGTTTTTCAAAAAAGATAATTAGGTGGAACACCATAGAAAAGGTACTTGGGGAAACTTCACTTTTCCGAGCAATAGTTTAAACAGAAGTTGTTCCTAAAATTAGCTGAAGAGCAAAGAAACAACAGTGGCTTGTGAAATAAATTGTAGTATTTCTACAACTCTATTTATGTGTTGAGCTTCTTTTTTGCCTTTGAGGCACGGAGTTTTGTTGACGAAATTGTCTAGTGTACCACCAAATTAGTGCTGAGGATCTTCATTTAGTACTTTTTCCCTGAAGATATCGGAGTTTTTTGCAAACCCCAGTTGAGATCTCTTGATTTAGGTCATTTTGTCCTGAAAACATGCTGTTAGTAATGCAAGAAAAATTTGTCAAAAAAGACCCCTTTCACTAAATCTTTACTAACTCATCACCACCAAGCGCAGGGTACCATTTATGGTAATATTTATTTAGTATGCCCTTAAATTCTTTAAAAACTATCAAAACCATAACTTTACTTAACTTATATCAAAGTTTCAAAATATTCGGATAAAATGAATAATAAACCCCAATATAGTTGCAATATAAAATTTTGTAAATATAAATTGTAAGTAGGTTGTAGAAATTGGTTACTTTTTAAACAAAATTATAAAACAGTGTTCCCTCGCTACTTCCTGGTTCATCTATTGCAGATTCACTACATCGCAGCATTCGCCACCCATATTATTTTTATTATTTTTTGTAAAATATTTAATTTCGCGGGATATCGCTGATTTCAACAGCGGATTCATCACTTCGCCGCATCCGCCCGCAGTATATAACATCCTTATTTCCGTTAAAATGATTTCTTTTTAATGGTTTTTAATGATTTTTCTTGCTACTGCGTTACTACGGTTTAAATTCCGAAGCATAAACGCTGTATCGCTACTTCGCGTAAGCTCACTTATCGCGGCCGATCTCACACTCGCTTCATTGACAGTGTCTTGAATGACGCCTTGCGCATAGTTACTGGATGCCTGCGTCCCACTCCAACGGACCACCTACCTGTACTCTCAGGCATCCAGCCAGCTGAGCTTCGCCGAATGGGAGCGACACTCTCCTTGTCTTACCGTGGATCTCTGGACCCCGATCATATCTTGCATGGTCTTTTAAGTAAGTCCTCAGATACTCACCAAGTTAGACTAAGATCTAGACGCCCACTTGTGCCAGCTGCACGGAATATTTTGGACAACCTTGCCAGACTTGGCATCCGCGCTTCTGAATGGACAAATCACAAATGGAACGCGGAGTACTATCAAAATGCTTCCAGGCTCCGTGCTTTTGTGCCCCAGACCGGTGCCAGGCCTGTTGAGATGGGCTTACCCCGAGCAGCTTGGGTTAAGCTCAACCGCCTGAGGACTGGTGTTGGGCGATTCCATTCGTCCATGCACAAATGGGGTCTCGCTCCTTCACCGAATTGCGAATGTGGCACCTCTGAGCAAACCGCAGACCATGTACTAACAGCGTGCCCTATACATCAGCACCACATGGAGCACGAGATCTGATGGTTTTGGATAACGAAACTCGATGCTGGCTTAATAACAACACTGCCAGCGTCTGATTCAGGCAGTGCAGCAGTCTGGGGTAGTAAAAGGATAAATCCTCGGCCCCAGTCCTGCTTGTGTCTAACCTGGAGTGGATGCCCTTAAAACGATGACGATGACGTCTTGGCAGTCACGCGCATGGTAAAATTTCTGTAATTTTAGTTGTTGTTTATTACGGTTGGTGGATGCAGCGTCTTTGAGTTGAAGTAAGCTATCTGCTAGAAGTAATAGAATTACTTGTCAATGACGACTACTGCTAACAGAAAATCTTTTTTATTTTAGAGATCTTATTTTAGATTATTATTAATTTTAGAGACTAAAATTTAAAAAAAACTGGGACAGATTTAAAGTGATGACGCTATTTTCTAAGGTATATTAAATTCTGCGATCTCTTTTGTAAATGACTAATTTAGTATGGCCTCTTGTCGTCGTCGTCGTTGTCGTCGTTGTTCTCGTTGTTGTTTTTGTTTGGAAAGGCATCCACTCCAGGTCAAACACAAATAGGACTGGGGCCGAGGGTTTATCTTTTTACTACCCCAGGCTGCTGTACTGCCCAAATTAGATGCTGACAGTGATGTTGCTAAGCCAGCATCGAGTTTCATCATCCAAAACCATCAGACCTCGTGCTCCATGTGGTGCCCGATGCATGGGGTACGCTATAAGAACGTGGTCTGCGGTTTGTTCAGCGGCGCCACATTCGCAAGTCGGTGAAGGAGCGAGACCCCATTTGCGCATGGACGAATGGAATCGACCAACACCAGTTCTCAAGAAGTTGAGCTTAATCCAAGCTTCTCGGGACAAACCCATCTCAACAGGCCTGCCACCGGTCCTGGCCACAAAAACACGGAGCCTGGAAGAATTTTTACTGTACTCGGAATTCCATTTATCATTTGTCCACTCAGAAGTGCGAATGTCAAGTTCAACAAAGTTGTCCAAAAGATTCCGCTCAGCTAGCACAAATAAGTGTCTAAATCTTAGTATCTCTTATCAAGCGTATGAGGACCCACTTAAAAGATCATATAAGATATGATCAGGGTCCACAGATCCACGGTGGGCTAAGGAGAGTGTCTCTCCCAGTCGTCAAAGCTCAGCTGGCTGGATGCCTGAAAGTACGGATAGGTGGTCCGTTGGAGTGGGACGCAGGCATCCAGTGACAACGCACAAGGCGTCAATCAAGACACTTTGTATGAGGCGAGTGTGAGCACTGCGACACCAGACTGGTGCACAGTACTCAGCTGTTGATTAGACCGGAGATAAGGCGGCTGTGCATAGTGTTTTGGCACCGGAACACTTTCCTGAGCCTACAAATCGCCTCAGCAGTGTGAAGCACGAGGATAGTTTTTTGCGCAATGCCACAAGATGGTGACAAAACGTCAGCGATCTGTTCAGTTTTACCCCAAGATATAGTAGGGGTTGGACAGAACCGTAAAAATCTATTATTGTTGTAGTTTTTAGCTCACGTTTGGCCTCTCGGTTATTTAAGTGAAAGGCTGCCGTTAATGTATTGGTATGACCGAGCTTCAACCTCCAAGTCCGGAGATACGCTGAAATTGTAGACATTTCTTGGCTGAATGTCTATTCCAAGTTATTCCAGTTTCCAGAAGAGTGCAATAATACTAGATAATCAGCGTAAGCAAACTTTCTGGAAATCATGGAAGGAAGATCGTACGTATAGATGTTAAATAGGAAGGGAGCCAAAACCGTTTCTTTTTTAAACAATGTAACCTGCTTTACTTGCTGTCACCGGTAGTAAGGCTGAAACTTCGATTTCGGACAAGCTCCATAATCATTTCTACCCTGTTCTTATCCGGAAAAAGCCTCAGAAACTTGCAGGTAAGGCCACGATACCTGACAGTGTCATAAGCAGGTGTCACATAGGCAAATATGGGACCGGCCTTCTTTTTAGCCTCAAAAGAATTCTCGATGTTCTAGGTCAGTAAAACAACTTCATCTACGGTTGACTTCCCGCGTCGAAGCCCAGCCTGCTCTTTACCGAGCAGTGGATCAATTAATGGCTCAACACGGGCGTAGATAAGCCTCTCGAGGATCTTGTAGGGGACACAGAGCAGAGGTATTGGTCGATAACTTTATGGGTCCCCAACGGGCTTCATTGGCTTTGGGATTGCGACTACAAGAGCTCTTCTCTAGATCTTGGAAATTTTGAGTCAGCACAAGCAGGAAGAAAGGAAGTCACATAACAGAACTTCAAAGCAGCTGCATTATGGATTATAAGCTCTAGGCAGATGGAATCAGGGCCGGGAGCTTTACCTGGTTTTAAATGTTGGAGGGCACCAATAAATTCTCTCTGGAAAAAAATGTCAGAAATATTTATTGGGTCTGGTGTTGCGCCCTCCAAAGGTCAAACATTTCTTAAGAGACAAGTCAAGATGACTTGCGTTCAACAGCCTTGTATCTTCCGTTTCTGACCAGCTGAGATTCAATAGCATCAGCTGATACGGGACAGTGACAAGGAGATTATCGTGATCTATCAGTAAGGTTGCTCAAAATACTCCATGCTTTTCGACTAGAGTGTAAAAAGTCGATGCTTTGAACTGCCTCGAACCATTGATTCCTCCGCTTCCTGTAAAGCTTGGCAAGCAAAGCTGTACCAGCCAAACATGAGTCGTCTCGCTGAGGAGATTGCAGGAAGGTCTTATTGAGGGATTTACACTCTGCATTTCAACACGGAATATAGTTGTTTCGATACCCGCATGAGATAGCCTATTTGGCTGCTTTTTAATGGTGTTACAGAAGCCCTGGTAAGTCGCATCCACATCAAGTGAATCAGGCGGGAACAAAGTCTTTGCAAATTTATTCAATAAAGCAATGTAATGACTCCATTTTGCCTTGCAGAAGTTCCATCGCTTAACAGGCAGGCTTGGTACTGACAGAGCAAACCTTAGTGGTTTAATAAACGAAGGTTGATGTTGTTACCAAGGAAACTTTTCAAGGACACGTCTATCCGGTAGTCAACTGCTAGGATTTACGCTAGCGAAAGCTAGATCTGGATTGGTGCCAGTGTTCCAGCGGCCGGAGTACAAACTAGCGGCGTTTTTGGCGTTGTATAGGAAGGCAAGACAATTAACAGTTGCCCAGCCAACCAAGCACTCACCGACCGAACAGTTGTTTTTGTAACCGCTATCAACATGACGACAGCTAAAATTGCCAGCATAAAAACAGGAGTGAGGAAACATTGGGAGATCCAGAGATTGCAATCGTGTTGGTAAAGGTTTGTAGACGTTGACTATTTTATAACCATTAACGTCCACGCGCAACCACTCGTTCTCCGATGTCGGCGAAGATCGGTCCAAAACCATGTATCTTTCTTAGTCGTTAGTCGACAAACCTGGCAAGGCCATGCTTCCTGCTTAAAGAAGACTAGGCTAGTCGGTAGCTTGAAAGTACCAACTTCTCTGCATCAGTGCAGTGAGTCGCGTGTAGAAGGATGACGAGTGCCTCAGACTGCAAAGCAAGGTAATAAAGAACGTTCATCTTGCTTGAAGTGAGGTCGATGTTCAGCTGAAGAGTAGTGGGTCTTTGGAACTTGTTGTTAATGTGCCCTGAAAAGGGATTTCCCCGTCCTGAAAAAAGCGTTTGCCGATTAGCAGACCCTCGCTGAACATCAGAATGGGTGGATACTTTTTCGTTTCGGCAGGTTTGGTTTCGGTCTGTCATGTTTAACAACATGAACAGACTTACTTACGGCCCAGGCTGCGAGAAAGCACTTGCCATAGGGCCTCTAATAATAAAAAGTTTCCCACATCAGACCTATAGACTGCTACAAAAACAGCCAACAATAATTTTTAGTTTTCTTTTTTACTAGTTCTATTTTTCGACTTAAATTTATATTAACCATATAATTTTTGTCAATCATCTTGCCATAGTAAAACTTGAATGATGTACGTAAATTAGTTTGATTGCAGCGAATGATCCTGTTCGATATTAACCAATTGATAACGATACAAATTATTTGATTTAATAAAATATAAAATTGGTATGAAGAATCACATCAGTTAGTGCCTAAAATTTTGTTAAGATATACGCGTATTATGAGTTTAAATTTCTAGATGGAAGAAAAAAATATTGTTACCGAAGAAAACAATGGATTTAGATGGTCAAGGTAGAAAAAATATTTTAAAACAAATAATATGCTTTAATCTATTGCAGTTCCACCATTAAGTATTTGTCCAGGGCCTCCAGGCCACGAAAAACTCCACATTTTTTATAGACGAAATTAAAAAGCGCATAAAAAACACCGTGTAAAATAATCTACTGGTACAAAAAGATTGCCAAATTTCATTTAGCAATTGGATTGTCTCGCTGAAGGAAAACAGTTGTTTTATCTTTTTTTGGGCGGAATTTTTAACACAATTTGAAATTTCAATCGGCGCTTACAATCAAGAAAAATATAAAGTTAGCTGTACTGTAGGATCGTGATAAATCAAACTATGACGATCAGTCGTACATGAAGAGATGCAAGGTTGGCTAAGAAATTTTGAAATTAAATCAACATAGAAATTAGTTTTAAGTAATTTTAATTTAATTTAATCCTTATTTTACAGCGGAAGCTTGATACTTTAAATAGTTTATGTATTACTTTTCAAAGGGTTGCATCAAAACAAAAAAAAACAGCTTTATGTGTTCAATAAAAAATTAACATAATAGCTCAATAAAACAAAATAATGAAAAGTAACCGTGATAGCTCCCAGCAGAATCGGAACCAGATAAATTTAAAAAATTTTTTTTACATTAACTAAATTAAATTAATGAACTTGCAACCATACACGATTATGCTAACAAAAAACAAAAGAAAAAAATGCGATCAAGTTGACAAATTTTTTTTAACGATATGAGCTTCATAAGCTATTTCCACTTTTTCAAGTGTAAAATAATAAAGATAAAAAAGTAACCACTGTTATTTAATCTTTTAATCGGTATGTTTGAAGTAGTAGGGAGTAACTTATCTCTTGTCTTTAAAAAAAACAAAAAATAATCTTAATTCCTTTTTTGTGTTTTTTTGTTTGATTTCAATGGCTGAAACAACTTTTTCTTCTTTCTTCAAGATTTTAATATTAGAAAAGCGAAACCGAGGGTTATAAAATTTTTTTGTATTTTCTTGGGCATTGAGTGACAACGTTTGATTTTTGATAGATGATTATTGACGAAAACAACCAGATACAACCAAATAACATACAGCATCAATTGTATAAAGAGCCTTAAATGTTTAGTGAAAAATAAGTAGTGAAAAAATTACTGCAGATAATTTCCGTAGTAGTTTTTTTTACTTTCCGTAGTAGCAATAAAATTTCTTTTATTCAAAATTACAAGTTATTTAACTTTTCAATCTCAAAATTGATTGAATGTTGTAATTCTGTCCATTTCGAAATAAATTATAAGCAATTAAAAAGGAATCATTTGAAAAGAATATAAATTTAAATCAGCAGTATATGGTAAGTTATTAAGATAAATAAATTGTAACAAAAGAATGAATGATGGTATTAAGAAACTCTAAATTATACTGTAAGTATTCTAGATTTCATTGAATATTGTTAAAAAAAAACAATTAACGATTTTTGGTTGTTCAAATAAAAGCTGATTCCCTACTCGAGATAAAATATTGGTTTCCGAAGACTTTTAGATCCCCACGTATCTAGCAAAAGGAAAATAATGTAAAATCAATTCTCGCGATCAGAAAATCTTTCCTGTTTTCACGGCATTTCTCACGCCGACACTTGACAATAGTGAATTTTATTGGTGTCCAGCAAGAGAGCGAAACAAGGCACAGATTCAAGGCGTTTATACGGACGCGGTAACTGAACAGTTTTCGGCTGCTTTCCGACACAAGTGCCAAAGATTACTGTTAAACCAAAAAGGCGCTTCACGTGCAGTATGAGACACGAATCAATCTTTAAAATAAGAGAAGAAATGAACTCGAAGAAGTAAAATCAACAAAAATTACCCATTGGTGAATGATATAATTTTTATTGGTGAATTTTTTTTGAAATTTGACAGAAACATAAAATCATCTATCACTGATTGCTTTGAAAGCTGTTCAATTACGGCTAGTCTTTTTGCCTAAACAAATTTTACCAGTAATTTGTAATGATTGGTTTATAAGGTCAGTTGTAATGAATTCATGAGGATTTACTGTCGTTGTCGTACAGGCGTTTTGATTTATATGTTGCTTTCTATTTTAGACGGAGCCACCATTGCTAGTAAACAGCGTTACCCAATTGAGGAATTCGCCATGAAGTGTCTTTTTTTAAGCACACAACAGAAATCACTGGGGTAGTTTAAGCATCGAACAAATGTTCTTGTGCTTGGTAGTCAGAGTTTTATTATACTAAGCTATCCTGCCGACAGGGTTTATTTCTATTCGTAATGCCACATACAGATGCATCCCGAAAGTGTGTACACAATCTTAACATTTGCCGGACAGCATCAGTCAGCATATGCCTACGTTTATCCGGAATAGAACCTGTCAAGAACAAAAACTATCGGAATGGCAGGGCGAAATAGCCAATTCTATATCTTTTTATGACTCAGAGATTGAAAGTCATTGGTTATAGCGTAAAACTAAAAAATGTTCATCTCACTACAACGATAAACATTTTTTTATTTTTTTTAAAGTACGATCCGACTTTCATTAAATTCAAATCATGTCGATAGAAAGAATTTGTTTATAAGCATAAATTATTAGTGAAAGTGTAAATATTTTCTTTTTTGGTTCCGAGTTTTAGCACAAAAACTTTAAAATCTGTTTCCTTCGTTGTGCATAAAACGTAAAAAAGTTTAAAGTGCAAGTAACATTTTGACGTAAAATAATAGATAAAGATAATAAGGAGTTATGGCTCTTTCTCTTATTTTACAATTTTTTAAATATTTCATCATCATGCTTTGAAGTCATCTTATTTCAAATATGCTAAAAAAATTGATTGTTAGGAAATATCATGTTGCCCGGTCAGAATAAAGGTTTAATGTTTGATGGAGTAACAAATGGCTTCACCAATGTAGCAAATTATATCAAAGACTATCTTTATCTCGAAAGCTTTGTGAAAGCAATTCAGAAAATTTTTTGGCTTTTCCTTGCAACATTTCAATTTTACACATAAAAAGTCATTTCTTTATTGTATTTTTCGATAAACACTCCAAGCAACAATAAAAGCTATGCACCTTACATCAACTAACTGAATTGCTTTTCCTCTAAGAATTGAATGATTTTCAAAGTTTTAACGGCTATTGTCCCTAAATGTTTATAAATACTCGTAATACCATGTTATATAGCATGCAAAAGATTGGAAAATTGCAAATTTAGATAAAAATATTGCAAACCCGTAAGTGCATAACACAGCATCGGTGTCACAAGAGTAATGAATCATATACATTACTTGCAACACTTACATCTTACAATACTGTAAGACTTTGCTCGTTGAAATGTGAATTGTAAGACTTTGCTCGTTGAAATGTGAATATGACAGTTTTTTACATTATGTTTCAATAATCAATAGCTTAATCTTGTTTTGCAGATTGTTTTTGTTAATTTTTGTTGCCGATTGTGTTTAGTTTTGTTTCTGAAGATATATTAAACAAAATTGTAAAAACGGTCTATGTATATCATATCATAAAACGTTTAAAAATAGAGCCATAGAAAACAATAAAATTTCATTGCAAAGCAAATAGCTATTTATTTTTATTATAAATTCCAATACAATACTCCATTAAAAACAAAGTCAAAAAAGAAATAACGTTTGTTTTTTAGGGTACAAGTAAGAATATTTATGAGCATAATATTCGCTTACTCTATAATGTACGTTTACAATGTACAATAAAACAAGAAAAAAAATTTCAAAGCTCTTCGAAGAATTTTAAAACAGAAATTTTTAATTTGGTTTTTATTCTTTATGTTGGTTTATTTAGAAAGAAGGGAGAATTGGAGCCGTCGTATTAAAGAGCTTTACATGGTTTTAAATTTGTAACAGTTTTGTTACAATCATACGTAAAATTCTAATTGATTCAGTGTAATTGACAAATAAGATTTCTTTGAATAAAGTACAGCTGTAGGGTTTTGCAGGATTTTAGTTAGTAGGATTTTGAACGATGAGATTGTTGAAGGACAATCAAAGAACGGGTGATGTGGTTTATCAGGAGTTGAGAAACAGAGTTTGTCAAGCAAGTCAATGAAGCGATATAGCTTAATATGAAGTTTGCAAAAGAAACAACCCCTGCATAATTTAATAAGATATTCTGTACGATATTTGCCAGTCAAGGTTAAACAAAAGAGTGGAAAAGATTTAAAAAAGGCTGGAAGAAGCCAATTGTGCTGAAAAAATGGTCGCCTTTTTAAAACATATAATGTATTGATAATTTGAGTGTATTTTTGGGATCCAGGTTAAACAAAAAGAAGTTATAGATATTTAAAAGGCAGTTTTTAAAGTGATAATTTTTTTCCAATTTAATTTACGGTTAATTTAGTGCGATACGGAGTCAAATTATAAGTAAGGGTAAAAAGGGCTTTTGCATCAACGTTACAGACGCGAAAGTATCCAGAATTGTAAAAAAAGATTTGAAAATTAAAGAAGATGTAAAAATTAACAAGAAAAGCGGCAGAAGCTCTCCCTGATGTATAAAAAAATATTCCACTATTAGATTAGAAACCCAAAGAGTAAAATGTTTTTTAAATAGAAAAGCCAAAAAAGATCTCAGAAAAATTAAAAAAGTTAAGATGCTAAAGTTTTGGCTTGTTTAACTGTGAAAGAAATAGTTCCAGAGAATAATTAATAATCTTCGTTTCAAAATAGTAATTAAGTGCAATCACTTGATGCGCTTACCGTATATACTGTAGCAAGCTCGTAGGGCAGTTTTAATGACTAAGAGCACCATACTGGTTGTTGGTTTGATATTTTCAGGCGGGTTATCCTTGTGGAAGAGAACTTACTTGTCCATGACGTTTTCGTTCCTTCGTCGGGGGCCATGGACAACTCCTTTCTGGGAGGATCCTTTGGACGACAAAGACCTCGACAAGGGCTGGAAACCTTATAGTGTTGTTGCTGGAACGAAGGCCTTGGGCGTGGATTTCGTATCAGGGCTGGTTGCCCTGCATCGATATCTTGAACAGCTGCTGATTTTCATGGCGAAGCTGAAGGCCCAGAAAGTGATTTTTATGACCGGCCAGGAGGCCCAGTAAGAGGCTTCTTTGCAAAGCCAAAGCCCTAAGCAGAGAGGCAATCGGGAACGTGATCCGGAATATTAACCAAAGCGCGTCGTGAAACGGCGTGCCCGGCTGGAACCAGATCAACGGTCGGGCACCGGAATGATTATAAACATTCGGTCAAAACTTGTCCTGTATTCCGTATGACCTAGAGAAAATGTTTGGAGTTTAAATGGAAGAGAGTAGATTGGGAAACTAAACAAATAAATCTGTCAGAGCTCAGCAAAATTTCTTCAACACGGAATGAAAAAACATCTCAGGGATTTGATGGATGAAACGATATTATTCAAGAAATAACTTGATTTTAAAAGCGAAATAAAAATAAGTAAATACAAAATGATTTTAATTCTAATTTTAAACCTGAACAAAGTAAATATTGGCTCGGTATCACTTGAATTATATTTGCACAATAACTCTTGTTGCGTTATTTTCTTTCTTACTTATTTGGTCTCAGGTTTAATCTTGTTTTGTTAGTTTGCAAATTCTATTTGTTGTGTTTTTGTTTGCGATATTTTATTTTTTTTATGCCAGCGAAACTTTTTGGTTGGTTGTAAACTTGAAAATACAAGTTTTTAGTAATTTTCGTTTATTGCCGCAATATATTATTGAGAAAACCATTTAAAATCAAGTTTTTCTATTTATATACAAACAACCTTACAAAAAAATGGAAAATATTTCTAAAAGTGAATGCTTGAATATGAGGAAATTATAAACCTGAGGCAAGCATATAAAGCTAAGCATAAAAGAAAGTTTAAGCTGAGATTCCAAAGTCTATTATCTCTTTATCTTCTGTGACTTGCAGCACTGGATTTCTTCATTTTGTGCACCATTAAAACAAAGGTTTTAAACACGCAACCCGCGTGGCGCAAGCGGCCCATAAGAACATTTTGCAACTAGTGACAAACATATGCTAAACTGCAACCAAAAGAGGGCTTGATAAAAGTACAAGAGTTTATTGACTAGACTAGTTTGTTGATGACTTTACTCTAAAGCATGTAACTGCAGCTAATCCAACTACAAAATTTTGGAGGCCTAATTTAGCGTAAAGCGGAGTCTCGAAAAACAATAACGACTCCGACTCCCTGTCCACAAATCTGATTTTATATTCTTATCAAAAAAAGCATTTAAAAACATAAGCTTATCTCGGAGTGCAGTTGCTTGGAAGATTAGAAATTTCTCTGCTAACGTGGAGAAAGATAAACAATCACAGCCACTTACTATTTATTTTTGTTATTACGTTCTAAGTGAGGTTTTAATTTATTTGTGAATAGCGGTCCTCGTTTGATATAAGTATTTTTTTGGTCTTATAAATAGATTTACCATACGTCTTGATTTTGGCGGAACGGTCCCGATTTTAAAGAGTTGTCCAGCCCATTTCGGCAGAAATCCAGCCAGAAATTCAAGACAGATTCCAAGTGCAAACCTCCTTTTTTGTTTCTTCAGATATCACTAGTTTTTAATAAGACAAAAATTATGGAATCAGAGACAGAGTCAAAGTGATGACTTTTTTTTAAAGAACACCACTTTTTAGAGACAAAAATTAAGAAATCGGTCTCTGATTCAAAATGAGGACTTTTTTAGAGAACACTTCTTTTTCGGCATGAAAATTTAAAAATCCGAGAATGATTCGAAGTGAAGACCTTGTTTTCAAAAAACACTACTTTTTAAAACCAATTTTTTTTTGTTAACGAGTGTTCTGGTTTGCCCCTTCGGAAATGTAGTTTGCCTACCTACAAGACAAATTTAATTTTGAGAATCTTGATCTAGCACATAGTTGTTTGAATTGAAAATACAAATTACCTTCATGATTAGAGCTAGAACTCAAGTAACTTCTATCAACAAGTAACGCTTCTATATTCAACCTTAATTTAAAGAAATGTAGCCTTTAAAAATTAAAAAACATACCACTTAAATTTAGGAAAATTTAGTTTTTGTACATACTGTAAATAAAATATGTGTTATCCCATCTTTTTTACCTAGAATACAAATGGAAACTGAAAAGATTTATTTTTATCTTGTGAGGCTACTTTGTATTTGCGATTTTTTCTTTTATAGATTTGTATTAATATCCATACTAGTTGTATTACTGTTGGTAAATGCTTAATTTTGATTTTGATGAGTAAGCCTTAAAGTATTTGATGTTCCCTATCTCATCCTATACTTTATTCTTTTTTTTTCTTATTGAGTTTTAAAGGTAAAAAAATTATGTTTGTCTGCTTATGCTAAAACAATGTCGGTATATTCGTTGAATTTATTAGGCCGACATTTGCTTTTTATTGTATTAGTAATAAAATCAGCAGTTTTTGCTAAAAAATTTACTTTACCCTAGCAACCAGTCTTTTGACAAAAACATGTTTTTTTGCTAAAAATAAATCAGATATATACACTACTTGGCCTGATCTGACTTTAGTTGCTGAAATTAATTAAGTTGCATGCCAACATTCTGTCATTAATCATCTGAGCCGAAAATCTTGTCATTGTGACAAGATCTTTACAAAAATATAACTGCAATGAGATCGCAGACATACCTGAAGGCCCAAAAACAAAATCAAATATCATTTGCTAAGTGTTTAAAATTAATATAGATGCATTAAAAGAAATCCGATAAAGTAAGTTTTTGCTTACAAATTATCAGGAAATTAAATATGTTGAATACTCAAGTGGTTCAGTGGATTTATTTAAAAATATAGTTTGCATAAATTATTCCAGGTATTTTAAACCAATTGTTAATTATGCATCTGCTGTAGCTTATGTTGAAACACATTGACTGCCTAACTCAAATCTATAAAATCTTATATGACGCAGAATTAGTTTTGATTTTTTCATAGTTACAGTTAAAATACGCTAAAAAAAATAAAAGTAACTAAAAAAAATGAGAAGTATCTAATACTGCTTAATAGTAAATATGCCAAAAAATATTGCATAACAAACTTTTTTCGACAAGTGAAATACATTTTAAGATAATGTTAAAGTTTTTTGTAAGATTATAGTCCTGAAATTGTTAAGATTTTAATCTTCGGGTTCAGTAAAACACTTGCCGTACGTGACCTCGTTCCAACAACGCATTCGATTTCCGGGACGCACATCTCACTTAATTTTAGAGCTAAGCGCCTATCTTCGAGATTTTTTTAGAAAAAAAACTATGTGTGAAAACCATTCTTAAGAGTATGCCATATCAAAAAGGTTTTGGCATAATTATAAATATTAAATTAAAATAATTTTGTTAGTTTTTTTGGAATTGAAAAAGGGGCCAATACAATAAAACATTGACTACCAACGTGGATTGAGAAAAAACTTTTTGGTACATGGAGATTTTGATCAAAATTATTGGTCCACTTGTTAACAGCGTAATTTCTAATTTAAATAGAAGGTTTTGAATAAAGGCAGGTAAAATGTTTGCCCACTTTTCGTCCATTTTTTAAGTCTTCGGTTTACTTACATTTAATGAAAAGATATACTCCTATAGGCTTCCAATGTTCGGGTCTGAAATTTCTAAAAACCGTTGGAAGATTCTATTATTAGAAGTTTTTTCTCAAGTCAATATAAGGATTTGAAACATTAAGTTCTTTTTTAGTATATCCAGTTTAGTTTTTTGTCTCTTTACAATATTTTTATCGAAGATAAATAATAAGTTGTCTTTTGCAGAATATGTATAAAATTTTATTTCACAATGAGTTTAAAAATGTTTACAAAACACACACACACACAATCATTTTAAATTCTTTTACATAAAGAAGGCTTTATATGGTTCTTTAGCATTATTAGCGGCAATAAAAGATAATTTAGAGGAGTACTACTCGTATTTGCAAGAAATCCGATTTGACTTTATACCAATTTTACACTCTTTACCATTTTTAGAAGGAGGTCGAGGTAAAAAGTTGACGGTTGTTTCAAGTTTAACGCCACCGACGTTGTCTTGCGAGTCAAAGAGATAATAATAGATAATAGAAATAGATGAATAAGTATAAACTCCTCCTGTTTTTTTCTACTGTATATGCGCAAAGCTAGCTTTTTTCTATTTTGCAATAAAATCAAAGGTTTCTAAAAGAAAAAAAACAAAAAAAATATAAACGAAAGTAAAAATGAAATAAAAACTTGCAAAAAGTATACCCCATTAGGGCGACGGAAAGTCCACTTTATTTAAAGAATGTCTGCAATTTAAACCTCATCTAATAGTATAATTAATAACTGTAAAAAGTTGAATCAGATTTAGCAAAGTTATGACTAATTGAAATTTTTTCTTTAATAGCCGAATCATTGTAATGAAATTATTAACATCGACTTTAAATCACGTATTTCCTATACAAGCGAAATCGACTGAAATCTATTTTGGTCGCAAATAGACAAATATGGCAGGACGGTACTTCCTGAATAACCATTTGTCTGGCACAACGTACCTTTAACCGCATTTCTAAATTTTTTTTAATAAAATAAAATTCCGAAGCAAGCGCTTGCATATATCCGCTATTGTTTTTAAACCACAACATACGATATTTGAAGCAGTTTTTTTGTTTTATTTTTACGAATCACAAATTACCTGAGCGTATAATTTAAAACAAATGGTAACGTAAGTAGTTCTTTATTATCATGAAACTCTCCGGTAGAAGAACCAAGCCAGTTGCTTTTGTTCTAAAAGTTTATCGTACTTTGCAAGTCCTACTCTTTCCACCAGATAAGGACTCAAGAAATTGACTTTATTCGAAACATTAACAAGAATGTTGGTTGCTTACGCAATATACTATTTGGCTTTTCGTTCTAATATTCCTACCCAGTGCAATTAAAAAATTCTTTCTGGTTTTACTGTCAAAGACATCTTCTTTTATATCAAAAACGTTTAAAGCAACAACAATTGAACACATAGGTTGCGAAAAGGTGGTTTTGACCAAGTTAAAAAGTAGTCTTAGAAATATATGTACTGTACAAAACATTATAAACACCATCTGTGATTCTGCTAAGATAAAATACCATCTATTTTTTAAAATCTGTTTGATCCGTTCATGATGATGTATGGTTTGATGAAGCAAAAATAATTTTTCTTGATTGAAAAATATGCCTACGCTCAGAAATAAATTTGTTTTCCAAAGCATTTAATGTAAAAAAAATCTGCAACAAGCAATTAAACGAAAATTTTCGGAACTGGCAAATTATTCGTTTAGATTGAAATTTGAGCAAACAAAATAAAGCACAAAATTAAGAATTCAAAAAAAGTCTTCTTTAGAGTTTAAATTAATTTTGCACGAAAGCCCACAACCCAGAGCATTGAAATTTTTTTTAAAAGCGAATGTATTTAAAAAGTTTAATACAGGTCAGTTGTCCGTTTTGTTTTTTTAGGTAAAATAAAATTTTGGCCTTTCTAGCTTTAAGACGCTTATTCGTTTTGGTCAGTAAATTTAATTTTAAAGTAAATTTTAAAATCTCCAACCAGCAAAGGACACTAATGGTAGACTAACAACGACTTTGATGTAGAAAGATTTATGTAAGAAATACAATTGCACTTTCTTTTCGCTGTTGCGACTTATAAAAATAGAGTAGTAACAAGAGGGGGAAGGCTAAAAAAATTGTCTGGGCAGAAATGAATTTGCTTATGGCAAAAACAAAAACTAAAGAATTCATTTCTGCCACAAATAGCATAGGCCGATTGCTACGAGGTTGCTGACGCTAATTTGTCCTGGACAACGTCAAATTTGCACTAACTCTTGAATTTGTGTATTGTGACGTTTTATGGCAAATTTGATTTGATATGTGTTTGACTTCGCTAGATAGAACCCGAAATGAACAAAACTACGTCATCCGTGTGGCTGACAGATCGATTGGTGCAAGGTTAAATTAAAGGTTTAAGATAAACCAGTTTTCGATTAACCAAAAAGTTATATAGTGCGAGGTTTCTGAACTCGTTAAAAGATGTGAACTTTTGCTTCAACGTCAAGTTAAAACTTAAATAGCATTGAACTTAACAAAAAAAAAAAAGAAAAAACGAATAACGTGTTCGCAATCGACTATTGTGCTCACGTTATTCGACAGACGCACTCCCATGTTGGACCATTGTTTTTAAAAAGCGGAATATCGTGTTGCTAAGCAACCCAAAACGTTTTTCAAAACTGTTTTTTACATGCTTTTCTTAGTTAATCAACAATTACTTTATACTAAAAAAACATCACGTATTCCTGGTAGCGTTTATTACTGGGTTAATAGGTGATTTATTTTCGCCAAATAAGAAACAGTATATATATGTGTATAGCTCAGACAAGAAAAGGTTTGGTTGCTTTGGGTAATTTTTTCAGCAAAATATGAAATAAAGCACTACACAAACCGATCTTTTGTTCTAAAGCAATCAACATGTTTTTCGTAGTGTGGCTATGTGACTGTTTATTAAGCACATGACCAGAAATAAAAATAGCTCAAACGCAATGGCTTTGAATTATTAAATTATGCTATAATTGAACAGTGGTGTTTCTAAAAAACGTCTTTGAAATTATTCAATTTTTGTTTCTAAGAATGCTAAAATGAATAGTTGTTTTGTCTACTACAATTTATTTTATAATTTTGGCAAGAAATAAATTTTCTTTAACCACAGTGTTGCGATACTCAACAGCACAACTAAATTCATAATTTTTCATTTTCAAACGTTTTCGGCTTCTTAAGCCCTTTTCAAGAAACACTTGAACTTAAATGAAATTCACAATAAAGTGTGAAAACAATGAAAATCATTTATCTATGCATGAATGACTTCACACAGCGACGAACAAGTCAAAGCAAGCCGAGTTACAAAGCCAACGTTCATTTCATGAAATCACTCAAAAAAAAATGAAGACAAATCGAAATTTTAAAATAAAATAAATAAATAAATAAATAAATTGTTTTTGAGCAGTTTAGCAACAATGCTTTTAAAACGTTTATGCTCAAATTGAAAAACTCATTTTTTCATCGGACTTTAAAACAATTTTCTGGTGATTGAAATACTGTATACAAATTTGTAAGTTTCATAAAGGTAAAGGAACTGCTATTTTATACAAAAATAACTATTTTTTTGAAATTAGATGACAACATTAAAGATAAGTCAACGTTTCGAAAAATAGAAAACAAAACAAAAATCCATCCATTTATAAATAAGGAAAAGTCAAAAAGTATTACAATAATTATAATTCGGAAATTATAAACAGCTTAATACCAAATGTAATTCAACCTGGCAAGCTCTATGGACTCGGTAAAGTATATGCATAAAGATGAAGGTCCATTACAAACAGTGGTTTCTATAATAAACACGCTAGAGTATTAGATATCAAAATTTTTAAATAATATTATGAAACCCTACATTTCACATGAATATATGTTCAAATCAACTGGCGAGGTCATCAATAAATTACATTCATACAAGTTTTTGTCCGGACAAAAATTAGTATAAGCTTAGACGTCGTTTCCCGTTTTTGTATCATTAGAAGAAATAATAAAACTTGTAGTTGATGAATTATTTTCCAAAAAACCCAAATCAAGTATTAATGAAGAAAAAAATAATTACTAAATTGCTTAGGTTAGCTACACAAAGACAATTTTTGTACAAGGACGTAGTATACAAACAAATTGATGGTATTAGCATGGGATTACCACTTAGATCGACAACTGCAAATTTCTTTCTCGCCAATTTAGAAAACCGTATTTTTAGAAATAAAAACTAACATTTTCCGAAATGGTATTTTCGTTTTGTTAATGATGTTTTTGCTTCTTTTGAAAATAACAATAATTGTTTTATCTTTTCTAAATGTTCATAATAATCAGCACAAAAACATAAAATTCACTCTTGAGCATTCTTCTGACTTTACTTGTTTTCTAGATGTTAAAATAGAAATAAATCAAAATGGCTTAGACATTTATACAAAGAAAAATCCCACCAACACTGGACTTCTACTTAATTTTAACGCCTTTTTCCCGCAAAAATGCAAATCTGGTTTACTTTTTTTTTGCTTCACCTTGCGAAATTGACATGTTTTTCAAAAATGTTATTTCGGTAAATCAACAATCTGAGAAAAATGTTTTGTTTAAATGTTTATTCTTGCTGGTTTTTTAATAAAATTTTAAACAAATTTGTATCCAATTTAACCGCTGATTGTTCTACTGATTGTCAGACATATTATCTTACAATTCCGTATTTTGGTGTTGACTCAGGACGTTTTTAAAAAATTGCTTATCAAAAATTGTGGAATCGTAATTTAGCTTGAAACTTTTCCTGTTTATAAAACATTTAAAATTGGAAATTACTTTCAGTTGAAGTTCAAAACTCCTTTAGGTCTTTGCTCATATGGCTTTTATGAATTTACATAATCGTGTGACGCGAACATGACATACATCGGTATGTCAACCCGACATTCAAGCACTACCGTTAGAGAGCATTTGGACTTCAACTCTCAAGCATTAAGTGCAATAAAAAATCACATAATGTGCTGCAATTTTTGTTCTTCCATCAAATTAAATTTAAACTCCTTTAAAATAATATAAAAGTGTAAGTTGGAATTTCACAAAAAAATAAACGAAATATTATTTATTAAAAAGTGTAATCCTAGTTTAAATTTTTAACTTTATGCAAGTGGCTCTTCATTTCTATTACGTGTTTTTTATTTTATTTTTTTCTTTTATTTTAAAGTTTTAATTTGTTTTTATTTTTTAGTGATTTCATGAAACTGAAAATTGACTTTGTAATTCTGCTTGCTTTGACTTGTTCGTGGCGGTGTGGAGGCATTCATGCATTGATAATTGATTTTCGTTACTTTCACGCCTTATTGTTAATTTCATTTACTGTAAGTTTAAGTTTTTCTTGAAAAGGGCTTAAAATGCCGAAAACGTTTGAAAATAAAAAGTTATGAACTTTGTTGTGCTGTTGAGTATCGCAACACTCTGATTAAAGATAATTTATATTGTTACCAATTATCTTGTCATCTTGTCAGTGCAAATCATACTTTTGTTACACAATCGCATTTTTACTTCTTGTTTTATTTTATTGTACACCAGACGAGAATGGTCTATGCTTTGGATCGGTTGAAAACCATTTCGCAAAAAACGTGCATGCAAGTACGTAAGAAATCGTTTAAATAAACCAGAAATAATTAATAAAAAAAATTTTGGCTCTAAGAAGATTTTTAAATAAGTGTAATGAGGTCGATGAGGAATCAGAAATTGCAATAATTAAGAATATCAAAAATGCTTAAAATAACCCTGCAAACCAGACTTTGTACCCAGTGATGGTCCTGCAAAAAGGGTGGAGACTATTTAGTGCACTAAAAAAGGTAGCTGAAATCACTTTTAGTATATGAAAGCAAAGTAAACTCTAAACAAAAAACAAACAAAAAAGAGTCTTCAATTTAGGGTCGGTCACTATTGGGTGATCCAAAGCTTGGAGAAGCACTTTCTGCTGCCTCAAGACATTATGATCTCTATATAAAAGGTCTTAATTTTCACAAGCACAAGTAACAACAACCTAACCATCCAAGAGGCCATTTTCTTTTGTTTTTTTCAAAATTTTTTCCTTTTTTTTGACTTGTGATTGATGTCCTGGTGCTACTATGAAGAAATAAAGCATGTTCTTGTGTAGGAGGGCCATTTTTTTGATGTATTTTAGGAGGGGCCTGGTGCGGCCGCTTCGTTCGCACCCTATTAAAGCCATTACTGTTTATACCACTGTTGTGATATTGTGCAATCGATGACGTAGTGTTTTCTTAAACGCTTAATCTTAATCAACGCCTTCTGCTCGATCAAATATTGGAGACGCGTATCTCCAAGCATAATTGTAACAAGTTAAATTTGCGCATCTATTTCGGTTCATCAGTCAGTTCAAAGTCATCAAGCTACTACAGTAAACGAACTAAAAAAGCATTCTATTTCAATATGGTTATTTTTGGCTGAGTATTTTTGTGAATTTTAATTTAATAAATCTGTGTATTCGTGCAAAGATGCAACAGGCAAAAGTGGCGACCAGGATTCAAGTAAGTCATCTGCGTCAAGAAAAAAGAAAATTTGTTGAATTTGCATTAACAGCTTGTTGAATTTTCATTAACTGTCAAAATGAATGAAATTTCCGAACTAATTTTGTTGCTAAATAAGCAACACCAAGAGCAAATGGCAGTTTTACGCAGCGAGCATCAAGAGCAAATGACAATGCTTCAAAAGCAGCTGAAAATTTTACAAAGCAGCTGGAACAACCCACGAGAAAATGTTCCAACACCGATGGCAAGCTTTCAACCATTCGATTCCACATCTGAGTTATGGACTGATTATTTGGCAAGGTTCCGAACATTTGTAACTGCTAACTCTATTCCCGACAACAAGCAAGCACAAATTTTTCTTACCAACCAATCTAACTCCGTTTACAAAATGCTTAGCGGCTCAGCAACAACCTGTCAAAAGCATACATGAGCTAACGATGAATGATATTTAGACGTTTATGGCAGAGCAGTTTGATCCAAAACGGTTTGTTGTCAGAGAACGTTTCAAGTTCTGGTCTGACATGAAACGCAAACCTGGGGAAACTATTCCAGAACTGGCAAGTAGAATACGACAAGATGCAGCTACGTGTGATTTTCAATCCATTAAAGATCCTTTAGATGAAGCCTTGCGAAGTAAATTCATCTGTTCGGTCGACAACGAAGCAGTTTTGAAGACACTCTTCAAGCTCAAGGACGATGAACTGAAGTTTAGCAACGCCATCAGAGTGGCTCAAGAAGTGAAAGAAGCGGCCAAGGTAGAAAAGGAAACCGTATACGGTCAACCATCGCAAAGTCCAAAACTTTTAAAACGCAAGAAAAGAAAACCGCCTGCTTCAGGTGTGGAAATTCTGGACATTTTAGTAAAGCTTGTCCTCACGTCAAAGCTATTTGCAGCTACTGCAAGAAAACGGCTCATCTACAATCTGTATGCATGGTGCACAAAGTCCAATGTTCTGTTTTACCCATCTAATTAAGTTTGAAATTGATAGTGGAGCCAGTGACACATTTTGCTGTGAAGCGAGGTGGCAAACTCTGGGTATCCAATCAACCGCAAGTATTGATGGAAAATCACCTGACGTGACCTTTCCTGTAATTGTCACTAAGGTGCCAAATCCTCACCAACTTAACTGACCACTTCAAAGAAAACCTCAGTTGTACTGAATCTACTACAACGATAGAGCACGTCACTACAAGTGGTCCAGAAAACTCTTTACATGCGGCATGTACTCAATTATGTGGAGAGTTTCCTACTTTATTTGAACCTACTTTCAAGAAGCCAAGACCTGTTCCGTTCTCAATCCTACAAGATTTAAATGAAGCATACGAAGCAGGAATTAATAGAGGTGTATGGGAGCTTACAGATTTTAACTCGTACGGTACCCCCGTGGTTCCTATTCGAAAGTCTCCTTTGCCAGGTCAAGCAAAAGCAAGCATCAGAGTTTATGGAGATTGTTCGGCGACTGTGAACTCGCAACTGGAAGACCATCGTCAACCAATCCCTTTCCCAAAAGATCTTATGCGCAAGCTAGGACGTGGTTACTGCTTTAGTAAGATTGATCTAGCTAATGCATATAATCAAATCTGCCTTTCTCCTGACAGCCAGAAGAAGCTGGCTCTCAGCACTCCAAAGACTTCCTTTCGGAATTAAAATCCGCACCAGGGTATTTCCAAGAAATCATGAAACAGTTAACGCAAAATTTAAGGTCTTCGCTGCAACCGTGAAAAATGTTTTTCGCCCAAGTATCAATTAATTACCTGGGTCACACTTTATCAAGTCGAGGAATTGCAAAAGGGTCCAAAGTTGATGCCATATTAGAAATGCCTACACCCAAGAACATTTCTACGTTAAAATCTTTTCTTAGCATCTGTGCAGTTTTATTCTAAATTCTTACCTCCATATTTTTCGGAAATCACCGAGCCGTTGTACAAGCCAGTGGAAGTGGGGTGAAGAGGAAGCTACATCTTTCAAAAAGATTTAAACGGTTACTATGCACAGAGACTGTTCTCGCTCACTATGACCCATCTCTTCCGTTGGATTTATCTTGTGACGCCTCGGAATGCGGAATTGGAGTGGTACTATTTCATCGTTTGATACAATCGTTCAAACAGACATTGAGAAAATCCTCGTTACCTCCAAAGGAAGCTTTGCAAGAATTTCTAATGCAATATAGAAGGATTCCTTTTGCATCGGGACTGTCACCAAGCAAATTGTTGAATAGGAGAAGAATTCGCACCAAAATTGACACTTTGGGGAAGACAGTCAAGACAATCAGGCAAGCATTCAAATGCTGAAGACTCGGAAGTGGTTTCGAAAGTCGAACATCGTTATACACTAAAGAGACCCTTGTTACGCACTGTACTTCGGCCCTAGAAGAGATCGTGACCCACGATAGGTGCCTGCGATAGTTACGAAGGTCCATGGTACACGAAGTGTCAACGTACGAGTCATTCCTCGAGGACCAACTTGGAGAAGACATCTTGATCAACTTCGACCTCGATACGGTTCGGATCAAGATGATGATCCCTGTGAGATCCCAACGAGCTTTTTGTCTACAGAAACACTTCCAGCCGGGACTGACCACGCATCTAGTTCTTCTTCGAACCAACGCAAGTATCCGAGATTACCAACCGGAGACGAGTACGAGCGACACAATCCACGACGATCAGCGAGAACAAAGAAACTTCCAAAAAAATATTGTTGCTAATATGTATATATTTTTTTGTCATAGTTTATTTGGGGAAGTGTTGTGATATTGTGCAATCGATGACGTGGACACGTGTATCTCCAAGCATAGTTGTAACAAGTTAAATTTGCGCATCTATTTCGGTTCGTCACTCAGTTCAACGAACTAAAAAAGCATTCTATTTCAATACAGTTATTTTTGGTTGAGTATTTTTGTGAATTTTAATTTAATAAACCTATGTATTCGTGCAAAGATACAACAACCACACTGCATTGCATTATTGTAGCTGTTGACCTTGGTGCCAACGTAAATTAACTTCTTCAACGTAATCGAAAATTATGTTTTTTTTAACGACCTGACGTCAAAAATAATGTTGGCTTCGGTGCCAACGTATCGTTCTCGAGGTCGAAAAATCCATCTTCTGTGTGAAAGAAATCTTCAAAAAATAATCTTTATTCAAATGTGCGAAAGAAATCTTCAAAAAATAACCTTTATTCAAATGCTATCAATCAAATCAAAGGTCCAGAGAGAGTACCGATTGTGCAACAGCATAATTAACAACGGACAACTTTACCAGACGATTTAAATGACTTGAATGCTCTCAACAAATGAATGCAGGTCTCTGCTCTTTAAAATTATAGACCCAAACAGTTATTTAGTAGACGTCAAAATTAAGCACGTGGCGAATGACAATAAAGCATTTTAAATATCAGTGACGTAGCATGAAGGAGACGTGGTTGTAGTTGTGGCAATTAACCATGAAACGTGGTTGTGGCAATTAACCATGAAGGAGAGGAAGATGAAAAATGTAACCTCATTGCATTTCTCATTCTTGCAAACAATGCTTACCAATTAGTTTGTAAAGCCCAACAAAAAAATGCAAAGCAAACTCAACGGGACTTCAGCGAAAATTAGCACAATTCTTGATTAAATTTCAGTCGTCTGAGCCCAAAAAAAGATAATGAGTTTTTACAAACAATAACCAATAACCAAATTAGACCTTCAAGAAAGGCCAATTGCAAAACAACCAGTAGCAGACCGTGATTTTTAGCAAAAACAATTGTACTCGTATATTATACAATCTATTTTACATATTTTTATTTGTTCAAAACAAAACTAGTTTTATATTGGTTTGACATAAATTTGAGCTCAACAAAAGGATATGTCATTTATTAATTTTAATTGTAGTAAGCGAAAATAAAAAATTGTTTTTTGAACAATGCAGACGGCAGAAAATCTACCTCGAAAATTTTGACTACTTTAGAAAAATTTATCTTGGTGAAACAAGTTTTAAAACTACAGCAGTTATAATAAAAAACAAAAAAACAGCAACTTTGTAAAAAGTAGGTTAACATTTTGTATTAATCTTAGTTTGAAAAAGTCAGAGCTAATATTTATCTTATCTTGTTAATATTTGCGGTCATGTTTCTTTCTTTTATAATTTTAACTAGTGATATCCTTTAGCAGGCAATGCGATTCTCAACAATGCATATCTAATAAATCAAACAAATACGGAATGAAGCTATTCTTATTTAGCTGTTGTGCTTATGATTAAATATTAAATTGAATATGGATCCTCAAAAAAGTTTTGGCTTGGTTTGAAAAATTTGAAAAAGGAATATTTCTTTTCGGATCTTCTGTAGAAAGCCCCCGCCACTAACGCAAAAATGTGAGATTTGAGAAAAACACCCCCGCCACATTTTAAGTACTGCACGGTGGCTGGGATGTTTTTTTGGCAAGGGCTTTCTACAAAAGATCCTTATTTTTTACTTTCTATCGCCATATTGACCTTGTTGATGCTTTCTGTTTTCAGCAGAGTCAGCATTGTTAATAATAGGTTCACGCTGCTTACTTCCAATGGTGAGTCCTCCGAAAACTAAAATCAGTTTATAAATCAAAACGGCTACATGACGAAGACAATAAATCCTCATGAGTTCATTATAAATATCCTTATGAATTACAGGTAAAATCTGTCCCGTGTAAAAGACTACTCGTTGTTGAACAGGTCCAAAGCAATTAGTGATAAATGATTTTAGCTTTCTGTTAAATATCAAGATAATATTACCAATACGTGATTAATCATTCGTCGTTTTTATTTATTTGAGTGCTTCTCTTTTTCTCACTTAGGAGACTGATTTGTGTCTCATACATAAAGCACCATTTTTGTTTAATTGCAATTTTTGGGACTTGGGTAGAAAAATAAACAAAAACCGTTCAGTTACTGCGCCCGTATAACCGCCATAAACCTGTACCTTGTTTCCCTTTCAGGTTCGATACCAATAATGTTCATTATCGTTGAATGACGGTGTGAAGGGCTGTTGTGTGAAACAGGAAAGGTTTGTAGGGTAGCAAGAAATTCGTTTGACATTATTTTCCTTTTCTAAGATAGGGCAGAATTTACAAGTCTTCCTTCCCGGATGTCTGACCATGAGTACAGAATCAGTTTTTACTTGAACAAACAAAAACAGTTAATTGTTTTTTTAATAATATTCAATTAAATCTAGAACAATCATAATATGGTATATTTATTTGGTTCTTTGTCATAATTATATCAAATACTGTTAATTAAATTTGTATTTTTTTTCAATGATTTCTTTTAATTGTTTATATTTTGAAACTGTCACAATTGCAATAGTCAATTAATTTTAAGGAATATGTGAAAGAAATATGTGAAAGAAATTCAAAATTATCCCTTTTTATGGGATTTTTTTAAGATGAAAAATTTTGTGATCCTATATTAACTAAATAGAATCAACTGAAAACAGCTTTCAAATACTGTAAAAAATAGTTTATTTTAAAACTCAGAAACACTGTAAAGTCGTCAAACATTGTTTGGATACTCGCTACTATTTTTTTATGGGTAACAAAATTAAAAATAAAAAAGTTGCATTTTTAATTTTATTTCGTAACATCTGAAGAAATAGTCAGTTGCTAATAAAAGCTCTTGTTATTAAAAAACAAATAGTTAAATTAAATGCATATTTTTAGACTTTTAAAATTGTACAAATATTACAAGCTTGTTAGTCTAATTTGGTTGATCTTAAAAAATTTTTTAAGTTTAGAATGTTGCTTGGCTCGAGGCTGTCCGAAGCTTCTCTGTCACTTTTCTTTCTTTTTTTTTTTTTTGTAACGCTTAGTTCTTTATTGATCAAATATACCTGTTCTTTTTTAGCTTTTATGCAACCCTTCAAAAGCGCATGTATAGGCTATTGGAAAAATCAAGCTTTTATATATCGGCTGCGTAATAATACGAGAAATTTGTTTTTATAAGAAGCTTTAAAATAAAAATTTTTAAAAAGTAATTTGAAACTTAATTTACTCTACTAATGAATACGGCCCGACATATTACACTGAAGTGAAAAAATTACCGAGCCGGTGAGGTGGAATATTTCTGAAAAATTGGTGAGGCATTTTCCTGTTGAATATGCTTCTACAACTGTTCTACAATATGCGATAATGGTTCTACAATATTAAACATGACAAATAACGAGTAAGGTTGTTTTTACAAGAATTTTTATACTTAACTCTCATTTGGGTTAGTTTGAATAAAATCAATTTAACCTAAAAGATGAAGCAGTTAGCGTTCCAAGAAATATATATAAGTGAAAGAAATTAAATACCTTTAACATTAAATCAAAAACAATGGTAATGCAATTTGCCAAAACGTAATCAAATGAATAACGTACGGAAATAGTGTAATAATAAAGCAACCAAAGAATTCAGGAATGTGCTATTAAATTATTTTTGCTCGTTATTTAAAAAAAAACGAATCTCTGATTTGTAAAAAGAGTCATAAAAAATGTTTGCAATTGTGTAACAGCAAATATCAGTTTATTTTGATGTGCTTGGCACAAAAAATATCTTTGAAGTATTTGTGCAAAATTATATAAACCTACATCTGGCACAACAACATCTTTTCATGGAGCAATAAACTGGTCCTAATGATTTAGTAAAGTAAATGCAGAACAGGTAAATTTTGTTATAGTGTTGAATGGCATAGTCAAGTCACCACAAGAAAGCAAGTGAAAGTACGGTACGGCTGTACATTGAACAGACAAAATTTACTTGTTCAAGTTACACTACAAACATTTTATAATTCTTTTTGTATTAATTAAGTGGTTGCAGTAACACTTTCTTTGCATAAAAAAATTCTTTGCTTTCTATTTCCTTTTGATTAAAAACTTTATGAAATCTTTGGATAAAGTCTTTATTTTCTTACATCTTTTTCGAGCAAAAAAAAATTCCCTTTAAGAAATTTGGCCAAATGCATATATTTTGTTCAACTCCAAAGGATGTTTTCATTGTTTATGACTTTCCTGAAAGTGAGAAGAAAATTGCCACCGTTTATTTTTCGATACTGAAAAATCGTTTTTCGACTGGATCACTTAGAAATTTAACTTGTAGGACATATTGAAGGCCTGATGAAGAAGATTGGACATTAAATAGGCTTAAATAGCCAGCAGCGTTTTTACCAAGCCATCAAATGTTTGTTTTGATAAGTAGAATGTGCTTTTCTACTTGCAACACAAAAAAAGTTAATCTGTAAAAGTGATTCAAAACCTCAGCTTTTCATTAATTTTAATTAAAGCGTTTCTTAAAGGATTGGGAGCAAATCGTACTTTCGCATTAACAACCTTCTACCAAGAATGTATTCAAGTTAAAAACCATGCATATTGTTTTGTGTTTGTGGGTAACGATTCACTAGCAGCCACAGTGGTTTCACAAAATATAACCATAGCAAGACAAACGTTTTGTTTGTCATTAAATGGGTAAATAGACTTTTAGGTAAGTCTATAATCTTCCAGTAAACTGGAATCCAACTTACTCTTCTGTTTATAAATATAATCAAGATCTGAATATGCAAAATACACAGCAGGCAATTCAATATTGTTTTGATAAAAAAAAATGCAAACACAAGAAACACAAACGTCTTTGAAATCATAAAGTTGTTTCAAAATTTTTTCACAAATAGAGAAACAATAACAATAATACAGTAGGCACAGATTTTTTGCAATCCTTCGTTTATAAACGCGACAATGCCTTTGAAGAATTTCTTTCTTTATCACCGCCAACTAATTTCCTTTACAATATTAAAAAATTTTTGGTCTACAGCAATCCATTTATTCATTAACTTTGATCGTTTAATTGGAAATTAAAAGCTTTTTACTTTTTCTTCAATTGTTTTATATCCTGAAGTATTCTCATATGTATAATACATTTATTACCCATAAAAATTTTAAACAATTAATGTACAAGTACAAATAGATCGGAGCAGATTGAATGGAACAACTATTAAATAAATGTTTTCTCTCTTCTTTTAGAATTATAATTAAATTATTCTAACAGCCTTCTTAGACCGTAAAATTTTAATGTATTTATTGTGTTAGTGTCGTGAATTGTGACCAAACATTTGTTCATCCAAAGCTAATAAAAATAGTTTTCTTAATATTTAAACCCGTTAGAGAAATTCATTTGCAACATCTTGATTGTTTTTTAGTAGGTAGATTTTATCTTGTTAAATTGTTACCCAGTACTGATAAACATAATAATTAAATTTTAATCTATCACAGCTATATCTGCCCTTCAATTTCTTTAGATATATTTCCTTTATTTTATACCTTTTATTGGTCATTCGCTTTAGCTTAACATGAATTCTTAAACAAATTTTGAGTCTCTTCAAGAAGTCACCATAAGCGATTTTTGTTTGTAAAACTAACCCAGATAGCCCGGTGGTTACTATCACTTCTTAGAGATCCCTCTTCTCTTGGTTTCTTCTTTATTTCACCTGGTGCTAAAAGGGGTATTCCAGGTTAGTTTCACCAAAAGAAATTGCTTACAGTGACTCTTGAAAAGACCGCAAAATTTTACGCTTGGCATTACAATTGAAACGATTTATAACTGATAAATGTGCTTAGTTTTAACTTGTTCGAAAGACAACCATTATGATGGCACAGTTCATTATTGTTTGTAAAAATACAACTCAAAGTAAAAGCGTACACATAATCTGCCTACTTTTGTAAAAAGCCAAATATAGTTTTAGGTTAAAAAGCGAAATTATTTCACGCATCAGCCTGGTAATTTTTTTGCTTCAATGTAACATGTTTAGCTTTATTCTCTAGTAGACCGTGTTATCATTAAATCAGTTTCGAATTTTAATTACTCAGTCAATCTTACTTCCTGAAGTATGTCATGGCATAATTTTAATTATCACGATTTCTTCAGTAAAACTAAACTTAAGGTGTTTTTTCATTCTACGTGCCAATTAAAGCTTCAATTAAGGGCTTAGTTCTAACTGTACCCAAGTCATATAATGTCAGTTTTCAGAAAAAGACGTTAAAATTTTTCAAAATCTTGGCAAATCAGAGTAATATGAAAAAACCCTAAATGGTTTTTTATTATAAAGTTTATAAATCTCTCTACTTCAGCAACTTTTTTAAATTTTTATAAAGTCATAAAGAATTAAAGCTTGTTTTGCAAATTGAACTTAGGTGCTTTTATTGCACATTGTGTTTTACGAGTCCTTTTTGAGAAATTGACAATGTAGTTTAGCAGAAAAAGTCAATCACATATACTAATATTAATATTATCCATTCTATTTTTTATTGAGTGACATATCAAAAAAGAATTTAAAATCTGGGGAAAGTCAAAAATCGCGTGACGAGAATTTAATTAGCCCAAAACTTTTTCTACCCAAACCAAAAAATTCTTTTAAGAATCTGCTAGCTAAAAGTAATTCAGTATAAAGCTGTTAAGTTCAAACAGTTTTTGAAAATGTTTTTGAAATGTCAATATATAAACTGATACTTCGTGTCTCCAATAGAAACTTTTTTTGCTAAATTATTATAATATCAAGTTATTGACTTGAATCAAAGCTCAAATTAAAATGTTTGAAGGTCCAATAAATCTTAAAATAGTAATTAACCCTCCGTCTACCATGGGGTCTGATAGACCCCAAACGCTCTTTTACCGTTTGACTACTCTTTTAGTTTAAATGGTACCATATTAAAACTTAGTGACTTTGTGCATGTACCTTAGAACTATAGCCAACATAAACCTCAGTACACAAAACTAATTTATAATATGCCTAAAAAAAAAAGTAGCATCGTGTACCATTGGGGTCTGACAGACCCCAACTGCTTTGCAATGTAAATCCTGCTGTTACATGCGCACAAACATTTTGACAGCATTATTTCGTTATTGAAAACACAAGAATAAATTACTATTTCTAGGTTTTTTACTATAACAGTATAAAAACCACGAATGTTAAATGATTATTTATAATATATTTGTTTGGTTCTCGAAATCTAAATTTTTTTGCAAAAAAAATTATACAAGAGTTTCAAATTACAAAAGAGTAAAATTCTGATATGGAGAGAAAAGTGATAACTGTTGATAATGCTCCCAAATTGAAACGATAGCGATGTATCCTTTGCGACAGAAACAAAAACAGGAAGAGCCGTTTTGCTTGCTTTGTGTGCAAGAAGTATGTTTGCTGGGAACGCTCCAATTCAATTTGTCAACAATGCTGTAGGTGCAATTACACTGAACTATTGATTATGGCAGGTGCTATTTGTTACTGTTTTTGATTTTTTGATTGTTGATTTATTCATTGTTGTTGCTGCTGTTTATTTATGGTTATGCGCTGTTTCGTTGGTAAATGCGATTATGATAGCTAAATCAGTATTTCAACTTAACAAAAATTTTAACTGGTTAAAATTGATACAAAGATTTAATAGCTGTCAACTGAAAAAATGTGCATTATGTTTGCAAAAGCTAATGCCAAAAGTAATATGAAATGCTAGTTTATTGCGCCATTTCGCTATCCTGCATGAAATGCAAACGTAGATCATCATAAATCACAACAACCTACATGGGGTCTAATAGACCTCAATGGTTCATAACGTCAGTTTTTTTGTGGTAGACGGAGGTTTAAAAAAATAATATGGATAAATCTAATGCACGAGTAAGTTATTCAATAAGTTTGTCTAAAATTTAAAACAAAATTATTGCTTCATTACAATACTCATTAATCTTATACGTAATATTTAACATAATTTAACTAACTTTCACAAGCTTCTACTTCAAGTTTTATTAAATAGAAATAAAAAAAAATTGTTCAGCTCAGACTGCTTTGTAGGTTGAGCCTTCACACATCAGATTTAATAGGCTATTAAGTGTGAATTGGATTTTTTACATAAAATAGTTTGACTTTGGTGCTTCTAGAAGAAAAATACGTTAAGATTTCAAACCTTTGAGCTATTCAAAAAAGAACATTTGGACATTTTTCTGAAAAGATTTTATGTCAGAATATGTTTGGCGAGTAAACAAACAATTTTTTCAGCTTATCTTATTTTTTCCAAAATATGACATAGGTATTTCTATAAATAGTGTCGTATTGTTTTGATATTTTGCTAAAATAAAAAAAGTAAACAAAAACGCTTTGCTTCAGCGAGACATTGCAATAGCCAATATGGCAATCTTCTTGCAGATTTTTGACACGTTATTTTTTATGCATTTCTTGGCCTCGTGTGAAACTTGTATTGATTTTTTTCATAGTCTTGACAAAATGCGATAACGGTGCAACAGCAATAGTTTCACCAGAATAATATCATTATTTATAATTTTTTTTCTTTACCATTGACCATTTTTAGCAGTGGTTTTCAACCTTTTTCTACCGCGTCAAACTTTGACTACCCAATTTAATTTAATGAGCTCTTTCTTTCAAAAAATGTTTGCTTTTAATGATTGTTGGCTATCTAAAGCATTCGTGAACAACATTGAAAAAAAATGACCACTCCGTTAAATGAAACGCGTTAATTAAAATCACCACTCTCAAAACAACATCAATGAGATGGACTTGTGCTGCATTTGGAGACAAGTTTGTTTGTGCGTGGTGCTATTTTTTCACAAAATTTAAATTTTGCTTTCTTTCAGACACTTTTGTATATTTCAAATGCAATTTTGTTTGCCAATTTTGAAAGTTTTATTTGTACTTCATTTAAAAGTTATTGACATTGTAAACAAAGATAAAGTTTTCAAATAATCATGCGTTTTTTACAACATTTGCAATTCTCATCTATTCTCGAAAAGTTGAAAAGTCAAAATTTTAAATCAGCAAGTAATTTTTTATTCCAATCAATTGCAAAATTGTCAATTCAAATATGTTAAGATTTGAGAAAAAATTAAAAAGACAGATATTTTGAGATACGAAGCACAATAAGATTTAAGGACACAAAGAAACAATTTGTTGATAAAAACAGTTAATAATAAAAACAGCTAGCTGATTACTCTAGCCCAGGGGTGGCCGAAGGGCCACATACAGTTTGTGAATGATTAGGCGGGCCACTTAAAATATAATTCGTGGTTTAGTTTTATTGTACTGGCTAAAGGTTAGTCTAAAACAAAAAAACCCTCACACCAAAATTCCAATTTTACAAAGGTGTCTTTTTGCAATTTTTACTTTTCATAATTTTAAAACAATAAAAACAAGGAACAGTAAAGTCGACAAAATTTTTAATACACATTAACATTTTAATGTGAAGTTTGGCACTGCTTTTCTCAAACAAGCATGGCAATATCTGGTGCCATAGACGATATGGCAATGCGAAGCGAACTTTCCATATGACTGTCAGATATTAGTGATCTCACGGGGGATTTAAAGTGGTTCATCCTTGAGAAAACTTGCTCGCACAAGTAAGTGCTGTCAAATAATGAAGTCATGAAAACTGCAAACCTGTGAATCCTCTGATATTTTTCTTTTGACATGTAAGTTTTGTACAAATCTAGCAATGAAAAGTTATTGAATTTCTCTTTTAAATCTGATGAACTCTGAAAATGTATAAACTCCATCAGTAAGTTTTCGGGTACCTCCTCTATCTTAAAAGAAAAAGGGCAGGAAAATATGTTGAAACACTTGGCAGTAAATCTGCGGTTAAAATCATCCTTCAGTTCTGCTATTAATATTGCGTATTTCTGAGTGTTTTGAACTTTCCGACTCTAAAGAGTAGGAAAATAAACGAAATTTTTGTTCTTTATCTGCTTTTCCCATAGGGTTAATTTCATTGCTAAGGCGTTGACATGATCAAACATAGAATGTATTAGTTGCCCTTTCCTGTGTAAACGTGAATTTAGTTCGTTTACATGGGTAGTTATATCCACTAGAAAAGCAAAATTTTCTATCCATTCCTCGTCATTAAATTCAGCAATAGGGTTTCTTTTTGTTTCCATAAAGACCTGTATTGCATCCTTGAGTTCAAACACTCGTTTCAAGATTTTGCCGCGACGCAACCATCGGACCTCAGTGTAGTACGGAATGTCTTGGAAGTCTGCATCTATGCTGTGTAGTAATTCTTGAAACTCTCTGTGACGCAGCCCTTTGGAACAAATAAAGTTGACCCTTTTAGTGACAATTGACATGACGTTTTGCATTTTCAATGGCTTTGCATAAAGGTTCTCTTGGTGTATTATGCAATGGAACTGCATAACAGAGTCATTCCCGACTTTACTCGCTTCAAGTTGAAGTAGGTTACCTAGACCCTGTCGTCTTCCAATCATTGATGGGGCACCATCAGTGGTTATTTCCGAAAGCTTCGACAAAGACAAGGCAAGGCACTTGATTGTTGCCATCACACCTTCCAACAAATCACTGCCTCTGGTCGTGCCTTTAATAGAAACAGTGGCTGCAAGTTCTTCGGTAATTTTAAAATAGTCATCAACTCCACGTATGAAGATTGCCAGTTGAGTAGTAGACCTGATATCAGTGCTTTCGTCAAGCGCTAAAGAATGCGATGAAAAATTTCGCGCTTTTGCCATTAAACTTTCCTCTATACAATTTTCGAGCTCTTCAACATGACGAGCAATGGTCTGTCTTGAAGGCTTATTTTTGCAAATGTCTCTTTCTTATCAGGACAAAAGACATCAGCAACCTGAACAAAGCATTCTTTTATAAATTCTTCATTTGAAAATGGCTTCGATTTTTTTGCGATTATTTCTGCCACCAAGTAACTCGCTTTTACAACTGAATCCTGCTGCAAAGAAACTTTTGAAAAAACCAATTGCTGTTTACGAAGAACATTTGTTAATTCTTTTATTTTATCTTGTCTAAATTCATTTTGATATTTATCATAAGACGATGAATGTTTACTGACGTAATGTCTCTTTAGATCGTATTCTTTGCACTCTGATACAAGTTGATTACATATCAAGCAAATGGGCTTATTCTCGACAGACACAAAAAAGTATTGACATGTCCACCTCTCTGGAAATATTCTATTAGCGTTGCTGCTTGCTTTTCGTTTCCTACTCGACATTATATAGGCTATAACTTACCACTGCTGAAGATTTTTCACTAATGATTATGCCCTGTCCAGATACGATATCTTGGAAACAATGACATTTGTCCTTTCAACATGCGACTTGCTAAATTTTTGCTGAGTGCAAAAAACAGGTAGTGAGCGTAACAATCGGGATATGACGTCATAAAAATAACTTGAACAATCACTCACTACCTGCTGTTTTTAAAAAAGTTTGTAATACGGACGACAAAAGCGAAAAGGTTTTGCAACCCTGAACTATGAAAACCAGTTATTTACTGTATTTCATAAAACTCAAGTTTACGTTATTTCAAAAAATTCCGCGCGGGCCACGGATTGGACGCCCCTGCTCTAGCCAGATACCGCACAAACAAGTATCTATCTTCTTTCAGTTTTAATATGCGGAAGGCACGCAAGGAAAAAGGTACACTTTGATCAATTAGCAATAGTTTCAAAGCAATGATATTATTTGGGCAAAGCATATCTTTAAAATTAAATAAGTTTCAAACAAGTTGTGATCTTGACAAGATTGGCAAACTTTTTTTTTTATTTACAGCAACTATTAACTTTGGCCATTAGTATCTTTTTGGATACTTTATTAGAGGATGAATAAAAAAGGTTTAAAAAAATTCTTTTCCTCGATGAATTTTTACGAAAATTTTAAACAAACTCGTACATTAATGGGAAGAACACCAGAACACTATTGGACTTAAGATTTGTGGCCTTATATATATATATATATATATATATAATCCAGTAATGTTTCACTTTGCCGATACAGTGCTCAATAACACACGGTTAGAGCAAGTATATTATATTTATTTAACACTACACTTTATAAGTTAAAACCACAACAGACTGTTCATCTATTGAATCATCAGGTGGTCACTTATTCAAATAGAATAGATGGCTATTTGAATAAGTGACCACCTGATGATTCAATAGATGAAACAGTCTGTTGTGGTTTTAACTTATAAAGTGTAGTGTTAAATAAATATAATATATATATATACAGTATATAAAAATTTTTCAAAATTTTTTGGTCGGTGCTCATCAGAAAAGTGCTCAATGACGTCGAGTCAGAGCGGTTAGATAATTGCGAAAGTAAGTTTCATTATATATATATATATATATACGTATTAAATTACAGAAGCCACAAAAGAGATTTTTATTGAAACCTCAACAATCTGTTTCGCCTTTTCGGCTTATCAGGAGGTGATTCTAAACGCAGACGAAAAGTATATGGTTAAGAAAAAAACGCACGAAAAAGTCAATTATTATAGTTAAGAGCCAAAAGTAATAATATTACGGATAAAGTAAATATAAATTAACGAATAAAATAAAATTTCAAATTTTAAATTTTAAAAGTTTAAAAATATTTTCTAGTAAGCAAGCTAGGAATTTTAAAGTTGTAAGACTCAAAATTCAGAATATTGTAAGCAAACTAAACATTTTCATCTACGTATCTGACGCTGCAAAAACTGAATGGCGATCAAATTACAGATGCGCGGTAGATAGTGGGAGAGAAAGGACATTGTAAAGGAAGGAAGGAAGTAGCGAGGCGTGAACGGACAGCGAGGAAATGGCTATAGAGGAGATCAGAGGGGTGCAGGAATAGATATAGTGGGAACACGACAACAATGAGTAAACACGGCGTAAACGGGGGGGGGGGTAGGGGGTAAAAAATTGCAAATTTAAAATTTTAAAGATCGGAAAATCGGATTAAAATTAAATATAAAATTTGGAAAAAATTTTTTAAAAAAATATTAAATCAGGCTAAGAATTTTTTAGTTTAAATTTGTTCCGCTGTCGGCATTTGGAGACAAACTCAGGTCGCTTGTTCAAGAGCGTGCGCTTGTCGGCTTGCGAGATGGCGAGTTTCTCTGCTAAGCAAAGGTTGCAGCGTTTGGCCCCGCTGGTGTATGCAAATAATTTGCAGACAATTGACCAAGTTATTCGCGGTTTGATTCCTTTATCTTTATATTTCCATATCGTCTTGGAGAGTTCTGTGGCATTTACTTTGTCTCGGTGATTGAAAGATTGTCGGTGATTATAAAAACGGGTCTTGAATTCAGTTTCGCAGCAGCCAAAATAGTGTTCGGTCGGTGAGTTGAGAGCACTGATGGATGCTTTGTAAATGATGGATTTTGTTCGGCACTTTCCATTGAGTGGGCAGTCGGGAAAGTTTCTGAGTTTCATGATAAATCTTTGTCGTTGGTGTGGGGGTGCAGGAGTTTCTTATTGTGATTGTTGATGATGCTCATCATGTTTGGCATACAACTTTAGCTTAATTTTACGTTAAATTTGTTACATATTTTGTGGAGTTTGTGGTGTGTGGAGAAATGTTTGTTTATGAGGTTGAAAAATGCTTTTCCTATGTTGGTCTGTACTTATTCGTTATAGGGAGGGTTGAACCAGATAACGTTTATTTTTCTTTTATTTTTATATGTGCATTTTTTTCGCTGTTCGTCGTTTATACATATATATATACGAGTATATATAATCCAGTGATGCTTCACCTTGCCGGTACAGTGCTCAATAACACACAGTTAGAGCAAGTATATTATATTTTTTTAACACTACACTTTATATGTTAAAACCACAACAGTCTGTTTCATTCTATTGAGTCGTCAGGTGGTCACTAGAAAATCAAAAATATATAATTATTTGTGGTAAAAATAATACGCTTGAAATAAATTACACGTAGTTAATAATGCAAATAATGCAGCTTCTGTGACGTCATACAATGAAAATAACTCAAAAATATAGAAAATGCTTGTATAGAAGTTTGCATCCATTTAAAGGTGAGGGATGGCGAGTTAGGCTTATTGTAAAAAGTTTAAAAGGAGGAAGGGAAAATCTACAAAGCAATGAAAAGGTTACGGGAAAGATCGTATGAGGTGAAAAAGTTAAGTAAGTGAAGTAAAGTGCAAATGATACAGAGCGGATTAAAATAACAGACAAAAAAGGTAATTTAATTAATTTGAATTTGTTCTTGTGGCGATGTTTTTCGGTAAGCTTCGATCGTTTATAGGGTGTTGTTCGTTTGATAGTAGCAGTCTGATTCAAACGTAAAATAATTCTAATATTGAAATAGGTAAAGCCGCGGATAATTACGAAAAGTTTTTTAATTTAAATTTGTTTTTATGACGGTATTTCCCATTTGGTTCCGATCTTTTATTCAGCATCGTGGTAGGGTCCGCTCGGAAGATGAAAAGTTTTTCTGCTAAGCAGAGGTTGCACCATCTAGCGCCTGAATAGTATGGTGTGGTGCTGGCCGCGATGCTCCAATCAATGAAGGGGTTCCTTGCTGTGTCTTTAGCTTGCCATAAAGCTTTAGACAGCTCGGTGGCATTAGACTTTTGGTGGTATTTGAAGCTCTGATTATGGTTGTAGAAGCGAGCTTTAAATTCGGTTTCACTACAAGCATAATAATTTTTGGCAATGCCATCTGTTGTTAGGGTGGCTTTATAAATGATGGAGCTTTCGCGGCATTGTCCCTTCATCGGGCAGCTGGTTTTAGCCCTGCAGTTGCAAGGTGGTACAGTGCTGGCAGGCTCGGTTCTTTGGGCAAGGAGTGCTTTATTGTGTCTGGAAATTATAGCTGCCATATTGGGCATGCAGCTATAGCTCAGTTTGACGTTGTTTTTATTGCATATCTTGTGCAAGCGGTGATAAGGAGGGAAGTGCTTCTCAAGCAAGCAAAGGAAAACCTTTCCGATGTTAGTCTTCACATGCTTGCTGAAGGGTGGGTTAAACCATCATATGTTCCGCTTTCTGGATTTCCTTTTATGGGAGCCGAGTGGGATGATGTACTGCAATCCACCGGGATGTCCACTTCTTTGCATAGCCTCTTCATACTCCGGGATAGCTCTGGTGAATTCCTCGCGGTTGTATGAGAGCAATGAGAGGCGGTCAGCAAGCATCAATGGGAGTTGTTTCTTTATAGCGGGCGGGTGGTTTGAATGTTGGTGGATATAGAAAGGTTGGTCGTTAGGTTTGCGGTAGGGCCAATATTTACCCGATTTCAAGTTGAAGGTAACATCGAGGAAATTGGTTTGGACAAGATTAGTTTCGGCTGTGATGTTAAAGCCGTGCTGGTAGAATAGCTTGATGATTTTTTTCTTTATGCGTTTCGAGGTAGGACCCGAAGCGTTTTCTAGAATGGCCAAACCGCACCACACCATACTATCCGGGCGCTAGATGGTGCAACCTCTGCTTAGCAGAAAAACTTTTCATCTTCCGAGCGGACCCTACCACGATGCTGAATAAAAGATCGGAACCAAATGGGAAATGCCGTCATAAAAACAAATTGAAATTAAAAAACTTTTCGTAATTGTCCGCGGCTTTACCTATTTCAATATTAGAATTATTTTACGTTTGAATCAGACTGCTACTATCAAACGAACAACACCCTATAAACGATCGAAGCTTACCGAAAAACATCGCCACAAGAACAAATTCAAATTAATTAAATTACCTTTTTTGTCTGTTATTTTAATCCGCTCTGTATCATTTGCACTTTACTTCACTTACTTAACTTTTTCACCTCATACGATCTTTCCCGTAACCTTTTCATTGCTTTGTAGATTTTCCCTTCCTCCTTTTAAACTTTTTACAATACGCCTAAAGGCGCGTTTACAGCCGTTTACAGTACTTTTTTCTTTCAGCGCGATCATGGTTTGTTTTATTGTCGCTCAAATCCACTCATTTTTTCTTGAAAAAGTTGACAAAATAAATCAATGTGATACCACTTTGACTTGCTAGCAGAAGGATTTGAGTTTAATGTTCAGTCAACCTGAAGGATTTTTATCATGCCGTAAACGGCATCAAGCTTGTGTGCTTACAATATTTATTGATTAATACAGAAAACATTAAGCCACCAAGTTGATGCGTCAATCGAAGAAAAAGAAGATGGTTTTTAGTGGAAAGAAACGGGGATTGAGCTAGGCGCTGCAAAATATATTACAAAACACAATAATAATGTCGTGAGTACGCCAAAAGATAAAACATTCAATGCATGAAGAGTTTTTAATTTCACCAAATGCAACTTTCAAAGTCTATTTAATCTACTTGAATAAAGATTTTACAATTATTTTAGTGCGAACATTTGTAAAGTATAAGTTTTAATAAATTTCTTCTCCCAAATCGATTGTTTGAAGAATAGCAAAAGTAAGCAGCAGTAATATATTCTGCATAAGTATTAAAATTAACATTGAACGAATGGTTTATTTTTTGCTACAAAAAGATAAAAAACAATTATATTTATTTTCAAACTATTCTTTTGACAAAAATTAACTGGATTAAATTTTTTCAAATAGGTAACAATTTTTTCATGTTTTTCAATTTTATTTGAGTTTGCAATACTCCTATTTGATTATTTTACTGATAAGCGAAAGATAGATCCTATTTTCATCCAAACACTACCAATGTTTTAATTTGAAAGGTGGGAAAACAAGTGAAAAGTTTGCGATCATAATGAGATATACAATAATTAGGCTAAGATAATATTTTAAACGTCAGTACATCTACCCAAAGTATCTAGTAACAGTCTACAACTAAATCTTTTTTGTAAAGCTTTTTAAGCAAGTTTAAACTTCAATTTTAAAATTTAGGCAAACCTATAACAATTTTGTAACATTTATTTAAATAAAGCAAAATAATTTTCTTATTTCTATATAATACAGTGGTTCCCAAACTGTGCGCCGCGAGACTTTGTCAGGGGCGCCGCGAAAACATGCAAAAGTTGTTGTACTTACTGCTTTTCTCACAATAATTGCAGTGTGAAAGTTGCTAGCAGCAACGTTCCCTCTAAGAGCTTCCTTAGTGTGCGCGAAATGAAAGCCATGTGAGCACTGGTGGATATTGGATGAGGCGAATGAGGCATTCCCCCCTCGAAAACGCACATACAGTTTTGAATCCGTTGCAGATGTTTCTTCAGAGAACGATTCTGATTGAAGACCTTTTTTTTTTTTAGAAAACACCCTGATTTTGAGAGAAAAGTAGGGAAATCAGAGATGAAATTGAAGTGAAGACCTTTTTTTTTTTAGAGAACACTATGAGTTTCGGAGAAAAAAAGGTTCTTTTTTTCATTACGGCGCCGCGAGTATTGTTAAGTTTTCAAAGGGCGCCGTGAAATAAAAAGTTTGAGAACCGCTGATATAATAGATAATCGAAATTTTTGTTAACTATAATTTTTCATAGAAAGAGTTGTAACTTTTATAAAGAAATTATTACTACTTTTTTTGTATTTTCAAATTTTTACGTTAATATTGATGCCTGTTTTTATTCTAAGAAAGAGAAAATTGTTGTACTTTTTGAGGTTAAAAGAGTTTATTTACAAAAAAATGTTATTTGAAACAAAACGAGTTTTTAAGAAATTTATAAATACTTCCTAACTCGTTTAACTTGTCAAGCACCTAATACTTCAAGAAAATGTCAGAATGCGACATATCAGCATGTCGACTTCTTTAAATTTTGTTTGTTCTCTATTAATATATAAATACTAAAAAAATAATTAGAGTAGTTTATCATCAACTTATCAAGTAAAATTAGAGAGATATAATTTTAAAGTTTTTTTGCTTAAAAAGTTTAGTTACAAATATATCATCCCGTCGATGTTAATGATTTGTTATTTCTTCTAATTCGAAAGCAATTCTTGCATTCTTTAGCTCAGTGGTAATGAAACATATAAAGCTTTCAGACGCTCTTTGCTCTCTTAAATTAATGAAAGGCCCATTCATTTTTAAACAAATAAAGATGATACAAATAAAATTGACAACTCTATATTCTATAAAAACTAAATTAAAGAATGTGGTCGCAACTTTGCACATATATAGGTATATCAAAAATATAATTTTATGTTTATGAAATAGATATTATAAGCACTTGTGCTAATTTCTTGAAAGCTGCTTACATAAACACTGAGGCCGTGGACGCTAATTTAAGTCGCTCTATAAATTAATGGTTAGCAAGCTTTTTAAAAAAACACCATAAAGAAGAAATGTATTTTGCGGCGGTTAAGACAATTATTCAAGTAATTGCGATCAAATGAAGAGTAAAGACAATAATCTAAAGAAAATTGTTTAAATCATAAACAAAAACAAGATCTTAACCGTTTTTTTAACTTTAGTATTTCTACTACGGAATTTGCTTTGGAGGTAGGTAATACTATACACAGCTATGGTCTTGACCAAGGATGTCCAACCTTTTTCGAAGTTGGGCTAAATTTCATATCGAGACGATGCTCCGATTTCTTAAATTTCGTTCCTAAACTCAGGTGTTTTCCAAAAAAGAAAGGTCTTCTTCAACTTTCTTCAAAATGCATAGGTTCTCCAAAAAAGGTCTACTCCTAGAATCTCCTCTTATTTATTGATTTCCGCCCGAAATGTCTTTTAGCAATCTCGCGGAACTCTTCTTCGTAACCTTCATTATAACCAGAAAACTGGAAATTGTCGCTGGGCCGCAACAGAACTTTAAGTGGGCCGCCGGTTGGACATCCCTGGTCTTGACTTCTTAAACATTAGTGGCTTTTTGATTTATTATCAAAATATTTTAAATTTACGATAAAGGCGTCAGTAATTATAAAACAAACTCTCATTGTATTATTTATATCCTTTTTTCAGAAAAAAAGAAAAGGACTTTTTCTTTAAAAAAAAAAAGGATGTTAAATTAAAGATTGAAAGTTTTGCTATTTCACAAATTATCAAATTTCGTCTTCGGTTGCAACGTTATTACGTCTTTTGGTGTCTTGTCACAAAAGTTGAATTTGTTATTTATTTTTGTATTCTTTCGGTTTGATTTTGTTGCAGTAAGGTGCTCTGTATTATTTTTCTAAAATTACTCTAATTGTTATTTGCATTTCAAAAAAGTTCATATATTTTATTTATGCAAAGCTATGAATGAATCTGTAAACGACTTTCAAAAATGCTGCTTCAGCACGTTTGAAAGCGTGTGTATTGCAAAGTGAAATAATATTTATATTTCCGCCAATCGATTCATTTGCGGAAAACTTCAATGAAATGTTGCTCTATTCAATTTGTATTTTTTGCAAATGCATTTGAACTTGAATTACGGTAAATCAAAAGTATAGCTAGGAACTTAAATGCAAAGATGGCATGAAAACTGAATACGACTCAAATATCAATTTGGAACATAAAAATTTTTATTACAGTATAAGCAGAACTCCCTCTTATTTTTGGAACAATGATTGATTGTATTGTCTTTATAAAATCAAGTTCAAATCTGTTTTAGCAGAAATTGCTGCTTAGAATTTATGTACTTGAATAAGTTGGTCATTCAAGATTGCTACCGTGCGATTTCCCTTGATGACTCAAGCAATAAAAATTACCATCCTCTTGAAATACATTTTGTAACGAGGCTTGTTTTTGTCATACCTGTTGATAAACTGATGTTTCATGAACATTTTTTTTGAAATTTTTTCACCAGTCTCAGCGTTCTTAGAAAGTGGGAAAATATTTAAAGACAAACATAATTATCGGAGAACGAAATCTTGATTATTTAATACAGAATGACAGCATTGATTCATACTGTACATTCAAATTTTGAGTGACGATACGCTTGTTTTTATAGCGATACATTACAGTGATGTAAAAGTCCAGGAAGAGTGAAAAGTTATTTTAAAAATCTATGTTTAATTGTATTTCAAAATACTATTAGAAGCACATAGATTTCTTAAAGAAATAACAATCGCTGTCAAAAAAGTAGACGTACCAGAACTTCAGTTGTAAAGCTTTCGTCTTGGTTTATTACCATTGTTTTTCGCTAAACTTTTGTCATACCGCTATACTGTATGTAAACTCGTGGTCCATCGACTTCACAGATTTATCCACGTGTCTCTACTACTGTAGTTTAGAAATACGGATTCTATTAATTAAAATAAACACAGATCATGAACTATAAACATTTAATTTAAAGTTATAGAGCACCAACCTGCAAATTTCTGATTTTGTGATTTTGGAACAATAAAACAAATTTGCACTTTGGCAAGAAGAAAAAGAGCATCGTTTTGTTGGTGAACGCAAAAGAAGCGTTCTCGTTTCAAAACCTACGTTCATCATTTTGGTGGGCCCTTTACAAAGACACTTTACAGCATTTCTCTTTGCTTGGAGTTTAAAAAAGCAGCTCCAAAATTCTGTCATATTTATAAAAAACAATTAAAAAATGTTAAGCGTACAGAAGTATCTTGGCATTTCCAAAAATGAGTCTCAATAATCGCTTGAGATTTGTCTAAAGTATACGCCTCCAACGTTTTTCTGCGAGTCACCAGAATAAACAGAATTGAAAAAACTCGACCGATATCATCTCTAATTTTGCTGTTTTGAATAGAATTAATTAATTCTGTTAACCTTATCAATAGAACATGTACATGAGGAAACCACCGCACCTTTAAAAGAAATCTTTGCACTCAATACATGCCAATTTTCGTTTAGCTGTCAAAGCTGTGTATAGCGCGTCGCGGTTTGTTTTTCCGACAATCTAAGATTTTTAAAAACGCTAAGCACGTTCGATTATACAGCCAAAAAAGTTTAATTAATGATTAATTGCGAAGTGTATAAATAGCAACCCAATTACACGACGATGCAAGACGACGAGTATTTAAACGATGCGTCTCATTCATTGCATCAGAATTTTTCAAGTTGTGCGAAAGCTAAAGACTATAAAAATAGTTGAAACAATTGGACACGTCAATTTCTAACACCTACATCAAAGTTTTCAACAAAGTCTGATAATTTCTGAAACAATGAAAACTGTATTGCTATTTCTTTGTTTTTTGTTATACATTGGTCTTTACGTGCAATCATGTAAGTGAAAATTTGATTTTTGATCTTGTAAAAATTTCGATATTAGTAGAGTACATTGAAATCGTTTGCAGTTTTTTGAAGTTTTGAATTTATTTAATTCTTTTTGTACCTTTTTCATTCTATGTAAATTTATGGGCTAATCAATTTATTTGTCCTCTCAGCCGTCGTGTATTTATTGATTTAATGCAATATTAAGTTGGTTTTAATTCATTAAAATTTATTTCAGCATTCGGCAAACCTCTAAAGTTAAGTAAAACTCATCATGTTTCTACAATTACAAAACGAAGCATTCAAACAAGATTTTACAAAATTCCACTCACTTTGGTAAGTATTTAGTAAAAAAATCGATTTGTTCATAAACCCATTCTTTAGAAGCAATATTCTGTTTCAATTATTTCATATTAAAAGATGCTAATAGTTTATTTAATTAGTTCAATATCATTATATGTTAAAACGTATTCTTTTACAAGAATCTAAAGTATATTTAATTTTTTACCAAAAAGTAACTTTTGTTTAGAAATTGTGCGATCGATTTTACAACATAAACATATTTACACGAAAGTTTTGGGGATCCTGCCCAAGAAGAAACCGAAAACCATGTGAGAGTTTTATTGATTATTGAAAAATAAATTTAAAAATAAATTAAATAGATTGTTCAAAATTAATTTTAAAACTAAATTGATTATTGAAAAAAAAGTAGCCACAATAGTACAAATATAATGAATAGATACCAGATTTTGAAGTAGATCAGATAGAAATCATGCCTACTCTCATTTCGTAAAGTTGTCGGCACACAATAAAAAATTTTTCCTAGTTACTATAAATGTATTCAACTGGGAAAATAAACTTAGAGATTTGGACTAGGCTTTGGTAAAATAATCTCTTAGTCGGTAGCATATTAAGCAGTTTAATAAGCCGAACACTTAACAGCAATGAAATTCAATAAAGTGTAGACAATATTGCTGTTGAATAAACAACTGAGTTTTAAATACTAGGCTAAATTCGTTATTGAAATAACAATATTGAACAAAGTCGTTTGAAAAATTTTTCAAATTTTTTTAATAAAACAAAATTGTAATTGTTTATGTTTTTTTTAGCAATATGCCAGCTTTGCCGAATATATTTCAAAATACTTACAACCGGTGGAACTCTGGGATTGTGAAGAAAAAGTTTAATATTTTTGGAAAATTGAGCATTGGATTTTACACAAAGCTGACTAGTATAAATGATACATCTACTCTCGTCATTTGAAGTTTAATTAATCTATTTGTGCTGTACAAAATAACTATTAAAACACGTGGATATTGCAAAAATATACTTCAAGTTAAAATCTTATTAAATTTTTATTTTATCTCCAAAAAAGTATTTTTAAATTAAAAATAGTCTAAAAACAATGCAAATAGTAACAAAAAAGACTATTATTTTTATCTTATAGCTTTAATCAAACTTGGTCAAGTAAAAATAGTTAATAAAATGTCTTTTTACCATAATGTTGTTTTTCAGATTTGTTATTAAAGGTTCTAGTAATTTATAAAACTCTGTGTTTTGTCTGTAACAAGTCATTGAGTTTTCAAAACTGTTCAATGCGCAGCCTACTCTAATCAATCCAAATGTTTTTGATGTATAAACATACTGTATGTAAACATGTATTTCAAATTTTTTAGAGTTTATTTTTAACAATTATTTAAAAACAAAATAAACTTCTTTAAATTAGAATATTTTATTGTTTCAATTTTTAAGTTTTAAGCATTTTTTTGTGGTTATTTTTGTTTGCAACTTAAACTTTATTTTGAATTATTTTAACGTACTGTTGTTTATTTTTTGATTTAACAGAAAAATATTGCACTCTATTTATGCTTTCCAAGTTAAAACGCTAATTTGATTTTATTTTTTATTTATGTGCGTTTCTGTTATAAAGAAGTCAATAAAACATATTTTTGTTAACTTTGCTGTCAAGTTTTTGCTCCTGGGCATCATTTCGGTACAAAATAAAATTGATTCAGTCAATGTCTGATTGTAATTTATCAATCTCTAACCTTGTTTCATTCAGTTATTTTCTGCTATTACAGTAGGATTAAAAATTTTGTTTTAAAACTATAAACTTTAACCTTAACGCAGTATTACAAGCCTTATTTGAATAAAATTTATTAATCAATTATAATAAAACCACGTTTCTGTCCAAGAGTAGCGCTTCAACATAATGTATTATTTCGTCGCCTGTCTACTGAGTGGTACGGCATGTCCTATATATGGTGAGCATGACTGAATATCCAAATCACCGGCCGTGGGACACAGAAACGCCGTCGTACAAAATTTTGCACAATAAATATTATGAGAAGCGGAACACGATTGACAAAATAATAGCTTAAGCCGAGCATGCTACATCCACGTATTAGACATACACAAATTATAACATTCTCCCCTAGTTGCAAAAAATTTGCGTACACAAATTCGAAAGTAAAAATACAAAATTACATAGTTAAAAACTACTATAGTAAGAAAAATCGAGCTAAATTTTGAAACCAGTAAAATACAGTCAAAGAAACGAAACAATATAAACATAAATGGGAATGTTGGGCTGGGTATGTGATATGTGAAACACGAAATGTTTGAGTAATAAAGTGTGTGTGTTGTGAAATTGTAAGTGCAACGTTTGTAAAAATAAATTCGAATCGCACAATATAAGGCAATTTATATAAATCAAAAGGCTTTTAATATAAAAACTATTGACGACTTTTGATTAGATATTATCTTGTTAATGTTATATTTTATCATTGATGCAAATTATATAAAATGAGACAGTTAGTTGTTTAATTTATAGCTTGAAGTTATTATACCCAACTCGAAAATTATAAAAATAGGCATAGCATCACAAACACATCCAAGAGCAAAAATTATCATCGACATTTGAAGTGTTGGTTGATTTACGGAAAATAGAGAAAAATTTGCCGATAAAAGTAAAGAAAGAGAAGCAAACAGTAAAATTCTCTGCCGTATGCCAAATTTTTTGGAGGTATCTAAAGACATTTCAGCGTAAAGTGCGAGATTGTGCAAAAACAACAATTTAGACAAACTTGCAAGTCCAACTTTATGAACAAAGGCAAACATCGTATTATGAATATCATCACCCTGGGCCAACTCGTATCTTTCAAAAAGTTCGAGATTTATTCTTTGCTCTCTAAAAAATTTTACAGACATAAATCAAGCCATGACGGAAACACGTAACCGTTTGACCGAATTCTCCGTTTTCCGTCGATCAACCATCATTTCAAGTGCCGAGAAATCTTGCAACCAAGACGATACTTGCATTACTAATCACAAGGTTACAGACTTTCATATCTTCTGCTCGTCGTGAATGCTTTTCACGAACAAACATCATGTAGTGTGCAGTTGTTGTTTTTTGTGTGTGTGTCTTGCTTTATCTTACTGCCGCTTCTTTTATTGCTGTTATGTTAATTTTTGTAGGCATGCTTTAGTTTGCTTTTTCAGACTGTATTACATTTTAAATTTTTTTAATAATTATTACGCAGACCGTTGTCGCCTATGTTTGTTTTGCAGTGCTCAGCCGTGGTCATCTTACACAACACCACCATCTCACGACCACAACTTAACAACTTTAAACAAACTTCATAATTGAACCGAGATTTATTTACAAAAGATGATGCCAATTAAAAGACTTTCAAGAAAATAACCCAATTGGAATCAACTAATTTTTACTACCATAACATGAATAAGATGCAAACGAAGAGATGGAATAGTTCCAAATTTTTCAATAAAGATTTCTCAATAAAGGACTTTTAACATCTACTTCTTACAACTTGATTATAATAACTTTCTTAACTGTTATTGTTGAATATTTTAAAAAATAGTTTTGCTGTTGCATGTGTTTGTGATGCTATGCCTATTTTTATAATTTTAGATTTAGGTATAATTACTTCAAGCTATAAATTAAACAACTAACTGTCTCATTTTATATAATTTGCATCAATGATAAAATATAACATTAACAAGATAATATCTAATCAAAAGTTGTCAATAGTTTTTATATTAAAAGCCTTTTGATTTATATAAATTGCCTTATATTGTGCGATTCGAATTTATTTTTACAAACGTTGCACTTACAATTTCACAACACACACACTTCATTACTCAAACATTTCGTGTTTCACATATCACATACCCAGCCCAACATTCTCATATATGTTTATATTGTTTTGTTTCTTTGACTGTATTTTACTGGTTTCAAAATTTAGCTCGATTTTTCTTACTATAGTAGTTTTTAACTATGTAATTTTGTATTTTTACTTTCGAATTTGTGTACGCAAATTTTTTGCAACTAGGGGAGAATGTTATAATTTGTGTATGTCTAATACGTGGATGTAGCATGCTCGGCTTAAGCTATTATTTTGTCAATCGTGTTCCGCTTTCCATAATATTTAAGTATACAGATATTTCATCACCTAACATTTATTTACCCGACTGTTAATTAAGGACATTTAATCACCAGACGTTTAATTACTTAAAAATTTATTCACACAGACACTTAATTACGCAAAAAAGAAAAAAGTCATAATGACATTATTTATTTATGCAATAAATAAATCTTCGATTGCGTTTGTAGTTCTAACAATTCCTTCCGATGCACTTTCAAAATGATTCCATGTTTCTATTGGATAGATTGGAGACCGACAACATTCATTGCGCCCTGGAAGTCTACGAACTCGAATATATGTATGTTCGAAATACGCTAAGAGCTCCGGCATCTTTTCATGTTCTGGCATGTAGTCAGCTAGTATCCAAAACGCTTCAGCAACGTCTTTTGAAGGAACCATAACTAATGCAGGTAAGCAGCGCACAAAAATTGTAAGTTTTCATCACTTTCGTAGTTTGATTTCATGCCAATTTTGTTGAATTTTCTGAGAATACTTTGCGTCAGATGGAAGTAGCAACCCAAGATTCTAGCATTAGGATAAGCTTCTCTAAACGCATTAATTGCTACACTCTCAAAATCAAGGAAAGGTAAAATATCATATCTGTTGGAAGGGGAGGCATATTTGCACCCGAATTGCTCTGTAGCTTCTGACGCTTTCTATTTAAAGTCCGTTTAAGCGTTTGTTTCCTCGGTAATGCCATTACTACATTTGGTTCAAGTTGGGTGACTACTGAGGCAATAACTGCACTTGGAGTATCCGATATGTCACTCGTTTTATCTTTCATTTTAACAAGGGCTTGGCGCGTCAAAATATTTTCTTTGTTGCCAGAATGATTATGCTCAGGATCACAGTTGCTTAAAATCTCATCGTTTGTGGTTGTTAACCTTGCTTGACATTTGCTACTCTGGTAAAGCTTGCAAAGCCACTAAATATTCCCAATTGCATATTTTCGATGTTTAACAAATTCATATTGTTTATGAATCACCAAAGATTTTTCTTTTGACGTAACTCCAAAAGCAACTTTGTTTCCACTTATTTTTGGCTGTTTACTTCTGCAATTTACCCATCAAGCTGCTTTTCAATTAAATTTTGCGTTTAAATGACAATGACAATTCTGTAAAATGATTAAATGCACACGTGCTTACATGTCAACGTGATGATCTGTGTGGCGACAAACGTCTAAGTGATGAAATCACGTAGTGTTAATAGGTCTACGTGATTAAATATCTAGTACTTTAATGTCCGTAATTAACAATCGCGTGATGAAATGTCGCGTAATAAAGTGTGGGTAAACCAATATTTATTGTGCAAAATTTTGTACGACGGCGTTTCTGTGTCCCACGGCCGGTAATTTGGATATTCAGTCGTGCTCACCATATATAGGACATGGCCGTACCACTCAGTAGACAGGCGACGAAATAATACATTATGTTGTAGCGCTACTCTTGGACAGAGACGTGGTTTTATTATAATTGATTAATAAATTCTATTCAAATAAGGCTTGTAATACTGTGTTAAAGTTAGTTTTAAAACAAAATTTTTAATCTTTCCCCCTTCGTACACGCCCCTTGAAGGAATTGAGTAAAAAAACATTTTTTTGTTTTTATGAAAAGGGTATGGTCACCGATACATGAAACAATTTCTTTTTTGGATGTGACGTCATTAATATGCAAATTAATTGATGTGTACAATTGTACACAAATTTGTACGAACCCATGCATTTAATGCAATTTTTGGCTTTTTTAACAACATTTTCATTGGTTGATACACCATGTGTACAAATGACGACACTTAAACTTAAAAACTTATTGCCATTAGTAAAACACTTTTTCATCCAACAGGGAGCTTCCAAATGAAAATATTGATTCTTTTGGACATATTTTTGACAAGCTATCTGACTTTTTCAACTTTTTATAGGGTGTGTTAGAGATATAAAATGCACCCCTATTTTAGTACAAAATGTAACCCCAAAACAAATCCTTGAAACTCAAACTTTGAAAGAACAAATTAATAAATTTTAAATTTAGTAAGAGTGCTGGTAACGTTAACAACATGAACAAATGTTTACATGCTCTACTAAGCAAATAATTGCTTGGCTGAGTTAAATAAAACCCAATTAGGTTGCATGTTTGCAATTGGAGACAGTGTGTACGAAGGAGCTACTGTAACAGCAGAAAATAACTGAATGAAACAAGGTTAGAGATTGATAAATTACAATCAGACATTGACTGAATCAATTTTATTTTGTACCGAAATGATGCCCAGGAGCAAAAACTTGACAGCAAAGTTAACAAAAATATGTTTTATTGACTTCTTTATAACAGAAACGCACATAAATAAAAAATAAAATCAAATTAGCGTTTTAACTTGGAAAGCATAAATAGAGTGCAATATTTTTCTGTTAAATCAAAAAATAAACAACAGTACGTTAAAATAATTCAAAATAAAGTTTAAGTTGCAAACAAAAATAACCACAAAAAAATGCTTAAAACTTAAAAATTGAAACAATAAAATATTCTAATTTAAAGAAGTTTATTTTGTTTTTAAATAATTGTTAAAAATAAACTCTAAAAAATTTGAAATACATGTTTACATACAGTATGTCTATACATCAAAAACATTTGGATTGATTAGAGTAGGCTGCGCATTGAACAGTTTTGAAAACTCAATGACTTGTTACAGACAAAACACAGAGTTTTATAAATTACAAGCGCAACATTATTGTATAAAAATTAAAAAAAGCTATTTTATTAAATATTTTTACTTGAACAAGTTTGATTAAAGCTATAAGATAAAAATAATAGTCTTTTTTTGTTACTATTTGCAATGTTTTTAGACTATTTTTAATTTAAAAATACTTTTTTGGAGATAAAATAAAAATTTAATAAGATTTTAACTTGAAGTATATTTTTGCAATATCCACGTGTTTTAATAGTTATTTTGTACAGCACAAATAGATTAATTAAACTTCAAATGACGAGAGTAGATGTATCATTTATACTAGTCAGCTTTGTGCAAAATCCAATGCTCAATTTTCCAAAAATATTAAACTTTTTCTTCACAATCCCAGAGTTCCACCGGTTGTAAGTATTTTGAAATATATTCGGCAAAGCTGGCATATTGCTAAAAAAAACATAAACAATTACAATTTTGTTTTATTAAAAAAATTTGAAAAATTTTTCAAACGACTTTGTTCAATATTGTTATTTCAATAAAACGCAGACCATGTTCTAACAGCGTACTCTATACATCGGGCACCACATGGAGCACGAGGTCTGACGTTTTTGGATGACGAAACTCAATGCTGGCTTAATAACACCACTGCCAGCATCTAATTCAGGCAGTGCAGCAGTCTGGGGTAGTAAAAGAATAAACCCTCGGGCCCCAGTCCTGTTTGTGGCTGACCTGGAGTGGATACCTTTCAAACGAAGACGACGACGACGACGACCATTTCAATAACGAATTTAGCCTAGTATTTAAAACTCAGTTGTTTATTCAACAGCAATATTGTCTACACTTTATTGAATTTCATTGCTGTTAAGTGTTCGGCTTATTAAACTGCTTAATATGCTACCGACTAAGAGATTATTTTACCAAAGCCTAGTCCAAATCTCTAAGTTTATTTTCCCAGTTGAATACATTTATAGTAACTAGGAAAAATTTTTTATTGTGTGCCGACAACTTTACGAAATGAGAGTAGGCATGATTTCTATCTGATCTACTTCAAAATCTGGTATCTATTCATTATATTTGTACTATTGTGGCTACTTTTTTTTTAATAATCAATTTAGTTTTAAAATTAATTTTGAACAATCTATTTAATTTATTTTTAAATTTATTTTTCAATAATCAATAAAACTCTCACATAGTTTTCGGTTTCTTCTTGGGCAGGATCCCCAAAACTTTCGTGTAAATATGTTTATGTTGTAAAATCGATCGCACAATTTCTAAACAAAAGTTACTTTTTGGTAAAAAATTAAATATACTTTAGATTCTTGTAAAAGAATACGTTTTAACATATAATGATATTGAACTAATTAAATAAACTATTAGCATCTTTTAATATGAAATAATTGAAACAGAATATTGCTTCTAAAGAATGGGTTTATGAACAAATCGATTTTTTTACTAAATACTTACCAAAGTGAGTGGAATTTTGTAAAATCTTGTTTGAATGCTTCGTTTTGTAATTGTAGAAACATGATGAGTTTTACTTAACTTTAGAGGTTTGCCGAATGCTGAAATAAATTTTAATGAATTAAAACCAACTTAATATTGCATTAAATCAATAAATACACGACGGCTGAGAGGACAAATAAATTGATTAGCCCATAAATTTACATAGAATGAAAAAGGTACAAAAAGAATTAAATAAATTCAAAACTTCAAAAAACTGCAAACGATTTCAATGTACTCTACTAATATCGAAATTTTTACAAGATCAAAAATCAAATTTTCACTTACATGATTGCACGTAAAGACCAATGTATAACAAAAAACAAAGAAATAGCAATACAGTTTTCATTGTTTCAGAAATTATCAGACTTTGTTGAAAACTTTGATGTAGGTGTTAGAAATTGACGTGTCCAATTGTTTCAACTATTTTTATAGTCTTTAGCTTTCGCACAACTTGAAAAATTCTGATGCAATGAATGAGACGCATCGTTTAAATACTCGTCGTCTTGCATCGTCGTGTAATTGGGTTGCTATTTATACACTTCGCAATTAATCATTAATTAAACTTTTTTGGCTGTATAATCGAACGTGCTTAGCGTTTTTAAAAATCTTAGATTGTCGGAAAAACAAACCGCGACGCGCTATACACAGCTTTGACAGCTAAACGAAAATTGGCATGTATTGAGTGCAAAGATTTCTTTTAAAGGTGCGGTGGTTTCCTCATGTACATGTTCTATTGATAAGGTTAACAGAATTAATTAATTCTATTCAAAACAGCAAAATTAGAGATGATATCGGTCGAGTTTTTTCAATTCTGTTTATTCTGGTGACTCGCAGAAAAACGTTGGAGGCGTATACTTTAGACAAATCTCAAGCGATTATTGAGACTCATTTTTGGAAATGCCAAGATACTTCTGTACGCTTAACATTTTTTAATTGTTTTTTATAAATATGACAGAATTTTGGAGCTGCTTTTTTAAACTCCAAGCAAAGAGAAATGCTGTAAAGTGTCTTTGTAAAGGGCCCACCAAAATGATGAACGTAGGTTTTGAAACGAGAACGCTTCTTTTGCGTTCACCAACAAAACGATGCTCTTTTTCTTCTTGCCAAAGTGCAAATTTGTTTTATTGTTCCAAAATCACAAAATCAGAAATTTGCAGGTTGGTGCTCTATAACTTTAAATTAAATGTTTATAGTTCATGATCTGTGTTTATTTTAATTAATAGAATCCGTATTTCTAAACTACAGTAGTAGAGACACGTGGATAAATCTGTGAAGTCGATGGACCACGAGTTTACATACAGTATAGCGGTATGACAAAAGTTTAGCGAAAAACAATGGTAATAAACCAAGACGAAAGCTTTACAACTGAAGTTCTGGTACGTCTACTTTTTTGACAGCGATTGTTATTTCTTTAAGAAATCTATGTGCTTCTAATAGTATTTTGAAATACAATTAAACATAGATTTTTAAAATAACTTTTCACTCTTCCTGGACTTTTACATCACTGTAATGTATCGCTATAAAAACAAGCGTATCGTCACTCAAAATTTGAATGTACAGTATGAATCAATGCTGTCATTCTGTATTAAATAATCAAGATTTCGTTCTCCGATAATTATGTTTGTCTTTAAATATTTTCCCACTTTCTAAGAACGCTGAGACTGGTGAAAAAATTTCAAAAAAAATGTTCATAAAACATCAGTTCATCAACAGGTATGACAAAAACAAGCCTCGTTACAAAATGTATTTCAAGAGGATGGTTATTTTTATTGCTTGACTCATTAAGGTATGGAAAAACTGCTGGGAATAATTTGTGAAAGAGCATGCTAGCAATCTTGAATGACAAACCCAATTAAGTACATAAATTCTAAGCAGCAATTTCTGCTAAAACAAAAATGATTTGAACTTGGTTTTGTAAAGACAATACAATCAATTTGTGGTGTAATTGTTATTATGCGTAGTCAAGCCCAAAGCACGTTTTTGCTTTGAGTTTTTGTACTGTGCTTTCTATCTTTTTCGTGGATGCTGCAGAACGCTGTCAGCGCGAGGCGTGGTTGTTTAGGTGTTTAGATAACTACGTTCTTAGTTGATTAAAACCTAAATTCCTTAGTGTTTAAGTGATTTCAGAACACAATCCTTGTTCCAAAAACGAAAGGCGAAATTCTGCACATATTGCAGCAATTTTTTTTGTTCCAAATCCATATTTGAGTCGTATTCAGTTTTCATGACATCTTTGCATTTGGGTTCCTAGCTACACTTTTGATTTACCGCAGTTCAAATCGAAATGGATTTGCGAAAAATACAAATTGAACAGAGTAACATTTCATTGAAGTCTACCGCAAATTGGCCGAATGGCCGAAATATAAACCTTATTTCACTTCACAGTACACACGCTTTCAAACATTGTGCTAAATCAGCGTTTTTAAAAGTCGTTTACAGATTCATTCATAGCTTTGCATAAATAAAAATTATAAACCTTTTTCAAATGTAAATAAAAATTAGGGTACTTTTAACAAAAATAACATAAAGCACCTTACTCCAACAAAATCAAACCGAAAGAATACAAAAAATAAATAATAAATTTAGGTTTCGTGATGAGACACTAAAAGATGTAATAACTTTGCAAACAAAAACAAAATTTAATAATTCCTCGGAGCATAAAATTTGGAATATTTGACTAATTTCAGAATAAAAAGTAAAGCCAATATATTTTGAAACATTGTTATATTCAGGACATTTCGGAATTATAACTCATGCCGTTACAAAATGCGTTAAACTGTTTAAATTGTTTAACGCAGTTGGTAATAGAATGTATTATAATTCCGAAACGTCCTAAATAAAACATTATTTCAAGATATATTGGCTTTACTTTTTATTCTGAAATTAATAATTCGTAAAATAGCAAAACTTTTTATTTTTTATTTAACATTCTTTTTTTATAAAAAAAACTTTTCATTTTTTTGGAAAAAACTATATAAATAATATTATGGGAGGTTGTTTTATAGTTACTAATGCATTGAATGTAAATTTAAAAAATTTTGAAAATAAAGCAAAAAGCCACTAGTGTGTAAAAAGTCAAGCTTATAGCTGTGTATAGTATTACCTACCTCCAAAGCAAGTTCCGTATCAAAAATACTAATTTGAATTTAAAAAATTATCTAAAAAATCTAAATCATTATAAAAAAATAAAATAAAAGTAAAAAATAAAATCCTAACCGGTTTTTTAACTCATTATCTAAATTTAAAAAACCGGTTAGGATTTTCTTTTTTACTTATGATTGAAACAATTTTTTAAGATTATTGTCTTTACTCTTCATTTGATTGCAATTACTGGAATAATTTTCTTGACTGCCACAAAATACACTTCTTCTTTATGGTATTTTTTTGGAAAAGCTTGCAAACCATTAATTTATATAGCTACTCAAATTAGCGTCTACGACCTCTGTGTCTATGTAAGCAGCTATCAAGGAATTAGCATCAGTGATTATAATATCCATTTCATAAACATAAAATTATATTTTTGAATGTGAAAAGTTGCGACCGCATCCTTTTATTTAGTTTTAATACAATATGGAGTTGTCAATTTTGTTTGTATTTGTCGGCAGCGTGTTGATGCCGACGGCAGCGTGGTCGTCATCAGTGATTATAATATCCATTTCGTAAACATAAAATTATATTTTTGAGCCTATATATGTGCAAAGTTGCAACCGCATCCTTTTATTTAGTTTTAATACAATATGCAGTTAACAATTTTATTTGTATTTGTCGGCAGCGTGGTCGAGTGGTTAAAGCGCCTGGCTCGTGACCAACACGGTTTCGGTTCAAAACCCACTCGCACCATTCTGTTGTGTCCTTGGGAAAGACACTTTACGGCACATTCCCCTGCTTGGTGGTGCTGGCAAGCAGTTCTACAGGGTGTCCATAAAGTCTCTTTACAATTTAAAAATTTTATTACAAAGTGAAATGATGAGATATCGCAATGAGGGTTATTTTATGTTAATCAGTATTTCATACAGTTTTTATTGACACTAAAATTTATTGTTTCAGATAAAATTTCTTAATTAAAATTTCATATGTTTAATACGTAATTGAGTTATATGAACTAAACCCCCATAAAATGACTACTCCTCAAGAAAAAGCGCAATGTGTATCCTGGTTCATTGAGACAAAATCAGATGTTCAGACCCAGCGAAACTACAGAAGTAAGTATGGAAGAGACCCTGTGCACTGTTCAACGTGGTAGTTCCAATTGTCTGGCAGCAGTACGGATGGACTTTATAGGAGAACGTTGAAAGGCTTACCTTACACGCTCGATGTTTTCTTTAGATGTTTTTGGTCGCCCACTCCTTCTTGTATCGAACACTGTCCATGTCTTCATAAATTTCTTGTGCCATAAACCAGTGTTCTTCAAACTTTTTTTATCGAGACCCATTTTGCACAGCCAAATTTTTTCGCGGCCCCTAAAAAAAGGTCTTCACCTAAAATCGATTTTTGATTCTACTATTTTTCCCCCGACATCAAGGTGTTCTCTAAAAAAAAAAAAAAAAGAAAAAAGGTCTCCACCTAGAATCGATCTCTCATTCCGCTATTTTTGCCCAAAAATCAAGGTGTTCTCTAAACCAGCGGTTCTCAAACTGTGCGCAGCGAAAGTATGCGAAAGTTGTTGCACTTACTGCTTTTCTCACAATAATTGCAGTGTGAAGGTTATTAGCAGCAACTTCCCTTCAGAGAACGATTCTGATTGAGGACCTTTTCCAAACAGCCTGATTTTGGGAGGGAAATAGAGAAAAATAAGAAAATCGGATATAAATCGAAGTGAAGACCTTTTTTTTTTAGAGAATTCCCTGATTTTCAGAGAAAAATAAGGAAATCGATATAAAATCGAAGTGAAAACTTTTTTTTTTAGAGAACACCCTGATTTTTGGAAAAAAAAGATTGTTCAAAGAAGTAATGGAACTGAATACCTTTTTTCATTACGGCGCCGCGAGTATTTTTAAGTCTTCAAAGGGCGCCGTGAAAAAAAGAAGTTTAGGAACCGCTGCTCTAAACAAAAAAAAAGAAAAAAGGTTTTTACTTTGAATTAATCTTGTATTTCGCTTCTTTTCTTCCAAAATCATCGTAATCTCTAAAAATCTAAAATTTAAAATCTCGCGACCCCCATTGAACCACTTTGCGACCCACCAGGGGGTCGCGACCCCCAGTTTGAAGAGCCCTGCCATAAACGAATTGAAGGACGTGATGGTGGGTCTCTTCAATACTTACTTTTGTAGTTTCGCTGGGTTTGAACATCTGATTTTGTCTCAATGAACCAGGATACACATTGCGCTTTTTCTTGAGGAGTAGTCATTTTATGGGGGTTCAGTTCATATAACTCAATTATTAAACATAAGAAATTTTAATTAAGAAATTTTATCTGAAACAATAAATTTTAGTGTCAATAAAAACTGTATGAAATACTGATTAACATAAAACAACCCTCATTGCGATATCTCATCATTTCACTTTGTAATAAAATTTTTAAATTGTAAAGAGACTTTATGGACATCCTGTAAATTACAATCATATCTCTATTGAATTACAAGCGGACAGCAATATCTTGGTATCTTTGGAAGCAGGTCGGGGTAATTGCTTACCCTATGTATTAAGCGCCTCCGTCGCTTTCCTGCGAGTCAGGAGGATAAATACAGAGATGAAATAAAATAAATAAAATTGAAATATTATCTTTATTTGTTGAAAAATGAATGGGCTCTCCATTAATTTAAGAGAGCAAAAAGCGTCTGAAAGCTATATATATATGTTTCATTACCACTGACCTAAAGAATGCAAGAATTTCTTTTGAATCAAATAAAATAACAAATCATTAACATCGATGGGATGATATATTCGTAACTAAACTTTTTAAGTAAAAATACTTTAAAATTATATCTCTCTAATTTTATTTGATGTGTTTATGATAAACTAATCTAATTATTTTTTTAGTATTTAAATGCTAAAGGAGAACAAGCAAAATTTAAAGAAGTCGACATGTTGATATGTCATAATATACTTCGTAGCATGATTCTGACATTTTCTTGAAGTATTGAGTGCTTGACGAGTTAAACGAGTTAGGAAGTATTTATAAATTTCTTAAAAACTTTTCATCGTTTTGTTTCAAAGAATTTTTTTTTAAATAAACGCTTTTAACCTTAAAAAGTACAACAATTTCCTCTTTCCTAGAATAACGGCATGCGTCAATAATAACGTTACAATTTGAAAATACAAAAAAAGTAGTAATAATTTGTTTATAAAAGTTATAACTCTTGCTATAAAAAATTATAGTTATCAAAATTTTTGATTATTTATTATATGGAAATAAGAAAATTATTTTATTTTATTTAAATAAATGTTGCAAAATTGTTATAGGTTTGCCTAAAATTTGAAATTGAAATTTGAACTTGCTTACAGAGTTAAGGCCCGTTTCCACTACGAGGGTGGAAAAAAGCATTCTTTGTTTGTTTTATTGCTTTTTTTTGCGCTCGCTTCAATTTTAACCCCGCTCGCTTCAATTGAAGATCAATAAAAGAGACAAAGAATGCTCTTTTCCACGCTCGTAGTGGAAACGGGCTTTTACCATTAAAAAAGTACATTACCATAAAAAATAGTACAATATTTAGAAATAAAAGGACATTACCCAGAAATAAAAGTGCAATATGTTAAAGCAGACAATTCATCTAAAATTAATGAATTTCTTCAGAAAGGGGTTTTTACAGGGTTTTTCAAAAATAATGATCGAGTTTTCCAAAATAAAGAACAAGTTTTCGAAATAAAGAGCGTGTTTTCCGAAATAAAGAGCAAGGTTTTACAAATAAAGAGCGAGTTTTACTTGTAAAATATATTGCTTCAAACAATAAAAACAATGAGCAAAGTACAACAAAGAAAGAAAAGAGTTAGTGTAAACCTAAAAATATTTGATAAAGTAAAGCGGCTATATACAACAAAAACTAAACAAGAGCTGCTTGAAATTACGAACTTGTCTTTCAGCTTGTAATTTAAAATTTGTAAATTTCATGCAGCTTTTGTTTAGTTTTTGTTGTACACAGCCGCTTTACTTGATCAAATATTTCGAGATTTACACTAACTCTTTTTTTCTTTGTTGTTTTTCACTCATTATTTTTATTATTTGAAGCAATATATGTTGCAAATAAAACTCTTTTTTTATTTTTGAAAACTTGCTCTTTATTTCGGAAAACTTGCTTTTTATTTTTGAAAAACCCTGTAAAAACCCATTTCTGAAAAAATAAATTATTTTTAGACAAACTATATGTTTTAATATATTGTACTTTACCACTGTAAAATTCCTTGCAAAAAAGTATTTTAGTTGTAGACTGTTACTTAATACTTTGGATAGCTGTACTGTTGTTTAAAACGTTATCTCAGCCGAATTGAATGTATGATTATGATTGCAAACTTACCACTTTTGTTTTCCAATCTTTCAAATTAAAACTATTGATATCGTTTGAATAAAAATAGGATCTATCTCTCGCTTATCAGCAAAACAAACAACTAGGAGCACTACAAACTCAAGGTAAAATTGAAACACACAAAAAATTGTTGTCTACTTAAAAAAATTTAATCCAGCTAATTTTTGTCAAAAGAATAATTTGAAATAAATATAAATGTTTTTATTTTTTCGTAGCAAAAACTAACCATTTGCTTAACGTTAATTTTCATACTGATGTAGAATAAATTGCTGATGCTTACTTTTAATATTCTTCAAACAATCAATTAAGGCGGAAGAATACTTTACAAGTGTTCGCACTAAAAATAGTTGTAAAATCTTTCTTCAGATACATTAACTCTTAAACGCCTCAGTGTTTTGACAAATACTATTGCAGGGGTTCCCAAACCAGGGGTCGCGACCCTAAATGCAGTCGAGGTGATAATTAAGTAAGTTCGCAAACAGATCATGGGGTCGTTGGGGTTGCTGAGGTATTGTAAAAGATTGATGTACAAAACATATAAGAATTCACAAACTATGTTAAATTTATTTGTTTGTACCATTGCTTACTACAAAACAGGCCTATGGGCATCGCTCTATGTTTATGCTATTAAAAATGTAGGTGCCTTTTGTGGCACCACTGCTTGATTGTTCACAATGAAATTACTTGTTGTTGATTTGCAGATTTAAATTGCTTGTATACACTCTGCAGTAAAGATAATTTGTTATCAGTAGTCTGAGAAGTATTGGAACTAATATTTAAATAAACCCATATTTGATTTAAAGTTGGAATAGCAGTGAAAGAGTAGATTAGGCTTTTCCGAGTCTTCAATCAAAATAGCGTATAATGGTTACTAACACTTTGACTGCCATGTCAAGAAATATTGTTGACATGGCAGTTTTTAATGAGGCCGTGTCAGTAATATTTGTTGACGGCTATTTGTCTGTTTCTAGTGCTGGCAACAATTGTTGTATACGTCCTATGCTATTTCTATGGCACTAAATGTCTGTGTCGCTCGGTGGATGTTCTTTTTGTGATCGTGGCGAAATTTTTTTGGTGGCCCCACTGAGGTATTTCTAGAAAATCAGCTTGGCACTCAAAGTGTTAAGCCGTCGAATTTTTTCTACTGTAATCCAGGCATTTTATAAATGATAGGCTAGCAGAGGCAAGTAAGCGCTTGCTCTACCTGCGTGTACTATGAAGTAAAACTAACCTAAATTTTTTCTAGAAATAAGTAAAGTAAGTTCAAGCCAATTTTTATTTTTTTACTGGCCAACACTACTACGCGGAAATAAGGACAGGCAGTAACATAAGAGCATGTATAATGTGCGTGCATGTGCGTGTGTAATAAAACTTATCAAAATGTGTTTATTAAATAAAAATTGTTTTTCAGCCATAATGGAAAAGTTTTTTAAAACACCTACTAAAACATATAGTAAGAATGGTCAAGTCAATCAACAAGCAAGTGCCGACAGACCTGTTTCGTCCTTATTAGGACTCGTCAGGACACTACAGCTTGTTGTTGACCCCAGCTGAAAAAGTTGAAAACTTACACAGCTGGCACAACTTTCAGTTTGTGGTTTTTACACCTCAAACATCCAGTTGTGGACCTGAACGCTGGGTAGATAGTACAATGAAAACAATGTTCCACCAGCGCAACTGCAAAAGACACCGCTAAACCGCAAGGGTATACTGGCGGCGGTTTCGATATGCTAACCAAGGATTTGCTTGTCTTAACCCGTCTCCGTGTTAGCTAACTCGATGTGGTTAGCATATCGAAACCGCCGCCAGTATACCCTTGCGGTTTAGCGGTGTCTTTTGCAGTTGCGCTGGTGGAACATTGTTTTCATTGTACTATCTACCCAGCGTTCAGGTCCACAACTGGATGTTTGAGGTGTAAAAACCACAAACTGAAAGTTGTGCCAGCTGTGTAAGTTTTCAACTTTTTCAGCTGGGGTCAACAACAAGCTGTAGTGTCCTGACGAGTCCTAATAAGGACAAAACAGGTCTGTCGGCACTTGCTTGTTGATTGACTTGACCATTCTTACTATATGTTTGTAATGGGAACTGCAGGGTTTTGCTTGTCTTAACCCGTCTCCGTGTTAGCTAACTCGATGTGGTTAGCATATCGGAACCGCCGCCAGTATACCCTTGCGGTTTAGCGGTGTCTTTTGCAGTTGCGCTGGTGGAACATTGTTTTCATTGCACCAACTAAAACTTCGACAAAAAAAACGAAAACGTTCTATCTATCCATTATTCCTCGATAAGTACAGGATTGCTGACGTAAATGGTAAACGAATATGTGTTGTGTGTTCTAAAGAACTTGCCGAGAAATCACTGAAACCTAATAAACTTCAGAGACACATGGAAACTCATGCAAATATTGCTGTCATGTCAGAAGAGGCCGAAAGAGAGTTTTTCATTATTGTTATGAATATTTAACCAAGTCGCCGGCAGCTTTACGCAGACCTCTACACAAAAAAAGATTGAAATATTTTCTTACAAGACAGCTTTTCTTCTTGCTCAGCATAAGCGACCTTTCACTGAGGGTGAGACTATCATAAAGCCTACTTTAAAAAATTTTGGTGAAATATTTAAGGTTGTACTGTTTGCTAGAAAGGTACATGAAGCTGTTAATGATTCTGCTCTTAATAATAATACCATGACAAGACGCATTCAAACTATTGCAGCTGATCTAAAAGAACAGATTTTGGAAAAGTTTCGAAATTCTCCGTGGACAGCCCTGGCAGTGGATGAGTCAACTGATATAACAGCACAAGCGCAGCTCCTAATCTTCGGAAGATTTTTGAAAGAGAGCTCAATGACTGAAGAACTGCTTGCTTGCATTTCACTTGAAACTACAACAAGAGGCGGGGATATTTTTAATGGTATGGATAAGTTCTTCACTGAAAAGATTGAAATAAAGTGATTGAATGTAGTATGGATGGTGCCCCATCAATGATGGGAAAGAATATTGGATTGCTGGGAATTCTTTCGAGGGAATATCCCCACACTAAAATAAACCACTGTATAATCCATCGCCAGAGTTTTGCCTCAAAGGATTGCCTCCAAACTTTTCTGATGTGATGTAGTTTGTCATATCCACTGTCAATTATGCGAAAGCTAGGGATCTAAATTCTCGCATGTTCAAACAATTGAAGAGCCTAGTTCTAAATGTATCTAAGTCACATAATGTCAGTTTTCAAAAAATGAGGTTTAAAGTTTTCAAAAACCCTGGAAAATCAGAGTAATGATGGAAAAACCTAAATGGTTTTTTATTACATTGTTTATGTATCTCTCCCTATTTCAACAACTTTTTAAAGTTTTATTATGACGTCATAAGGAATTAAAGCTAGTTTTGTAAATTGGACCTAGGTACATTTATTGCAAGTTTTGTTTTACAAGCGCTTTTCTAGCAAATTCACAGTGTAGTTAGGCAGAAAAAGTCAACCACATGTAATAATAATGATAATATGCATTCTATTTTTTATAGAGTGGCATATCAGAAAAGAATTTAGGATCTGGGGGAAATTAAAAAACCAAGTTATGAGAAGTTATTTTTCCAAAAATTTGCGTACCCAAATCAAGAAAACATAAAAAAAACTTTTCCAAGATCTATTAACTAAAAGCTAAATCAATATAAAGTTACTAAGTACAAATTTTTTTAAAAAATGTTTCTGAATGTCAATAGATGAGTTGATGCTTCGTGACTCTAATAGAATGCTATCTAACTAAATTATTAGATTATAGACTGTAATTAAAAGCTCCAAATAAAACGTTAGGATTTCCAAATAATTTTAAAATAATGATTAAAATAATAACACAGTACAGGTAAACTTAATGCAAAAACAAGTTATTGAATAAGCTTGCCTATAATGAAAATGAAAGTTATTATTTCATTATAGTGCTGGCGATACTCTTATATTATATATTAACCTTTGACAAACTTTTAAAAACTCCTATTTCAAGTTTTATTTACAAAAGTAAAAAAAAAAATTGTTCAGGTAAGACTGCTATGAAGGTCGAGCCTTCAAACAATAGGTTTAATAAGCTATTAAGTGTGGATAGAAATTTTTAACATAAATTAGTTGGACTTTGGTACTTCTAAAATAAAAATACCCTAAGATTTCAAACCTCTGTGCTGTTCAAAAAGTGATTTCCGTATATTATCCTAAAAAGATTTTTTGTCAGAATATTTCTGGCGAGTAAACAAACAATTTTTTCAACTTATCTCATTTTTTCGAAAATGTGACTTAAGTACTTTTAAAAATAGGGCCCTCAATTATGTAACACCGAAAATTCTAATCATCACACATTATTAATGTACACTGCTGTCAGGTGGCTGTCACAGGGAAAACTTTGGAAAGGTTTTTCTTCTTCGTGTGAACTTGCCACATTTTTGCAAGATAAGGGGTACAAGAATGCTAGTTATTTTCATGATCCACAGTTTCTTGCTCGCCTTGCACTTCTTACTAATGTTTTTGAGCACGTTAATAAGCTTAACACTGAACTTTAAGGGAAAGGCAAATGGGTGTTTGATTTTCAAAGCTTAATAAAAGATTTTGTCAGCAAGATGCAGATACTGCGAGAAGAAGCTAAAACTATTTATTATTCTCATTTTTGTGATTTCCAGAAACTTAATGCTACGATAGATGTTGATTTTTATAAGGAACTAGACCTCGAAGAAGCGAAAAAAGACTTTCTGGACTACTTGGAGAATCTGACAGAAAATATGAATGCAAGATTCAAAGGTTTGATGGCAGAATCTTTAGATTTTGCACAATATCCATTTAAAGCTGATACCAAGCACTGTGGTGCTATTGCACTTGAGATGGCTGAACTGCAGGCAGACAATCAAGCAAGAATTAATTTTGATGTGTTTCAGGATATAGCAAAGTTTTATATACAGTTACCAAACGAGTATTCAACAGTTACAAATCGAGCTTTGCAAGTTCTTGTACGATTTGGAACCACTTACGTATGTGAGGCAGGATTCTCATTAATGGTTTTCGTTAAAAATGATTATCGCAGCTGTATAACAAACATTAACTTGGAAAATTCTTTGGTATGTTGTCTGACATCATATATCTCCAGATACAAAAAATTGATTAAACAGTGACCATTTCCAATAAGAGAATTTTTTTGATTTTCCAAACTGATAATTTTTTGTGATATCGTTATTTTTAATTTTGAATTAAAATAAAAAAATTAAATGTTTTCGCTTATTTCTAAATACCACCACATGACCAAACTTTAAAGTTTAGTGAAAAAAAACTCTAAAGTTTTGTGAAAAAAAAATAGGTTATATTATATATTGACCTGGGGTCGCACTGGACACTTAAAAGTTGTCTTTGAAGTCGTCCTCAGAAAAGCTTGGGAACCCCAGCACCATTACCTATGTGGGTCGCCAGCGACTCGACATGTTAAACGAGCTTTGCTCTAGCTTTTAATTTGAACATCTTTCTTAAACATGGTTATAAAACAAATTAACGTGTTGTCAGCGTACTGTTATTCCCAACAAAGTACCATACTTTGAAAAGAACTGACAAATTTTGCAACAATTGTAAGTGTGACAATTACATTTTGTGCAAAAGGTACTTAACCTAACATGCAAACCTAACAAACCTAACAAACCTAACAAAAGTTATGATAAATATTTCCCACTTTTAACAACTAACAAGTATTAAAATAACAATTAACTTCAAAATTGAAAAAAGACAAAACAAAAAACAATAAAATATTTGGAGTTGTCCAGTTATAAAAGCAGTAGCCATAATAACATTCAAGCACAAGAATCAAGCGGCACAATGGGAGCATAAAACGGTGACTTGTTCGTGATCAATTGCTCATCGAATTCTTTGTACACATCGCTTATTTTGCGATCCAATTAAAATGAAAAGATGTAGCACCGTCGACTTTTGCACTTTCTAAGCTGATGTGGAGTTAATTGAAAAGAGCCAATGTTAATTTTGTATCTACATTTTTGTAATGATAGTTCAGTATGTCTAAAAATTTGCATGACTTGCACTTGTCGCTGTAAGCAAACTCATGCCTAAGTTTTCCAAAATTATTTGACGTCAATGACTGCATGGCTTCTTTTTTTTTTGTAAAAACTTTGCTCGGAAGATCACCACGCTATTGATACTTGCAATATTTATTTATTTTTATTTTTATTTTAATCTCTATATTTATCCTCCTGACTCGCAGGAAAGCGACGGAGGCGCTATACATAGGGTAGGCAATTACCCCGACCTGCTTCCGGAGATGCCAAGATATTGCTGTCCGCTTGTAATTTAGTAGAGATATTACTGTAATTTAGAACTGCTTGTCAAGACCACCAAGCAGGGGAAAGTGCCGTAAAGTGTTTTTCCCAAGAACACAACAGAATGGCGCAAGTGGGTTTTGAACCGGAACCATGTTGATCATCAGTCCGGTGCGTTAACCACTCGACCACGCTGCCGACTAATATAGTTGTAAAAGTAGGCAAGAGGCTAGCACTTTGCTGTTTTCTTTGGCCACTGCAATTGTGACAAAAGTGATATCTTTGTTTCAAAAGTGCTTATGTAGCATTATTGTCGAATATCTTTTCAGGCAAATCTGTACCTTGATCAATATTGTTGTCATTGTGCACAGTTTAAAGTAAAATTGCTGCTCTGTTTTTCCTAGTTGCATACGATAATAAAGTTTGCTCGTCATTAAAACCAAACTAGCTTGACCCAACCCTTCTTGGCTCTCCTGATGTAAATTTACTGTAAAATTCTCGCTGCTTTTTTTTATTGTCTTTAGCAAAGTGATTTGTTTCTAGAGTAAGTCAGCAAAAAGCTGGAAACTGCTAAACCAATTATCAGCTGTTCAATTGACTACAGAAAAGTAAAGTGCTGTAGAGAAGAATTTCACAACATCAAAAAACTCAACGTTTTTCTGATTTTCTTGACGTTTAATATTAGGTATTCCTGTGAGAGTGTAATTAGTGAGGTAATAAAACAAAAAAAAAGCTTTGGCCTATATTTTTCTGGCTTGTTGGTCATGTATTGACTAAAACTACAACAATATCAAAATGTTATCTGTTGTTTAATCACTGTTACAGAGGCGCCAACAATATAAATTTTTACTGTTCAAATCAAAAGAGTTTTTATTATCACTCTTCCCCTCATTATTTTCTGGCAATTTAATATCTTCACTTATATTTTGTCTATTGACAGTAGAAGAAGAAACACTTCATACTTTTGAGTCAATCGTTGGCAATCTTCAGAATCTTCGCTCTCTGTCAACAATGCCTTAATTGCAAGAGTTGTTCTTTAGATCGAATCAAGCTTCCAGTGTTTCAGTAGCAGTTTTTCCATCCAGTAGCCTTCTTGTCATTATTCTTGTTTTTCTTTTTCTTTGTTCAAAATCTTTAACTCTTTTTCTTCGTTTTTATTTTTTTAACTTTGCTTCAAGCAGTATCAACTATTATATTTTATTCTATTCTATTCAGTGTTTTTATTCTCGATCATTATTAAACAGTTTAACACAAAAATTATAAACATTAAAAAGATCAAGAAAAGGAAGAAGCAGCACAACGTCAGACGTTAAAACATGCATATGATAAACAAAGTAAAAGTACAAGATAGTATAAAGCATGGCTGCAACACCTTAATCATATACGTAAAGACATACGTGAAAAAAGAAAAAAAACAAAATAAATAAATAAATACGTAACAATAATATTATGAAACAAACTGAACGATTAAATAACCAGTGCATGACTAGGCTGCGTAATGATGATGGGTGGCACAGCTAGCCAAGATGGGAATTTAGCTCAACTGAGCAAGGTGAGTAAAGAAAAACCACCCAAAAAAGAAAGCTCACCAGGTCCGGAAACTCTTTTAATTTTTTCTTTTTTTTTGCTTGAAACAGAATGAAAAAGATTGGGTCAACTACTTTTTTCCGTTTTTAGATTCAATTTAATGTTTTTCGTATTTAAAAATTTGCTACGAACAATGTACAAGGCTATTAAAAAAAAGTTACACTATGATCTATGTGGGTCGCTACAGACCCTATAGGTTTTTTTTCTTAAATCTTAATAACTGTATTATCCTTGAAATATTTTCAGATTTATAAATGTGAAAAGGGATAAGAATAAATGCATTAAGAATACTTGACGTCACACAGCGTAAAGCCTGGGTCTCAAGAGATATAAGAAAAGATCAGACAATTCGGGTCGCTATCGACCCACATAGGCATTTAAGGGTTAAATAGGCTTGGAAAGTTGCATTTGGTGAAAGTGAAAAATCTTCACGTATTGAATGTTTCATTTTTTGGCCTACTCACAATATTATTATTGTGCTTTGTAATATACTTTGCAGCGCCCTAGCTCGATCGCTGTTTCTTTCCGTTAAACACCGTGTTTTTTTCTTCGATTGGAGTTATCGATCAGGTAGCTTGCTTTTTTCTGTATTAATCAGTAGCCATTGAAGCATGTAAACCATGATGCCATTTACAGCTTTATAAAAATCTCTCAGGTAGACTGAGCATCGAACCGAAATCCTTCTGCTTGCAAGTTGAAATGGGATCACATTGATTTATTTCGTCAACTTAAAAACAAGATCAATACTATTTTTTAAGTTAGTCCAATGTAAGCCATGCCTTTTGAATAGATTTTTCTTCATAACAGCTATTATGAAACAAATAGAATTTTTGTCGAAAAATGGAAAGAATACTTTATTTGAAAACCCTAAATGCAAAGAAAAAGTGGGATCGTTTTCACTTTCGCTTCAAGCTAAAAATCTTTGAATAACAAATTCTTGCTTAATTATTCATAAAAATCGATATTGTAACAAATTAGTAACTAAATAAATAAAAATTTGAAAGCATAAGCAATCACTGAAAAAGTCAAATAGTCAAGTTATACGACAGATGGCATTAAAGAGTACCAACTAAGGCATTGCCTATCACAAGCTCACTGCCCGACCATAATTTCGTGTTTTAAACTTTCATCAGAAACAGTCTGTTTACCCAAGTTTTGTTGCTAACCTATCATATATATATAAAAAAGCCACATCTTACGTTAAATAGTGATCTTCTTCGTCGTTCATTATAGTTTTTCCCACCCCTGTGTGTTTGAATTTGTTTAAAAATTTATCGAGGAAGAAAATTATTTTTAAGCCTTTTTTTCATGTTCTAATAAATATCCAAAAAGTTACTAATGGCGAATAGTAAATAGTTAGTGTAAATAAAAGAATAAAAAATTGGTTGCAAAAAAAAACTAAGTTTTCCGATTTTGTAAAGACCACAACTTGTTTGAAAGTTATTTAATTTTCAAGATATGCTTTGCCCAAATAATACCATTGCTTTAAAATTATTGCTTATTGATCAAAGTATATTCTTTTTCTTCCGTGCCTTTCCGCATGTCAAAACTGAAAGAAGAATACTTGTTTGTGCAGTATCTGGTTAGAGTAATCAACTAACAGTTTTTATTATTAACAGTTTTATTAAGTGTTTTTATTAACAAACTGTTTTTGTTAACTATTTATAATTAACGAACTGTTTCTTTGTGTCCTTAAATTTTATTATGCATCGTATCTCAAAATACGTGCCTTCTTAATTTTTTCTCAAATCTTAACATATTTGAATTGGTATTTTGTAATCGATTGGAACAAAAAATTATTTGCAGATTAAGATTTTGACTTTTCAACTTTTCGAGAATAGATGAGCATTGAAAATGTAAAAAAACGCACGATTATTTGAAAGCTTTATCTTTTTTTCACTAGGTCAATGACTTTTAAATGAAGTACAAATTAGACTTTTTAAATTGGTAAACAAAAGTGCATTTGGAATATACAAAAAAATGTTTGAAAAAAGGCAAAATTTAATTTTTGTAAAAGAAGGGAGCCACGAACAAACAAACTTGTCTCCAAGTGCAACACAAGTGATCTCATTGATGTTGTTTCGAACGTTGTGAATTTAATTGACGCGTTTTATTCAACAGACTGGTCATTTTTTGTCAATGTTGTTCACGAATGCTTTAGATAGCCAACAAATCATAAAAAACAAACGTGTTGTGAAAGAAAGAGGTTGTTAAATTAAATTGGGCTGCCAAAATTGGACGCGGTACAAAAAAGGTTGAAAACTACAGCTGTAAATGGTCAATAGTAGAGAAAAAGTTATAAATAATGATATTATTCTGGTGAAGCTATTGCTGTTGTATCGTTACCGCATTTTGTCAAGCCCATAAAAATCCATACAAGTTTCACACCAAGCCAAGAAATGCATAAAAAATAAGGTTCCAAAAATCTACAGAAAGATTGCCGTATTGGCTATTGCAATGTCTCGCTGATGCAAAACGTTTTTGTTTGTTTTTTTTATTTCAGCAAAATATCAAACATAATAAGATCCTATTTATAAAAACACTTACTGCACATTTTGGAAAAAATAAAATAAGCTGAAAAAATTGTTTGTTTACTCGCCAAAAATATTCTAACAAAATTTTTTCAGAAAAATGGACGAAAGTTCTTTTTTAAATAACTCAAAGGTTTGAAATCTTAACGTATTTTTCTTCTAGAAGTACCGAATTAACTGTTTTTGTTTGCTCAACTAAAAACTGATTCTGTACTCATGGTCAGATATCCGGGAAGGAAGACTTGTAAATCCTGCCCTATCTTACAGAAGAAAAATAATGTCAAAAAAATTTCTCGCAACCGTACGAACCTTTCCCGTTTTACACGGCAGCTTTCACACCGTAATTCAATGGCATTGAGCATTATTCGTATCGAACAAGAAAGCGAAGCAAGGCACAGATTTACAACGGCTATACGTGCGCCTTAACTAAAACGCTTTCTGGTTATTTTTCTACCCAAGTCCCAAACATTACAATTAAACAAAAATGATTCTTTGTGTATGAGACGCAAATCAATCTCCAAAATGAGAAAAAGAGAGGCACTCAAATAAATAAAACCGACGAATAATTAATCACGTATTGGTAAACTTACCTTAAAATTTGACTGAAAGCTAAAATCATCTATGACTAATTCTTTGTAGCTGTTCAACAACGAGTAGTCTTTTACACTAGACAGATTTTATCTGTAATTCGTAAGGATATTTATAATAAACTCATGAGGATTTATAGTCTTCGTTGTGTAGCCGTTTTGATTTATAAACTGATTTTAGTTTTTGGAGGATTTACCATTGGAAGTAAGCAGCGTGACCCTATTATTAATAATGCTGACTCTGCTGGAAACAGAAAGCAGCAACGAAGCCAAAATGGCGATAGAAAAAAGAAGAAATATCCCTTTTTCAAATTTTTCAAACCAAGTCAAAACTTTTTTGAGAATTCTACATTCAATTTAATAATTAATCATAAGCACTATATCTAAATAGAAATAGCTTCATTCCGTATTTGTTTGATTTATTAAGTATGCATCGTTGAAAATCGCATCGTTTGCTAAAGGATACTAACAGCTAAAGTAATAAAAAAAAGATATAGGACTGCAAGTATTTACAATACCGATATAAATATTATAATTGCTGTAGTTGTAAAACTTGTTTCACCAAGATAAATTTTTCTAAAGTATTCAAAATTTTCTTGGTAGATTTTCTGCCGTCTGTATTGTTACAAAAACAACTTTTTATTTTAGCTTACCTCTATAAAACCAATGAATGAAGCATCCTTTGGTTGTGTTTAAAATTGTGTCCGAAACGATATAAAAAAAAGTTTTCTTTGTACAAAGTAACATAGATTGCATACTATACAATTATTTTTGCTAAAAATCATGGTTAGCTACAATACTGTAAAGTAATGGAGTATAGTACAAGTTTGGTTCGTAGAGTTATTTTAAGTTTTTTTGATGCTCTTAACCTTTATCCTGCCAACCATCAAATTTATTTTACGATTCAGTTTATATTTAAAATATAAGTTTATCATTGCCTAGAGACTGTATATATCAATTTTGAAGTTTGTACCACATCAACTTTTCATTTTATTGTATGTTCCATTTAAGGAACAATGGAGGGTTACTGCTAAACAATATTAAAATTCTCAAAATTTATTCCTTTACAAACTGATACGTACACACTTGTAAAATACATGAAAGAAGTACATTTATAACCAAGAAAGTAAAATACAAGAAACTACTAATTTTTTTATCATTTTCTATTTGCTATGATATTTTTCAAAACATAACTTCCCCCTTTCGGCATGTAGGCGTACATTACATTTCTTACAGATATTTTTTGTGTTTTTGCTGCACACTTTACATCTCCCTTGTGATGTGGAGCCCAAGGTGTGATCAATGCCATCATACCTTACATCTTCTGGCAATATTCCAGCCAACTCGAGTTTTCTTACACGTTGCGGACCTGCTCTGAGTAAGCAAAGTGCGATTTGACTACGAAATTGCAGATGCAATAGATTTTCTTGACAGGTTTTGCAGTACAGTCTTCATGCTGCTATTACTGATAGATTGACTACATTAAAAAAAAGTGGCCAATACCACTTTCTACCCCGCATACTTGGACGATAAGATTCAGTAAGTCTATCCATTAGGTCGACACCGCCCATTCCTTTATTGTAGGAGCATACAAGATGCGGCTGTGGAACTTACTTTTCTCCCCCTTTGACACGATGTCTTGTCTTATGAACTGGCTGATGGTTTTCCCAATTGCTTGCAATCGTCATAATTGAATTGTCATGCCACTTTGCGACATAAACTTTTCCATCAGAGCAAAAGTCGAAAGTTCCTCTTTCTTCTTTTTTGAGATCCTTGCTGCTAATAATCTTTTTTGTTGCATTAGCTATTCTAGTTTCTCTTTCGGTACCAGTTGCTCTAACACCTTTATCACTTAGTTCGGACAGCAGTTTGTAGCTTGTAAAAAAATTATCAAAGTATAATTCATAGCAAGTAATATCTGATTTTGATATTATTACATCTACCAAATCGTTGACGACCCTAGTACCGAGAGGCAAGCTTTCACGATTATCCTCCTTTCCTTGATAGATTTTCATATGATAAGGAAAGCCGTCATTGCCACAAATACACCAGATCTTATAGCCAAAGCGTATTGGCTTACCTTTTATAAACATTTTGGCGCTATGACGCCCAAAGTACGGTACCATTGATTCATCTATACTAACCAAACTGTGAAAAATATCAAATTGTACAAGATTTTTATTCATCATATTATATAATGGTGAAATTTTACTCATTTTATTTCCTGGAGTAAGCTTCAAATTATCAGCAAAGTGCATGTATTTTTTTATTTCAAGATACCTATTTCTACTCATAGTTTTAGCAACAATTTCTACACGCAAATCAGGTTGAGTTGACCAATACTGCTGCTCCTCAGGTACAGTATGATATCCTGATAACAAAATGATCCCAAAAAATTTTGCATTTCGCATTCTAATACTTTGAATTTCTCATTGTTTTTGTCCCTATTAGCATACAAGTTAGTTTGAAGGACTATGTGTTTCAACATTTCTGTCAAAAATATTGACTTCCAAATTTCATAAGTTGTCTTTTCTTCAAGTTCTTCAAGCGTTTGGTCTATAACTGCATTTCCAACCTGCATATGTTTGCTAAATGTAGCACTCTTTTTCCAAGTAATATTGTTCTCTAGTTTTCTTTTTTTTTGAAGTGGCAGAATTTCATTATCAAACTCGTTTTCAATATTTTGTTCTACCTCAAGTTCTCCTGCTGGTTCATACTCTTCTTCTGGGTTTTTGGGAATTTCCTCAATGTCACTATCTTGGTCTCCAGCATCTCCTGCAGCAGGAGGAAGCACAACAATGGCTGCAGGATCTGATGATTGCTCAATTATTTCACAAGCTTCAGCAAGTGTAGAAACTTTTGTCGTCTTTCTTCCGTAAAATGCACGAGGATCCATATTCTAAAATAAGGGATATAAATTGTCTGAAATATTGAACATATAATATTTAGTAAAGCAACAACAGTTACTGAGTTATATCATAACATTGCAACAGTTATTGGTTATAAATTATAAAATTTGCGTAGTTACATTTGCACACCAATAACCCTCCATTGTTTTATAAATGAAACATTTTTTTAGTTTTTATTATATCAAAATTTTTGTACTACAAATCATATTTTCAATTATACGCATACAAACCTTTGCTAATATTGAAGTAAAACTAATTGATCATAAATCTCTCTCAGATTGCTATATGGTCACTTCCGGCTTCCAATTCTCACGCGGAAAAACAGTGGTTTTAGTTTGTTTTTAAATCAAATTTATTTTAGTTATAAAAAAATTTAAAGCTATTTTCAAGTCCCTGAAATAAAATAAAGCTAGTTGAGTACAAAATTGTGAAAAAAAAGAAGTTAAGAATAAAATTGCGACTTCAACAATAATTTAAAAAGTATGTTCCATTTAAGGAACATTGGCAGGAAAAAGGTTAATCATTGCAATTTCTTATTTATCATCGAACTCATCACACAGTTCTCAAAAGTGTGCTTAGAGCAATGACATTTTTTATTAATTACTTTTGGTTTAGTCAAACGATTTCTTACGTGCTGGCCTGCACGTTTTTAGCGAAACTGGCCTTCAACTGAACCTAAAGCGTATACCACCTCGGTATTGTACAATAAAGTAGGACAAGAAGTAAAGATAAGATTGTGTAACAAAACTATAATTTGGACTGACAAATTGACTGACATGTAGTAGATAAAACAACTATTCTATTTAGTATTCGTGGAAATAAAAGTGAATAATTTCATTGATACTTTTTAGAAATAGCTTTGTTCAATATAGCATAATTTAATACTTGAAAGCCATTGCGTTTAAGCTAGTTTTAATTTTGGACATGTGCTTAATTAACAGTCACATAGCACCCCTACGTAAACGCTTTGAAAATATCCACGAGATTTGCCAATGTAAGATAAAACTTTTGCTTTGATCGATAAAAGAAGATCTTGTTTACCATAAGCTTTAAAAAAATAGAATAAATTCATTTTTCATTTCATACATGCGGACTAACATGTTAACTTTTGATAATCACTGAACGGATGTATAAAAAAAAGCCTCAGATTTGTAATCTTTGCTTTTGCAAAGCTTGGTAAACAGTTTTGTATTGACAGCACTTGCTTGAACGTAGTTGACGGCCCGAATGGTTGGTGCAAACCTATTTTTTATGTAGATAAGTAAAGTTCTGGAGATCAGAGCTTCTCGGTGTATTACGCAATGAGATCTAACCGCATTGAGCGGTTTTCTTCTGTATCTTCGCAATGAATTCACTTTAAGATCCAGACATTGTTAAACAATCATCAGTGCAGACAATCACAAATTTTTTCCAAGGTATAATATTGTTGCAACAAACGTAAAAACAACTTTAAGCACATCTTAAACTCTACGTGTGTTCTCTAGGGGTATGCAAAACAGCATATCTTCTTCAATTGAAACAAACGTACACTAAAAACTGCGACAATTGAGAAATATCAACTGTTCATCACATTGAATTGAAAAAAAAGCTGGTAACTTTTTGTGCTCTTGACACTTAATGTTCTTTGCGAGCTCATTAATGAGTGTTTTGATTGCATAATCCGAGAATAAAACCTTTGCCATCTTCTTGCTGTATGTTTTTTCAACACAAGACCAGCTGCTTTTAACATGCACGATTTAATCAATGCTTCACCAATGCTGTGTGATTTCTTCTCTATAGTCATCATGTAAGCCATTTTAAATGACACTTCTACTATATGTGTAGAGGAAGATTAGCAAAAGCACTCATTAACTTGCAAATTTTAACTTTTCAGGCCGTCTTTCTTGCTTTGAAAAAAGCTAAAGGCTTATTTTTATGACAAGGGTATTTTGTATAAAGATGAAGTTGAAACAACTTGGTCTCATTGTTTGACTGCTGATTTCATGGCATATCACGTATTTGTTGTCCTCGTCATGGTTTGGGATTATCCAGTTGTTCTTGGTTCATCGAATGATGGCAATGAGGCTATTAAGCAGGCATTTGGTATCAAGAAATAACAGATCACGAAGTCCTTTTGGTGCCCGTGTGTAGGGCGTGCAGAAATGATGTGGTCTGCAGTTCGTTCATGAGCAATCCACTTGCAATTACAAGAGGAAGCAAAACCCATTCATGCAAGGATGACCAAAAACGACCAATGACAATTCACAAGCACTTAAGTCTTCCCAAAGCAGGCCCAGTTTAAGACACTTAAAATCAAATTTTGGGATAAATTTATGAAATTTAGATGGACTATCAAGTTCTCCATGTTTAAGTAAAGTCTGTCCACTGATCAACACGGATATCTAGTTCAGATGCATTATCAAATAGTTTCTGTGCCGCAGGTACTAATGGGGGTTTTAATTTTAATATCTCTTGCCTCGCATCCAATGGCCCAAATGACCATACAAGACGTGCTTGGGGTCTAAAATGCTCCGTTTGGCCAAGAGAAGAGCTCCCAGGCCACGAAGTTTAGCTGGTTCAATACCGGCAAGGATGGGGAGTTTATCCGTTGGAGTAAGACGTAGACGTCCGGTTACAAGGCGCAAAGCGTTGTTAAGAATACTGCCAATAAGACGAATGTGTACAATGCGACAACAAACTGGTGCACAGTACTCCGCTATGGAGTAGACAAGAGATAAGGCGACTATGCACAGTGTTTTAGCACCAGCCCCTCATCCCGAACCGCAAGTCGTCTTAGTATTGTTACACGCGAAACTGGGCAGGCCCGAAAGCATTCACGTTGTCTGAGTTGTCAGTAGACAATTTAAATCATGAGTAGCCGAAGCAGATCTTGCTAAAATAAATAATCATTCACATCACCCATTGTGGTACCACTTGACTATTCACCATGAAGTCTGTAAAACCATACTGTCATATTTTCTTTTTTTTTTGTTTATTTTATATCAATGAAGTTATTAATATACAGCTTGTAGTCAGTTACTCCGGCCCCCCTAAAAACCTATTGCGCGCCCACAGGAGGGCTCTCCCCCAGTTTAAGAACTTAAGGTTTAAATACTTGCCGTCTAGCATCATAGCACTAATCAACTTTCTTCTGTATTTATTTGCCAGCTACGCAATTAATTTTTAAATAATCTTTTTTCGCGTTGTAGTTAAACGTGCTTTGCTTTTTTAAAATCTTAAATTGTTCTAAAAAAAGAACATGACACTCAGTACACAGGTTAGGTAGCTGAACAAGAATTGACCTTTATAAAGAGCAGTGTTTTTTTTCAAAAAAATAGCTGCTTGCTGATGTACACAGCAATTAATATGGTTACCACTAGCAATTCACGCTATTTCGGGCAGTAAAGTTACGTAAATTTGATTTCAGTTGGGTTTTTCATTTCGTGTTTCATTTTCATTTTTAATTATCCTACTCACCCGCAGGAAAACGTGGGAGGCATTAAGCTTGGGACAACCTTCAAACGATTGCCCCTTCCAGTTCTAAAATATGTCACAGTATTTCTGTCCGCCAAAAAGTTTTTTATTTTTTAGTTTTTATTGAAATATATGACTAAAATTCAGAGCTGCTTGCAAAAACGCCAATCAAAGAAAAGTGCCATTAAATGTTTTTTAAAGAAATTATAAAAAATACGAGAGTAGGTTTGGATCGTAAACGCATCGATCACGTTCGCCATCAAAACGACGTGTTTACCCACTCGGCCCGGTTTCCGTTATTTTTGTTGTTTAAGTCAAAAACAAAGTTTAAACATGAACTCTCTGACATTAAATTCATTTGTTTTCCTACATGATTTGTGATTGTTTCAAGTTGATTAGACATAGCAAAGGAGATAATATTTTAATCTTGTTGAATGTACGCAACAAAAAGTTTCAAAATTGTTTATCCTACACCATTAAAAGCCGTTTTTTAACAACAATTGCTTTATAATTTGTATTTACTAAACAAATTGCTAATTAATATCAACAAAATAAGCATTTTTAATATTTATAAAAAAAAATTAGTAGTCTATAGGTGGTTCATCGGCTAAAAGTGTCAAGAGATTTTACAGAAAAAGTAAAAAGTTGTTTTCAAATTATAATTCTAAGAAATTTTTTTATTTTATTGAAAGAAGACGTGTTTCTTCGAAAATGATTAACACTTGAAGAACCAAGCGCGTCAATTGACGCATTTAAATTTTTACATGGCGATAAATCGCGCTTTCTGAAGTATTATCGCTTCGTACTTTTTGATTTTTATTTTTCTATAGGTGGACACTCTCAGATCAAATTTCGTGACCTGAGGGGAAAAAATTAGGGAAAAAAATAAAATTATACCTAGAAGGACCAAACGCATCAATTGACGCAAGACTCATTAACACGTCGAAATGAACCACATCAACCTGTTTACCAACAGTTTCTTGGTAGATATCATTATATTGTCTTTTTCTAAAGCAGTTTTTTTTATGGCATCAAAGAACGTAGACAGCGTACTTTACTATGACGTAATAATTGTGTTTTAAGTTTATTTATTCCCTATCAAGTTAGTTTTATCAATCGCTCGTTGAACTGCTACTGTCCTGATCTATGAAGAAGTATTTTAAATTCGTTGTCACTCTTTTTGTGGTGATTCTGGGTGTCACCAGCTAAGCAATTTTGTGTTATGAGAAATTTACGGGGCATGGCTGGGTGAGGGTCTGGCGGACAATACGAAGTACTTTTCTGTTTTGCGTTAGCTACAAGAAAATCAGATATAGCTTAGCCTAGTGTTGTGAATATTACTGCCATAGAAGTTATTATTGTAAGCATTAAGTTGCAAAAGAGAATAAACTGTATTTGAGGGGCATGGTTATTACCTTGACCAAGCTATGTCTCAATCTTGGAAGCTTTAAATAGGTTGTTCCTGACAATAATATGTTTATTCTTAGCACCACAGGAGCAGCAATTTAAAATAATTTGTGCAACAAGCATTTTGCATAGTGTCTAACGATGAATTGTGTTTTCACAAGTCAGAAGTCAAATGAATTACTGATACAGTATTTTCTTGGAGTGTAAAACGTCTCAAAGGTTTGCTGCTGATCAAGCGTTGCAATTGTTGCAAATTATTGTTTTAGAGTCTTCTGATGGTGAGTACTCAGATTCCAAATTTGATAAACTCAACAATGTGATTGTGGATATTCAAAATGAGGACAATTCTTCTGATTAATCAACACAGATGATGGTGCGCGTGTTCAAAGCAGCAGTGATAATGATGAACAAATCTTTTTGAGCAAAGACAGATCCCACTGGCGGCGCTCAGTTTCCTCCCACTACTGGGCGACTACAGCAGCACAATATTGTTAAAATCCCTGCAGGACCTACATCATATTTCACATCCAGCATCATACGCGACAGTCCTCTTTCTTCGTTCCGTATCTTTTTCAACGAGCCCACGCTAAAGAATATTCTGAAGTCCACTACTTCAGAAGCACATCGTGTCACTAGAAATAACAGCTGGACGGTTACGTTAGATGAACTGGACAAACTTATGGGACTTATTGTGGCACGTGGCGTAATTGGTAAAAGGACTTTGCCTATAAAAAGTATATGGGATAAATCTTGAGGATGCCCTTTGTTCAACGCTAATATGCCACGTTGGAGATTCTTAAAAATCATCAAGTTTCTCAGGTTTGATTTGAAAACTGAAAGGAGGAGGAATTTGGAAGAGGGAAAGTTTTGCTTGGCATAAATGCTGTGGAATCCGTTTTTAAAGAATTTCCAGAAGGCCTACGATCCCAACGTGAATATAACCATCGATGAGCAACTTCTTTCTTGCACGGCCAGGTGTAAGTTTATTCAGTATATGCCGAACAAGCCAGATAAGTTTGGCATAAATTTTGGATGGCCGTCGATGTAGAGAGCAAGTATCTATACAACGGATTTTCTTATCTTGGGAAAGACTGGACGAGAAGTGGAGATGCCAGCTTTCCAACGGATTAGCCAAGGTTTTAATGTCACGTGATTCCTTTATTTATTCAGCCAAGGTTTTAATGTCACGTGTGACAATTACTTCAATTTCTTGGACCTTTCATTGAGACTCGCAAAACGGCAGTGCAGTTTGGTGGCGACAATTTGAGCAAACCGAAAGAAAATTCCAGACTTGTTGAAGAAGCAGCGTATGGTGCATAGCACCATGATTGTACACTCCACAGGACACAATACAGCGACTATCACTTTTTATCAGTGCAAACAGTCGAAGTCTTTAAACATTCTGAGCACCCTACATAAAAAGTTGTTATTCCAGAGCACAATAATCCAAAATATAAGCCAGAAACCGTGCTCTTTCATAACCAAACGAAGGTTGGTATGGGTGTTTTGGATCAAATATCCATGCTGCATTCAATGAAAGCTGCTAGCAGAAGATGGCCAGTACATATCTTTTATAAGATCATTGACATGGCTCTTATAAACAGTTGGGTTATCTACAAAGCTGTGTGCAAGAGCAACTTCAGCCATAGAGCGTACATACAAAAAGTATGTGAAGAACTCACTGGTAGCCTTAATGGTGCTACGGAGTAATTGACTTTTGAAAGACCTACAAGATCCAGTACAGGCTCTTCTGCTACACAAAAACAGAAAAAAAAGAGTGTGACAGCCTATTCCAAAAGACTTTCTTCCGCACGTGTTCTTATAAATCGTGCAGAAAAAGAAAAACTAACGTCTGTGTAGTGTGTCAAAGCACAATAGGTGGAAAGTGTTGCAGCAAACGATACTTTTCCTGTCCATGATAAAGCTTTGAAAGCATGCTCGTTTCGTTGACCTAGATACTTGTCAATGTTATAACTTTTCAAATGAGTACGGTCTGCCTTTCAGAAGCCTTACAATATAGCGAGAAACGCATACAAATTTCCAAAAAAACCGCGTGCGTCAATTGACGCGTTTGGTCCTTCTAGGTAGTCGTAAATTTTGGTCCTTCTAGTGTTAAAATTTTGCAATCTATTTTCTGTAATTCACCAAACATAACTTGTTGTGTAAAGGTAACATCCAGCGACTACACATTTTGCTTTTCTTTTCCTATATTCTACTCAGCACTTTCAACGTCTGCAAATGACAAGAATGAGAATTTTTCAAATCATATTTTAGAACAAAATTTACTCTGCCTTCTTTAACGTTGATGTTAAAAGATATGGTAGAAAGTCGGTCTTTTGATAACTTTTCAACATTTACAAGAACATTATTTGCTGTTTTTCATTTAGTAAAAAAATTTAGCTAAGGTTTCATGAATCCCACAGTAAAGCAGTGCCCTCCCACACCAAGAACCTGTTTAAATAGTGAAAACCGAAAAATTTTTTATGAATTATGACTCGGTGCAGTGATTTTTGTTTCTTTAAAAAATCAACTTTCTCATATTATTCTGAAATACATTTAATCGTGGTTACCAATTTTTTTTAAATACTTTCTCACTCGCGCTTGAATATTTACAACACTGTAGTACATCGTTACAGAAACATGCGTATGGTCACTAAGGTTAGGACTAGCACACACTAAGATTAACACACGCTTGGTACTTTTAGTGTTAAATAGTGAAAACCGGCAGATTTTTTTATGAATTAAGTTTTGGTATAATGATTTTTGTTTTTTTAAAAAATTATTATGGTTACCGCAATTTTTTGAATACTTTCTATCTCGTGCTTGAATATTTACAACATTGTAGTGCATCGTGCCGTCACAGAAAGACCGAAATGGTATTTCGCTTATTATACTTTAATTTTGGAGTCACAGCAGAAGTCAGTTTTGCTTCTCTTTTTAATTTTTTTATCTTGTAAACGAATCCAAAAACACTTAATAGTGTGTTATTCTTTGGTTGTTTCAGTCATCTTCAATTTTTTATTCAACTTTTTAACTGAGATTAGTGAAAAAAATTTCATGGAAATCAGTTTACTAGCAAGAAGTACTAAGATAAACTTTGTTACAACAAACAATTTCCAATTTTCGGCAACTATTTACACGCTCCCCAGGTTGCACAATTTTTAGTTTCAGAATCCTAGATCCCTAAGGTTTTGAAAAATGTTTACCAAAAACTTAAAATATAGCTCTTAAATTAAAAGCTATTGATAAAATTAAGTATAATAATTGAAACAAATAGAATCTCTTTATTTGTTATAAAAGCATTAGGCCAATTTAAAAATTATTTACATCAAAATGAAAATAGGTGTTGCATGAAGTTCTTTTTTTAATTGCATGTTGAAGTTTTAAGCAGATTAATTGTTACGCAGAAAAACGCTTATTAGTAGTTTATTGGTGATCCAAGATTACATAAACAACTAAAAAGATAAATTGAAATTTTTATCTTGTTGAAGAGATATATAATTATACTTCTCTAAACTGATGCAATAATATAAAAGTTTGATCTAATTTACCGCATGACAAAAATCTCCCGGATGGACTGAGCATCAAACCCAAATCTTTTAGGTCAAAATGTTGACATACCGAGCTATTCCGTCGACTTAGAAAGTTTTACAAAATTCGATGGTAATAAAAAACTATTTATCAATTATTCAGGCTTAGGTTAAGCCTTTCAAAGCATTATTTATGCAAATTACTATATTACAATTGGAATTTTTTGCAAAAAATGTTTAATTTAAACTTTTTAGCAATTTTGTGACAGGACACCCAATGACGTAATAACCTTGCATGCAGCAAAAGACAAAATTTAATGAATTATAAAAAAGCTAGACTTTAACTAAATATTGATTTTTGATCTAACTTGCATGCTTCATGTGCTTGCATAGAGTTTTAGTACAATATACAGTCGTGAAATTTATTCTTTTAAGATTTTTTTTAATTTTTATACTTTTGTTTTAAAGTTAATTGGTCCTTCATTAATTCAAAATATCAAAGGGTGTTCTTAAGCTAAAAATCATTGATGTAAAAAATCTAAAAATTTTTTTACATCACACCGAATAGCAGCAAATCATTAACTTCAATGCGAAAATTTATTTGCAACTGAAATTTTTTTACCAAAAACACGGAAATTATGTATTCTTGCTTTCAATTGATGTTTTTATGATAAACTATTTTAATCATTTTTTTTATATTCAAAATTAAAGGCGAGAAAAGAAAAACAAAAAAATTCGGGACGTTGACATGTCATAATTTAAGAGATTTTACAGCTTTATAGTATTACGGCATAATTCTTTCATTTTTTGAAGAATAAGGCGTTTGTACCTCTTTTTGACGAGTTCGAAAGGATTTACAAATTTATTTAAAACGTTTATTTAAAACAAATCTTTTTTTCTCAAAAAAATTAAAAAATTTTTTGTATCAATTTTTCTTTTTTTTTTCTTTTTCTAAAATTTTTTTCTTTTTTGAGAAAAAAAGGTGTGCGATACCTTTTCGAGAAAAGCGTAGCAGTTAAAAGTGGCAAAAAAATTAAGTACCGGTAACTTTTTGTAAAATTATTTTTCCGAATGAAAAACTATTTTTATCAAACGTTTAGATTTTATGTAACATGAAAGTTCAAAGCGTGCAGTTTTTAGTTAAAAGAAAAGTTGCTAAAATAATAATGGTTCTGTTTAAACTTAAAAAATAAACTTTGCTTTTCTTTGCTATTCAAAAATAAAATTAACTGAAAAAATTATCAAAATTATTATTGGTATGCAATTCTATTTGAAACAACTATAATATCTATATTCAGACGACAACTTTAAAAGTTGCATTTATTAAACTGAAAAATTTTTCGTTTAAGTAAGACTGTATTTTTTTGGTCTACCTACTCCACTAGACTACTACTATGTACTCCAACGTACTTTGCATCGCTTTCGATCGATGTTTACTTTTTCTTTATTAAAAAAAATTTTTTTCGTATAGCAGTATCAACCAATAGTTTTTTTTTTTATTAATTAATATTCATTGCAAATATACGTACAAGCTTGATCTCATTTAAGGTCTGACAAAAATCTTCCAGGTAGACTGAGCATCAACCATGGACACAGGAGCCGGGAAGCGAAGGCCGTACAACAGCATGTCCCAAATCCCAAAAATATGGATGAAATTCAAACTTTATGGGCTGCAACAAGGGATTACTTGATAAAACTAGAGTTTTGAAAACATCGACAAGGAATTATTTGGGTAAAATCAAATAAGATTCGAAGTGAATTATTTTGCCTTTTATCATTTCTTTAACAATGCTATAAGATTACATAAAAAAAGAAATAAGATTGCAAATATTTCCAGTACACAGGAGCCATTACTTATAAATTTTTCAAACCATGAATAATATAAAATGCTAACCTTCATTGCAGGTTTTTTTTCTGTTTTTTTTTTTTTTTTTTTTTTTTATTTATTTACTCTTGTAGTGTTTAAAGCTGTTTTATATAGATGAATATATTGCTGATAGAATATTTTTCGGTAATCTACTGTCAGTATATCAAAAAATTGTCAGCTTCTAAAAGATCCATTGCTCCACCGATAGAAGTGGCATTGTCCATAATGCACGCGGATGACCAGAAACTTGGAAACTATATTGTCTAAAAAACAATTTTTTATTACTTAATGTATAATATAAACTTAATACTGAAAACCGGTTTGTTTGTGCTTAAAATTATTTTGATAGAAATACAAATAAAGTTGTTTTGCACCAATCACGTAGCATAGATTGTATACTATACAGTTGCTGTTGCTAAAATTTATGCTTAACTAGAATTATTATAAACTTAACTAAAATTATACAATGCAGATGATGGGCCGTTCTAATTCGCAAAGCTACTTTAAGTATTCCTAATTTTTTTTTATTAGAATTTATAAGTTATCATAAATTTCATCGTACAATTTTACACAGCTTGCTTAGAGTTATGACATTTTTTGTTGATCATCTTTGGTTTAATCAAAAAAATCTTTTTGTACTGGCTTGCAAACTTTTACCGAAATTACCATCAAGGCCGAGAAGCTTTGACTATTCAGGTATTGTAACAAACAATTAAACCAACTATAAAAAGCAAGAAACACAATATAAATGTATGGTTGTGTAACAAAAGTATAACTCTCACTGACAAAGTAATGGTCAATAATACTATTAACAAATAACATTAAATAAAACATATATTATTTAGCATTGTTGGGAAAAATAAAGAAAAAATTATTCACCTTTTTAAAAGGCACGGAGTATTACAGCTTAATTCAATTAATGAAATCATAACGCTTCAATTCTCCACGTTTTGGGTATTTGGCATCGATTATACTAAAATTCTTTTTTATTTTTCATATTTGACATTTTTAATTGTAAATTTTCTAAGGGTGTAGTAGCTTGATTGGGCGTACGAGCTTGTACAGGGTCTTTAAGAACTTTTCCTACTGTAGTCTGACTTTTGGAATGCCTATTATTATTTTTTCACTTAATTTTTGTCACAATAAAACAATTATATAAATAATAGATAAAGAACTTTTTTTGCACTTCAATTGGTTTTTAATCATGTTTTTTTCAATTACAGTTGTGTTTATTAAAAAAAACTATTGAAAACAAAAAAAAGGTTTTTATTTTAATCATAGATTTTTTAAAAGCATGGTTAAGAGCTAAAGTGCACAAGTTTTTTAAGTTTATTCGGAAGGGTGCACCGTTTCAAAAAAGTTTGAAAACCACTGATGTAATTTACAGTTATGTCTTTACATTAAATTTGATAAAAAATAAATAGTTACAACCCAAGTATTATTGGGTGGCTGTTTCACAAAAACATTTAAAAAATAAAGGTTCTGTTGTTCTAAGATATAATCTAATCAAAAACGCGTAAACAAAATCAATAAAACACGCTTGGGTAATTATTTTATTCATTGAAATCTCAAAGAAAAAACTATGTATTAAATTGATGAAAAATTAAAGTCATTAAGACAAAATTGGCGACACTTTAGCACACAGTGGGAAAACGTTTTTGCTCGAAGGCCGTATTTGGAAATTGAATTTATTGAATTTGTTGGCGGGTCGTACTGATCACGCGAGCTCTAAAAAAAGGTCTTCACTCTAGATTTGTCCCGGAATTTTCAACTTTTGTGCTCAAAATGAAGTGATCTCTAAATAAAGATCCTCACTTTCGATATGTCTCGGATTTCTTAATTTTTATACCTAAAAATCAGTGACGGCTAAAATCAATAACCAAGTATTTGGTTGAATAATTGTTTTACTTATTTCTTTAAAGACTTCGAGGGGCGCACAGAAGGTTGTTGCAAGCCGTAGTTTGCCCACCCCTGCTATAGTAAAAGTTCCGAAAGTTATGGACTTATTGCAAGCATATGTGTAACGGTAGACGGCGCTAAAGTTTGCCGACTGCCGAAGTAAATACTCAAATGACGCGCTTCACTTTCTGAAAAAGAAAAGTTAAAATAACCAAGGATGTTTTAATAAGCAAATAAAAAATGAAACAAAACACTTTACAGTAAAGCGGTAATATGTAAATAAATAAAACCAACCAAAAATAACAAAGATAAAACAAAGCACAGTTGCCTTACCGAACTGCTTACGTCGGCGCTGAATTACTGAAACGGGAAACACACAAAAACAAGTAAAAATGCATAAATCTAATTACGATTACAAATGTAGCATTAAATCTCTTAGATTTCAACCAAAACCTCCAATTGCTGCTGGTCACCTCACAAATTGAAGAGTGACAGGAAACGAGAACGAGCCAGCACGAATACCTACGTTGGAGAAAAGAACTATGTTCGAGGAAGAAATTGACTAATAAATAACACTTGAATTACTGCAAATTTGAAGTGGTCAAAATGACCGTTTGTCCAAAAAAAAAAAAAGGAAAGCAAGCTGAATGCTGAACTTTATTTTCCCATACTACTTTTTGTTAACTTTTTTTTACTATATCTAGTAATAGTAATGGATTGAATCTTTGTAAATATAAAATTGATTGATTTGCAGCCTGCATTATATAGCAATATCAACCACAAATTTATAATAACCCCGTTATAAATGCATTGTTGAACTTTAACGTTTCTATTTTTTATCTACCTGAATTTCTCTAAATTTTTCTTGATATGTATTCCAATTACACGAGCGTTGAAAAAAAAACATTCAAGCAACAAAACTAGTCAAAATGTACATACTCGTATACGTGAATCAGCTCTCAGCACAGTTCACTCATTCAAATTTTACACAGTTTGTTCTCTTTTAACAAACTAATCTACGGCATCCGAAACGAAGTTTTGTTGTTTTGCTTTGCTTATAGTTCACATTAATGTAGCATTGCTTTTACTTTCTGCTTCCGTTAACAATCAAACTTTAATGAAAATTGTTGGTAAGTGGAGGAAAAATTTTGGCTAACGGTGTTCTTTTTTCTTAAAGATAAGCTTCTCTCAGTTCACTGCCGAGTTGAAACCAAAAATTTCTTTTCGAGATTTTATCTTTACTCTTGTTCTTTGGCAAGCAAGGTAAGGTGCAAAGGTTTTGGCTTTTGCTTTAATCATTTTTTGCTAGAGTTTTCTGGAATATTTACTTCACTGCAAACATTTTACCAGTGGCGAGACTTTTTTTTGAATATTGTTCGTAGATCCCACAATTGAAGTTTTCTTGTTTTTTCCGTGGCGAGATGAATGGAGGTAAAAACGTTGTCAGTTGTAACATTTTGGCTTTTTTCTAGTATGGATCGATTATCCGCATTACCAAGCCCAAAGAAAGTCTTTCAACAGGTGATCTAGTTTCATCTTTGCCAAAAACCTTTGGCATAGCATTTAGTATATATTTAGATTTCACATGAACAGCTAGCCAGATTTTGATGTTAAATTTGTCCAGTTTATCGGCCATGTACTGAGTAAATCTGTAACAGGCTTTAATAAGAAATAGTTGTTCAACCAACGTAATGCTTTGTCCTTTTTTGTAGCAAAATATACAAATTATCAACATCTTTATCCCAGAAGACAGAAATAGAAGTAAGTTTATCCGTTTAGAGTCAAGATGGTTTTGTAATCGGTATCTCAAATTAAAGAAATTTCATAATGTTGCAATAGTTAGTTTTGCAATTGCTTCTGGAAAAAAGATACTCCTCATTTTTTATCCCAAATTTCAAAGCTTGGTCTTATTTACTGTACAATTTTCCTGCCACGTACAGCAAAAAAATTAAAGCTTTTAGCTCACTTAGTGATAACTTCTATTCATTACTGTTTTTCACTTCGTGGGTTTCAGTTTCGTGTACATTGTTGAATATAGATAAGCACTATATTGCTGAAAAATAGTTCAAATACACTTAGCAGGATATATATCTTACAATTGGCATATCGCGTTCACTTTCTACTGCACTTAAAGCTTATCCTTTGCCTTTAAAAAAAACTTGATGTTATTTTATTTTGTGCAATTCTTAGTAGCCAATTCAACTTCCGTAGTGTTTGTGGCTAGTCTATTACCCTGCGCTGCGTTGCAGCGTTTCTATCATTACTTTCAGTGCTAGAATGGACAATTTGACATGATGCAGAAGCATTTGCTCCAAGTCAACATTCTCACACTCTAAATCAGATTCATCTAAAAAAACTAAACACTTTTGGTTAAAGGATTTGGTCCCAATTTGCCGAACACTGCTCTAAGCCTTCAAAAACATATTCATCTTTGCTTCAGCTCCCTGAATCATCATCTACAATTGCGTTCAGTTAAGCTAGAGCCTGGACAATTCTATAACAATTTGTGTGCAAAATTTTGCAATATAACGCTAAATTTTTGAACTAATATAGCTAGTAACTAGTTGTCAGTGGCTACAGAAATTTTTTGTGATTGTTTTGAATTAATTTTAAAAAATTAACTTTTTTTTAAAGATTAAGCTTTATCCAAAAAAATTAGAAATCACCTAACAGTCAACATGATGGCTTGTGGTAAATAAAGGTAAATCGCTTTCAACGCCTGCTGTGCTTTATCCTAACTTAACAAAAATTAAAATGCTAAAAACTGGCCAAAATCTAGGAAAAGTCAGAAAGTTTCAAACGTCATAACATTTGTCGAAGCAGAGATATAAACATTTAAAAATCAAAAACGGTCAAAATGACCGCCCCTGTAATATTAGTGTTAATTCATAAAACTAAAAGCGCCGCCACCAAGCTAGCGCGCAAATCATGACTTGAAACGCAAAAGACTGTAAAGCAAACGCGCGAGTTAATAATTTTCGGCAATCTGTGCTTGATTAAATCATTTTTTTAAACTTTAGTCCACATAGTAAAAACCAAAAATTAATTGTTAAATTTTTGAATATTTTGATTAGAAAATTTTTACTGATTTAAAAACAACTTGATAAAATATATTAAAATAGATTTCTGTTTTTTTATTTACAACTTTTTTTCTGAACAACTTTTACAATATTTGCATTTTTTTTTCAATATTTAAATCTGTAAACAATTTATGAAAGCATAATTTTAACAAAGAATGGTGATAACACATTTTAAACAAAAAATTGTTTTTTCGTAGATTATTTTTAATTGATGGTTAAATAACAGGACGCCTTTTTCAAGGAATATATTAAGTTTTCTTTCATAGCACAATGCTATAAAAAATAAATAAAACTTTTGGCAATTTTTACTTAAATCCCGCATAACATACTTTTTATAAGAAGCTCTTTAAATTTCGCTTTTAGTCACATCACTATAATAAAAAAATTTGCAACCAGACTGCAATAACTTGGCACCTCTAATTGCAATTCGCTTTAATAGCTGGACTGTTTCTCAAGTTTAATGCCCCCAAAGTTTTCCTGCTAGTCAGAAGGATAGATAGATCATATAAACGAATGAATAAATTTAAATTACTCCTAATATTATCAATATATGAGCAAATCTAGCTTTTTGTTGTTCCGGTTATAAAATTCAACTTTCTTTATAAGAAAAGTGAGAAGTGACTGATAAAATCAGTTCAGATGAAATTAAAATAAGAAGTTAAAGCTTGCAAAAATTAACCCCAAAAAAATCACTTTGAGCCTATTATTTTATAATATATTGTATAAATGCAATTCAAACCTCATCCAATATTTAATATGAATAAAGCTGAATCAGACTTAGCAAAGATATGAAAATTATAAATTTTTTTCAACAGACTACCAAGAGTTTTACATAGTGTTGACATTGACTTGACTTACTTCCTAGAAAATCTACTTTAGTCTTGCACGAACAAATATGGCATGCCTGTAATTCCTACATAACCATTTATCAGGATCATTGTGCCTGCTAAACACATGTTTAAATATTTTAATGAAATAAAAATTTAAACGCAAGCGTTTGCATATATCAGCTGTTCTTTTTCTAATGCGTCAAACTACAATATATTTAAAACAGTTTTTACAAAAGATTTATTTTTATATTTAATACATTTTATTTTACTTTTACAAATGAGAATTATCTAAGCGTACTTTTCCAAACAAATGGTGATGCAATTAGTAGTTTATTCTAATGAAAGTGTACAATACAAGAAACAAGTCAGTCGCTTTTATTTTATAAAGATCGCGTATTTTCCAAGTCCTACTCTTTCCACCGGGCAAGGATGCTTGAAGAAGTTGATTTAATCAGAAATATTAATAAGAATGTTGATTATTTACGCAATATTTACCAACCAGTAAAAAAATTTTTTTGTTGTTTATTGTCAAATCGAAATTTCTTTTTCTCTCAAAACCTTGTTTCGAGTTCTTTTTGACACACGTATTAACAAAGCTGAATTGGTTTATTACAAAGATGGGTATCATATATTTGCTATCATAAAATACTTACGAAAATCATTGCATGAAAAGCACGGAATTGAACAAGATTCTCAAGGATGGCCCAGTCTGACCGTCATAAATAGTTTGCCCGAACTTAGATCTTAAAGTTTCTTTCTCTTCTCTGCACTTCCTGGTCACGATTGAGTTACGGCATTTAAACAAGCGATTTAGTTATTATTTTCTATGGTGACGATTATCTTTTACTATACAAAAAACACGGGATTTTATAATAAGCGATCGGCAGTTTCTTGGTAATATGCGGCCTGATTAACAAGCAATGAAGGCGCCACAAATCCGATTATACGACCAGCCAACGCGTACAAAGGGAGGAAATATAACATTTTACGATTCAAAATCTGAGAAACCAAGCTTTGCGAACTACGGACGAAATACGAAATGCTGCAAGCGAATAATAGTTTGCACAATAAACACGTTTGAATGCTTTGTCGGAGATGAGTTCGCTATAACCTTTCAAAACTATAACAATTTAACTCAATGATTAAAAAACAATGCTTTTGACCGATATAACATCATTCATGATTTTAACATCTTTTTCATCCATTCATGGTGATGTATGCTTTGTTGAAAAACAACTTCTTCACTCGTAGTAACAAAATTGCTTTGCTTGCGTGTGCGTCTAATGAAATAAAATATGCCACAAAGAATTCGACAAAAATCTTCTAAACCTTTAGAGTTAATGTGAGCAAACAAAGAAAAGCACAAAATAGAAAATAAAAAAAGTTTAAAATAAAGTAGGCACAACTTATAACCCTGCTCTTGGAAATTCAAGAATGAAACTAATTTAAAAGCTTATTAGAGGTACAGTGACCATTCTGGTCTTTCTATATAAAATAAAATCTTAATCTATTTTGGGTTTTATTTGTTTTTCTTTAAAGGTTTATTTTCAAAGTACGTTTCAAAATTATGCTCCCAATAAAACATAATAAACGAATTAGATGCACAAAAACATTTTTATCATGTATAACTGCACTTTCGGAAATAATACGTTTAATTGGAAAATGCTTGGCATTAGTATGTTTCACTTCCCTTGTGGCGACTTATAAAAATAGAGTATTAGAAAAATGAAGCAAAACTAAAACAATCGTTTCTACCAGAAATGACGCATTTTGGCGAGATCTCTGACGTTACATCTTTGTTCGACAAAGTCAAATTTGCATATGCTGATGAGTTTCTTTACTGTAACGTTTTGTGCGTGGGTGGGGTAGAGATGAATTTGACTTGGTCAAACAAAACTGGTCTGCGCTACAGCTACATCATCTGTGGGGCTGAAAGATTGATCGGAAGAAACAGAGGGTTAATAAAGACTCAATTAGTAATCATGTAGGACTATAAAAGGCGACCAGTAGCAGCAATATAAGAGCCTGAAAGTTTATTACATAATTAAGAGAAACTTGCTTGCAGTGAGACTTTAGATGTTCAGCTGTTGAATGATGGGTTGTAAAAATCTTCGTTTCATCTATATACTTTTTTTCATAAAAATGTATTGTACCACCTGGTCTTTAAAAAACTTTTGTCAATTAATAGCATTTGGTTAAATATTTAAATTATTATATAACGTCTTGACAAATTTTGTATCAACCTATTTTTCTAAATTGTAGAGTAGGCGAGAACAATGAGCAGCACTAAAAAGACGGTATTGAAAGCCTTGTTGTTGAAACAAAGCACATATTTTTTTACAAACTAATAAAACAGTGTTTGTGAAACTTTTAGTGTTTCTTTTTATAAATGTTGCTTCAAAACTTTTCTTGCACAAAGTTTTCTGACCTTGTAACTTTGTAAAACAGAGATTTTTCAGCTTAAAATTTTGTATTTACAAAACCATAAGTTTTATGCAGTCAACGAACGAGAGTTTATCCAATGCCGTTCAAACAAGGAAACTCTTTGACAGCCATGCGCGAGTGACACAAGAAACTATCTAATTATTTATTTATTTTATCTCTCTGTATTTATTCTCCTGACTCGCAGGAAAGCGACGAGGCGTTTATACATAAGGTAAGCAATTACCCTGACTTGCTTTCGGAGATGCCAAGATATTGCTGTCCGCTTGTAATTTAATGAAGCTATGACTAAAATTAAGAACTGCTTGCCAAGACCACAAAGCAAAGGAAAAAGCCATAAAGTGTCTTTTCCAAGAATACAACAGAATGGCGCGAGTAAGTTTTAAACTCGGACCATGTCGATCACAATCCCAGCGCTTTAACCATTCAAGAATGCTTTAAACCATGTTGTACGAAGTAAATAAGCAAGACATCACTGATTAGTGTGACAATCGATTATAATATGAAGTTTTGAAACTAACCAAAATTTATAACAAAAGTTTTTTGATTAGTCGAGAAGTATTTACAAAACATTGTTTTTTCGAGAGTACCTGTAACAAAAATTTCTTAAAAGATCAATACAAAGAAGTAAATTGGTCTCAGTCAAGAAAAAATTGTTCTCATTGCACTGATGGAAAATATTAATATAATCAAACACTATAGTATAAATTGAATTTGGATATTATCATTTTGTGGGGAAACTCAGCAACTTTTATAAAACACATACAATTTATATATTTTATATTTCATATTGCATTTATATTGCAGTTTGGTTATTCATAACGACGATGAATGGAATAACATATTTATGCCATTGCTTAATTTTCTTATTCTATTTGGATATCTTAAACCTTTGACATATGTTCAGTACAATTAGTATTACTGTATAGTTTTTTACGACTATAAGTCGACCCGGCCTATAAGTCAACCTAGTCTTACTAGCCTTACTTAGTTACTAGTTATTAGCCTATACTTTGCTCCAGAAAACTTGACCTAACCTAGATGTTGAAGATCTGAAAACTAGACCTGGCGTATAAGTCGACTCATCGTTGTCGTCGTCGTCGTTTGAAGGGTATCCACTCCAAGTCAGACACAAACAGGACTGGGGACGAGGGTTTATTCTTGTACTACCCCAGACTGCTGCACTGCCTGAATCATATGCTGGCAGTGATGTTATTAAGCCAGTATCGAGTTTTGTCATTCAAAACCGCCAGATCTCGTGCTCCATGTGGTGCCCGATGTATAGAGCACGCTGTTAGTACATGGTCTGCAGTTTGCTCAGAGGCGTTACACTCTCAATTCGGTGAAGGAACAAGACCCCACTTGTACATGGACAAATGGAATTGCACAACACCAGTCCGCAGGCGGTTGAGCTTAACCCAAGCTTTTCGGGGTAAGCCCATCCAAACAGGCCTGGCATCGGTCCCGGGCACAAAAACACGGAGCCTGGAAGCATTTTCACAGAACTCCGTTTTCCATTTGTGATTTGTCCATTCAGAAGCGCGGATGCCAAGTCTGGCAAGGTTGTTCAAAAGATTCCGCGCAGCTGGCACAAACGGGCGTTTGGATCTTAGTCTCACTTGGCGAGTATCTGAGAACTTACTTAGACCATACAAGATAGGATTGGGGTCCAGAGATCCACGATAAGCCAAGGAGAATGTCGCTCCCAGTCGGCAAAGCTCAGCTGGTTAGATTCCTGAGAGTACAGGTAGGTGGTCCGTTAGAGTGGGACGCAGGCATCCAGTGACTATGCGCAAGGCGTCGTTCAAGATATTGTCGATGAGGCGAGTGAGCACTGCAACAATGGACTGGCGCACAGTACTCAGTTGTTGAGTAGACTAGAGATAAGGTGGCTATGCGTAGTGTTTTAGCACCAGCACCCATCCCGAGCCCACAAGTTGCCTCAACAGTGTGACGCGCGAGGATAGCTTTTTGCACAATGCCGCTAAATGGTGACGAAACGTGAGCGATCTGTCCAGTTTTACCCCAAGATAAGTAGGGGTTGGACAGAACGGTAAAAGTCTACCGTTGTTGTAGGCCTTTAGCTCACATTTGGCCTCTCGGTTATTTAAGTGAAAGGCTGCCGTCACCGTCTTAGTGGGACTGAGGTTCAACCTCCAAGTCTGGATATACGCTGAAAGTGTGGACATGTCTTGGTTTAAAGTCCCCTCCAAGTCTTCCAGTTTCCAGAAGAGTGCAACAACGCTAGATCAGCAGCATAAGCAAACTTTCTGGAAATCAAGGAAGGAAGATCGTACGTATAGATCTTAAATAGGAGGGGAGCCAAGACCGATCCCTGAGGAATGCCGTTTTTAAGCCGGCGTAACCTGCTTTGCTTGCTGTCACCGGTGCATAGCTCCATAATCATTCTGACCATGTGCTTGTCCGGAAGTAGTCTCAGCAGTTTGCAGGTAAGGCCACGGTGTCAGACAGTGTCATAGGCAGCTGCCATATCGACAAATACAGCACCGGCCTTCTTTTTAGCCTCAAAAGAATCCTCGATGTTCTGGGTTAGCAGAACAACTTGATCTACGGTTGACTTCCCGCGTCGGAACCCAGCCTGCTCTTTAGGGAGCAGCGGATCGATTAATGGTTCAACGCGGGCGTAGATAAGCCTCTCAAGGATCTTGTAGGGGACACAGAGCAGAGATATCGGTCGATAACTCTTTGGGTACCCCACGGGCTTTGTTGATTTTGGGATCGCAACCACAAGCGCTCATTTCTAGATCTTGGAAATGTTGAGTCGGCGCAAACAGGAAGAAATGAAGTCACGTAACCAGGAATTCAAAGCAGCTCCAGCATGGAGTGTAAGCTCTGAGCAGATGGAGTCAGATCACGGAGGTTTACCTGGTTTTAAATATTAGAGGGCAGCAGTAAATTCTTTCTGTGAAAAATTGTCAGAGATATTTACTGGGTCTAGTGTTGTGGCCCTCCAAAGGTCAGACATTTCTTGAGAGACAAGTCGAGATGACTTGCGGTCAACAGCCTCGTATTTCCTATTTCTAACCAGCTGAGATGCAATAGCATCGGCTGAAACGGGACAGTGACGAGGAGAGTGGCGTGACCTACCAGTAAGGTTGTTCAAAATACTCCACAATTTTCTGCTAGAGTGTGAGAAATCAATGCTTCGAACTGCCTCGGACCATCGATTCCTCCGCTTCCTGTCAAGCTTGGCAAGCATATCTGTAGCAACCAAACTGTGTCGTCTCCCTGAGGAGACTGCAGAAAGGTTTTATAGAGGGATCCACACTCTGCATCCCAGCACGGAATATAGTTATTTCGATACCCGCGTGGTATAGTCTTTTCGGTTGCTTTCTTAATGGTGTTACAGAAGTCCTGGTAAGCCACATCCACATCAAGTAAATCAGGAGGCAACAAAGTCTTTGCGAATTTATTAGTCAAAGCAATTTAGTGACTCCATTTGGCCTTGCGGAAGTTCCACCGCTTAACAGGCATGCTTGGCACTGCCATAGCAAGCCTTGGTGGTGTAATAAGCGAAGGTCGATGTTGTGACCTGGGGAATTTGTCAAGGACATGTCTATCGGGTAAGCTATTGCTTGGACCTACGCTAACGAAAGCTAGATCTGGATTGGTGCCAGTGTTCCAGCGGCCGGAATAAAAACTGGCAGCATCCTTGGCATTATGTAGGAGGGCAAGACAATTAATACTTGCCCAGACAGCCAAGCACTCACCGTCCGGACTGTTGTCATTGTAACCCCAGTCAGCATGACGACAGTTAAAATCGCCAGCGTACAGACAGGGGTGGGAAAACATTGGGAGATCCAGGGTTCGCAATCGCATTGGCGGTGGTTTGTAGACGTTGACTATTTTATAGCCATCAACGTCCACACAACCACTCGATTTCCGATATCAGTGGAGATTGATCCAAAAGCGTGTATCTCAGTCGCTAGTGGAAAAACGTGGCAAGGCCATGCTTTGCTTAAAGAAGACCCAGCTAGTTGGTAGTTTGGAAGTACCAACTTCTCTGCATCAGTGCAGTGGGTCTCCTGCAGTAGGATGACGAGTGCCTCAAACTGCATAGCGAGGTGATGAAGAACGTTCATCTTGCTTGCAGTGAGGCCTTCGATGCTCAGCTGAGGAATAGTGGATCTTCGGAACTTGTTGGCAATGTGCCTTAAAAAATGCAGTTTTATCCTGGCATTGCCCGTGCTAAAAAGGACGTTTGCCGATTAGCAGACCCACACTGAACATCGGAATGGGTGGATACCCTTCCATTTTGGTAGGTTCAGTTTCGGTCTGTCATTTTTAACACTGGGCCAGTCGACTAGTGATTTGCTAGAAAATTTGGGCCAATCGACTAGTGATTTGCTAGACATCTGGGCCAGTCGACTAGTGATTTTTTAGAAAATTTAATAGGCTTGAAATGTCGACCTATAGGCCGGGATTTAAGGTAATTAAATGGCGTAATAACTTAAATGCTATGTGATGTGTTTACGGTAACTAGTATGGCCTAGCCAATCGGCCTTTTTTTAACGAATATTTTTTTGGGTTTTAATTAATAAATTTTACTCTCATCTTGCGCAGCGATTTAATTAATAAGTAATTTGTTAAATTTATGAGGTTTTCAACAACCTATTTTTTATATCTGCATTTTAACTTTGTTTTTAGAGTTTGAAGTGTAATATTACTATGACCTTACTATATTTCAAAGATGAATACCTGTCAAAAAGTTTTTTAATTGTCTAATTTTTTTGATAACAAAAGCAAAATAGCTGATTTTTATCTGGCTAAATTTTAAAATTGCAATAAGTTTTTTCCAGCCACCTAGTGGACATGGCAACTGTTGCTAACCATTCCGAGCGTTAGATTTATGTAGTTTGTTTTAACAGCCATGTCATAAAGCAGATAGCATATTTTAGTGACTTAAATTGAATTGGGTTTTTAAAATTATGTTAAGTTTTACAATCTGTTTGCTATGTAAAGGAAACTAAGTTTTTGCAATTATTAGGTTAAACTTTGCCTATAGTCAGATACTGTAGTTATTTTTGTAAAAAAATTTTCTAAACATCTTTCACACTGTAACTCGCGGTCATTTTCCTTTTAAAATTTATTTAAGTCAAATGTTACATTTATTAAATTTGAAACCGAAATATGGTAAACAACCAAACTATTTTGTAACTGTGTTATGGTAAGCAGATGTTGTTAGATTAATTTTTAAATATTAAACATTTATTTGCTGTGTCAATATTTTTGTAAAAATAAATAACATAATTTCAATTTTGTTTTAAATATTATAACTACAACTGGTTTGTTTTCAGTGTTTATATGTATTCTTATAAGCTTTAGTATATCCAATACTATTGCAGTCTAGTTGTATGACATAATAAATTTCAGTTAATTTTTGTTAACATATTCTGACACTTTTATTCATTTAATTACTTGGGAAAAATAAAGATAGCTTATAATAAATATTTACTTATTGTCTTTTGATAGCTTTTTGTAGCCTTTATCTTATACGTACAGTTGTCGTTAAAATTAATCAAAAAAATAATAACATTTTGATAATGAACAATCGTTTTTGGTATCTTACTTTTCTGTTTTCGAATAGCTTGGTTTTTGCATTAAGTACCATTTTAAGTGGATATGCAAGTATGTAAGCATTCAAGCTCATTGTAAATTATCCAACTATATATTTTTTCATAATTTGATAATTTTGCAGTTTGTTGTTTGTTATTCTTTTAAGCATTTGCAGTCATAATTAAGTGGCTGAATCACATAATTAAAGACAGAGCAACCAAACTATTTAATAAGTTTATTGTGATAAGCAAATTTTTTTAGAATCTACATAAATCTTGCCTTGTTTTGGAAGCCTATATTCAATTAGGTATGCTTGTGATGTAGTTTTATTTTTAATAGGCTACAAGAAGTAAAATAAAGGCTGCAAAAAGCTATACTTCATCAAAAGGCAATAAGTAAATATTTATAATAAACTATCTCTATTTTTCCCAAGTAATTGAACGGATAAAAGTGTCAGAACATATTAACAAAAATTAGCTGAAATTTATTATGTCATGTAACTTGACTGCAATAATATTGGAAATACCAAAATTTATAAAAATACACATAATCACTAAAAACAAACTAGGTGCAACTATATAATTTAAAACAAGACTTGTAATTATTCTACTAATTTCTACAAAAAATATTGACAGATACAGATAAATGGTTAAATTTGTAAATTACATAACAATTACAAAAAGCAGCCATATTGGATTTAATGTTCTTCATTTTTTTATTAACCAAACATTTAAAAAATAATAATAATAATACAGACAGTTTAGAAAATTTAATACAATATTGTTACAGTGTGAAAGATGGTCAAAAAATTTTTTACATAAATAACTACAGTATTTGACTACCGGTATATGCAAAGTCTAGCCTAATAACTGCAAAAACTTAGTTTTTTTCACGTAACAAACAGATTGTAAAACTTAAATTAATTTTAAAATTTCAAGTCAAATTTAAGTTACCCAAATATGCTATCCGCTTCATAACTTGGCTGTAAAAACAAGCTTGGAATGGTTAGCAACAGTTTCCATGTCCACTAGGTGGTTGGAAAAGGCTTATTAATATAATTTCCTATTTAGAAATTGTTAAATAATGGTAAGATTTTAAAGCCCAATAGCTAAAAAACAAACTTAGAAAAATGACAGCTGCAATCGGAAATTGTCTTAATCAATATTAATTTGTACTGAAAATAATGTAAAAGGCTCAAAATTTTACATTGAGCAAAAATGCAAACAACGGTACGTTAAAACTATTCAAAAATAAAATTTAAGTTACAAAAAGAACAATGACAAAAAATTATCACCTTAAACACCAAAACAATAAAACATTCTTATTGTTCAAATGTTTTTATTTTCATAAAGTCAAAAGTACTTTCAAAAGTTTTAAAAACACGATATACATGTTTATCATACGCTTATACATCAAAAACATTTGCATTCATTGAAGTGAGTTGCATTTTCAACACTCTTCAAAATTCAAGAAAATTTATTTTAGCAAAACACATTAATCATTAGATTTTAGTATTTTTACGATATGCCTGAAAAGAATATTTAAGGCTTGTAGATCAAGAAAAAGCTATTTTTTAAATGTTTTTACTTGCTTAAACTTGAGCAAGTTTGAGTGAGTTAAAAAAAATGAACAAAATTGCTTAAAACTTTTTGCATGTTTTTTTTAACTATTTTTTAATTAAAAAAAGGTTTTGAAGACAAAGATGAAAATTTAATAAGCTTTTTTTTTGAAGAAATTTTTGCAATATGCACGCGTTTAAATAATTAAAAAAAAACAACAGATTAATTTAAGTTCAAATCATTTGCGTCGATGGATGATTTATACTAGTCGGTTTTGTATAAAATTCCATTCAAAATTTTCTCAAGTTTGACATTTTTCCGTTACAAACCCGGAGTTCTACCAGTTCTAAGTTTGAAAAAATTCTTTTGGCAAAGCTGGCATATGGCTAAAAAAATTTAAAAATTATATTATTGTTTTATAAAAATAAATGAGAAAAACCATTAGAACGAATTTACGTCATATCGTTATTTCAATAAAAAATTTAATTTAGTTTTATAAAACTTTATCAGTCATTCAAACAACAACATTATTTTCATTGAGCTTAAAACGGCTTAATAACGTTAATAGCAAGAGACGATGTCACTGTTTTGGGCTATAGTGTGTTGTCAGTGTTGTGTTAAACAGTACATTATTTTCGATTTATTAAATTTCATTTGTTTTGCAAGTTTATAAACCCCAAATGTGAAAACTATTAAACTACCCATCTATGCTGCCGAGTAAGTTATTATTATATCGAATCCATGTCTAAAGCTTTATTTTATTTTCCCTCGTAAGTATAATAAATGAAAGAAAATCTTTATTGTATGCCGATAACATCAGGAAATGACAGTATTCATGGTTTTTATTTCATCTATTTTAAGATTTTAAGGTTTTTACTTGTGTGGCTACTTTTATAAATTTATTTTTCAATAATAAATAAAACTCTCACTTGGAATTCGATTTCTTTTTGGACAAGTTGTCGAAAACTTTCGTGTAATCACGTTTATGTTGTAAAATTGATTGCATAATTTCTGAAAAGTAAAGTTGTTTTTGGTATAAAAATGAAATATACTTTAAATATTTGTAAAACAATACTTTTAAAATATAATGATATTATACTAATTAAGTACATTAATATACCTTCGAATACAAAATAAGTTTAGCGGAAAAATGCTTTTAAAAAATTATTTTATAACCAATCGATTTTTCTACTAAATGCCGATACTTACTAAAGTGAGTGGAATTTTGTAATAGATTGTTTGAATGCTTCGTTTTGTTATTGTAGATATAGGTTGAAATTTATCTAACTTTAGAGACTTGCCGAATGCTGAAATAAATTTTATTGAATTAAAACCATAAATAATTAGGTAAAGATCAATAAATAAGTGAATTGATAAGTCAATCAGTTCACAATAAAATAAAAAAAGTACAAAAGCAATTAAGTATTAAATAATGAAAGCTATAAAGCATTAAAAACAGTATGAATCAAAAATCAAATTTTATAGAAAATCAAAATTCAAATTTTTACTTACATGATTGCACATAAAGACAAATATAAAATAAAACACAAAAAAAAAGCAAAAAGGTTTTCATTGTTTTAGAAATTATCAAATTTTTTAGTGAAAACGTAAATGTAGTTGTTAGAAATTTTCAATTTCCAATTTCCTTCATAAATTTGTATAGTTTTCAGCTTTTCGTAGGATTTGAAATATTCTGATTCAATGAATTAAGCAAATCGTTTAAATACTCGTTGTCTCGCACCATCGCATGACTGTTCACTATTTATAGACGATGTGTGCAATTAAGTTTAAATAATCGTTTTTTCGATGTGTAATCAAATATGCTTTGCATTCTTTTAAACTATTAAATTTTTCGAAAAAGAAATGGTGAGGCGGTATGCACAGCCAAGCTCTGTAAATTGTTGAAACTGCCATATGTCATGGATTCATGAATGAATTGTCATGGATTGTGGTACGGTACAATGCTATTTTTGAAAATCTTTTTTCTTTTCTAATTATTTAAAAATAAATTTGATCATATTTACCGTTATTTTAAAAGCAAGCAAACTTTTCATTTGACATGGAATATTTCATTACTGTATGGATACCTATAGAAACAAGCGTTTGGTCATTTATTCGGTAAACTAAATTTTTTTGTTGCAGTCAAAGCGGGAGTCAGTATGATCTTTTTTGAGTTATTTTCATGTCTTGTAAATTTATCAAGGACCTCTTTTTTTTGCGGTTTTGGATAATTTTAGTTGCTTTTTACTTAACTGTAATTTTAGGATTTGTGTTGGAAAATAACCAAGTAAAAGTTGTATAGAATTAATTTGTTATTATGAAGTGAGGTGGTCAAGACCACATCCTTCAAGACCAAGACCAAGACCGAGATTAAGAACAGATATTTTTTTCGAAACTAAGACCAAGACCGGCAATTTTGAAGCTTACTGTTTGAGACCGAGACCAAAAACCATTGAGAACAAGACCGAGATTGAGACTGCAAAATCTAAAGCAAAATGCGCTTTCCAAAAGCACTGATTTTCAACTTTTCTTAAAGTGCAAAGTTACATTTCACTGTATCGCTGATAAAGGAGTATTCGTTGTATTTACAACTGGATGATAGAAGTTTTTGAGCCATGAGGAAATTCGATAACAACTTGTAGCCTTTACGAAAGAATTTTTTTGGTTTAAACTAAAAGTGATGCACAAAAAATGTCATGACACTTAGCAGGCTTGATAAAACTGTACAACCAGGTCAATAATGATTTATTAAGCGTGTCATAAAAATTTATTAAATTAGTAAATCAGGAAAGCAGGTTTATTTGAACAACCCGAAGCAGTTTGTGTAAATTATTTGATAAGATCTTGACCAATTATAATGTACAATCTTTTAAATATCTTTGTTGGGATTTTTGCTATTTCATATTTACATTAAGGAAAAAACAGATGTGAAAATTTGAATTGTATGCTAAAAATCGCTTTTATTGTTCATGCGTTGAAACTTTCGCATTACATATTCATTTAATTTTAAGACTGAAACACTTTGATAAATGGTATAACAAAAAAACTTGTAGTTTTGACAAAAAAATTTGATTTTTCTATTCCAATTAATTTGTTTTTAACTGTTCATTGCATAAAATATGTGGTGGCTGTCAATTATCAAATATCGTAAATAAAAATATTTCATTCAATACTACCTGAAATAAACAAAATTTTATAACTCCTGGTAAATTGATTTTAAGCTCTGCCTCATTTCACAATATATGAATAAAATTATTAATAAACTGAAAAAAAAAACTTGTCAACTTTTGACATCAATTAAAAATGAAAAAAAGTTGACTGTTTGTTTTTAATTGGCGCAAGTCTGTGTGATATACTATCCGCTTTTCCAGGTGCACTTACCGGCATACGCTGAAATTTGTCGTGCAATAAGTAAGATGATTAATGATTACCTATTTTAATGTAAATTTTTCCTTGAAAAACAGCACTATTATTTTTGTTTTTGTCTTGATAAAAAAAATGAAAAAATGTTTTTGCATTATTAATAAATGAGCAAATTCATATTTAGATTTTAATATACAAGAAATTAAATTTGCTTTTTTGAACACTTTTGTACATTCCAATTTCGCTTTTTATTTTGTTATATTTGAAAACTTAATATATAATAATTATACTTTAATTTAATGGCTACTTGATTTGTGATAAAAGAGATGAGCAATTCAAATAATTTTGTCGTATTTTTTGACAGCATTATCACTTCTTATCAATTTTTGAAAAGTTGAAAACTGAAAAAATAAAAAGGTTAAACAATAAAAACTAAAAAAAAAATTGAAAAATCAAAACGTTAAATTCGGAAATATGTTTTTGCTCCGATCTATTTCAAAATTGCCAATTCAGATATGCTAGGATATAAAAAAAAATTTAAAAACGTGGATATTTTGAGACAGAAGTTAAGAGTTCCATGATACAAAAAAGAACAATTAAATAGTTACTCTAACCAGCAATAGCACAAAAAAGTATTTTTCACCTTTTAATTTTGACATCCGTGAAAGAAATAAGGAAATATTGATAGTTTCATAAATCACAATAGTTTTAAAATATCTATCTCACTTGGGTAAAGTGTACCTTATATAGAGTATACAAGTTTTAACATGGGACGTGGTCCAAACGAGTTTAAAAAAATTCAATTTTCGCTTTTATCTAATTTTTCGTTTTTTGATGTACAGTAAAGGTTAATTTTGAACCATCAGTAGATTTTCTAAGATTTTATAACAAATGTAAAAAAAGGTTGGAAAATTATGTTCTAGCTAGATGGATTTAAAAAAAAATTTTGGCCATACGATTTAACTTTTTTAGATATAGACTATGCTTTTCAAATCGGTGTTTATTTATTAACAAATTTGAAACAGTTTTAATTTTTATAAAAAATAAGTGAAAATTGTCATTTAAAATCTTTTAGCGAGAAGCGAAAGTTGAAACGATGCCACTTTTACTTCTTGCTAAATGTTTCAAATACTCGTATAATGTTCTTTCTGGTTTTCGACGAAACTTCCTTTTGTTACATGTAATAGTTACTATAAATAAACACCGATTTGAAAACACTTTTACTGTATGACTTCTCTTTCGGTTTAAATATAGTCATATTCAAACGTGATAATTTTGTGTATATACTCTAGGACAATTGCCAACATAAATCTAAGTCAGGGTGGGCAAACTAAGGCCTGCAAGCCGCATGCATCCCACTACAATTTTCTCTGTAGTCCGCAAAAGCCTCAAGTTATTAATTTTATTTTCTCTTTGCTTTCAGCTGTGGTGATCTCTGAAAAAATCTTCACTTTAAATTTTTCTCGGATTACTTGATTTTGTGGCCAAAATGAAGTAAACTCTAAAAAAATGTCATCACTTTCAATCAATGTTTAAAATCTTCATTTTTGTCCCAAAAGTGTAGTAATCCTAGATTTGGACATCGATTGAAAGTAAAGACCTCTTTTTTTTAAAGAACACTCTAATGCAGGCCGCAAACAAATTGAACTTTTGAATGCGGCCTTCAGCTAAAAAGTTTTCCCAACCCTAATCTAAGTAAAAAAACCAACTCGTTATATGACTGAGAAAAGTATCATTGTGAATTATCGGATTTTGACAGACCCCGAATATTTTTAAATGTAATATTTTTCTTGCAAGAATACCAACAATTGGAAAGCATTATTTTATTATATAAAACATATTAATAAACAATAAACAATCTAACAGTTAAAAAGCTATAAATATTAGCTGATTAATTTAGAATATTGTTTTTTGGCTTGTAAACAAAATTTTTTTCCAAAAAAAAAGATTAAAAAATGATTTTAAAATACAAAGAGTAAAATTATGAAAAAAAAACTAATTACAATTTGGGATGTTGGACGTATAAGAAGATTAGAAATAAAGTGAAGATAAATATTTTTTGGCAACGGTGAGATCGACCACATCAAGGATTGTACTTGCTGTAATTTTTTGCCAAATGTGACACTGATAATGTTCCGAGCACAACTTTCAAAAACTCTTTTTCGCTTTTATAAAAAATCTATTTCCGCGTGTTTAAGTCCTGTGTTAGATATTCCGTTAGCGGAGCGGTTTCTCATAACATCGTTCTCTCAACTTAGGTCCATCACTCTTTGCAAACCGACTATGCAGTTTTTGTATTGTTTCGCTTACAGTTATCCACTCAAAAAAAAACAAATTACAAATAGACGATTGCGGAAGTTTGTTCTTTTTTATAATAAAAAATTGAAAACTCTGGAAGCTAAAGATTTCAAGGAACTATTGGCATGACAATACTTATGTATTTTATAACGTAAAAATGAAAGCAGGTCAATTTTTAATGACGCAATGAATCGCAGAAGTTATTACAAATACTGAAAGTTCTAAGAATTTATGATTAAGAAAAGGAAAGAAATAGATCTTTAGACAAATCCAACCAATAGTAGATGTTTTTGAAACTAGGTAGCATTACGTGCCGGGTGCATATATTTTGAGATCAGTATCGAGACCGATTTTGTAGTCTCGGTCTTGGTCTCCAATTTCTTCTAGTGGTCTTGGTCTCGAGGTGGTGTGGTCTCGGTCTTCTATTTTTTAAATTCTATTTAAAATTTGTATTTTGGTTTTTAATATCGTTGTTTTTATCGCAGGATTAATCGGTAAATTAATCCTGAATAGAAATGATTTTCTTTTTTGAAAAAAAACACATGGGTTTTTTAATAAAATTATTAGCAAAAATAATAAAAAATACCTTAAAATATAATGACTTCAACAAAATTGTATATTACTTGATTGTACTCCATAAAAAAAATTATAAATAACAATGTCAACATCAAATGATTGATGTTAATATTTGAAATTGCTTGATAAAACATTGCCAATAAATACAACTATAATTTATGGTTCAAAAATAAAATCTATTCAAAATTGATTGTCGGTATGATTCAACACTTACGTTTTTTCAACAGTTGTAAAAGAAATCATTAAAACAAAAACCTTTATTTATGTTTATCAATAAACAAAAAAACTAATGGTTTTAGTTAATGCTATTTATATTTATAAACATTTATGGAAGCAATTTTTAGTAAAAAAATCCAAATCACTTTTACTAAAAGGAACTAAAATGTTCTTATTCAATAATGTGCCATATTGAACAACTAATTAAAGCATATTCTACTGCTTAAGTTATAATAATTTTTTACAGTTGGAAAAGTTTTATCAATAAAAGCTTTGATTAACTTACACTCTTAAAAATTATTTTGAACACCCTAAAATTTGCCTATCAAGTCAAACTTTTTATTTAGATCAGAATAGCCCAAACTCGCCGCTCCTACTATCCACTTTTAAACGTTTTGTAGAACTCGCAAATCGCAGTTGGTTGGAAAGTATTTCTAGGCATACCACATTTTCGAAGTAGCAAATCGGGATGTTTGTTAAAAGAAAAAAATTAGTCCCTAATGTGTAGTGATCTCTAGAAAAAGGTCTTCACTTAAAATTGTAAATTCCGATCCGGTTCATATTGGCTAGCAGAAACAAAATCTAAAAATTGAGGCTATTACAACTAAAACGGGACGTATGGTGAGTTTGACTGTTTCAGAATGTAAAAAATAATTATTAAGACTTTTTTTAGTATTCATTTAAATTCAGATAAAGTAAGGAAGATTTGTTATGATTTTGGGAGAAATGTTTTAGAATAAACTTTACTTTTTTGCTTTACTTTAAACTTTCCTTTTTTGCTTTTTGCGTTTTGCTTTTTTGCTGTTTCGATTTTAAAATTAAACTGTTTGAAAAAAAAAAGTTAAAAGTGACTGATAACTTTAGTATAGATAGAAGTAAAATAAGAAATTAAAGTTTGCAAAAGATTAACCCCAAAATAAGGCCACTGCGCGCCCATTATTTTATGGTACATTGCATAACTGCAGTTTACCCCATCTAATTTTTCGTAATGAATAAAGCTGAATCAGATTTAGCAAAAATATGAGTAATTTAATATTTTTCTTCAATAGATCACTAAGTGTTTTTCAAAGTGTTAAAAATGACTTTTAATCCCTTACTTCCTATGTAAGGAAATCAATAGAAATCTATCTTCGTTTGCACGAACCAAAATGGCAAGTGCGTACTTTCTGCGTAATCATTTTTAAACCGCGTTATGCCTGCTAAGCACATATCCAAATATTTTTATAAAATAAGGATTTAAACGCAAGCATTTGCATATATCTGCTGCTGCTTTTTTAAATTGCGTCAAGCTAAAATCTATTTAAACCAGCTTTAACAAATGACTTATTTTTATATTTAATACAGTTTATTTTATTGTTATGAATGACAAACTATGTGAGCGCATTTTTTCAAATCAACGGTGATGTAACTAGTTCTTTATTGTAATGAAACTGTACAATACGTAGAACAAGCCAGTTGCCTCTGTTTGGTAAGTTTGGCGTATTTTTCAAGTCGTACTCTTTTTACCAAATAAGTAGATTTGAAGAAGTTGATTTAGTCAAAAACCTAAAAAGGAATAATATTGGTTGCTTAGTCGATATTTACTTTACATTGCAATCAGAAAATTCTTTCTGGTGTTATTGTCAAAGCGAGATCCCGTTTTTATATCAAAAGTTTTCAAAGTAAAAACAATTCAATTCAAAGGGTGAAAAACTATGCTTTTAACACTAGACTTACCGCGTTTTTGACCTACCCAGAATGACCGCGAGCGGTCAAAATGACCGTTTGTCTAATAAAGAGAAAAATACGCAATAATTTAGCTTTACTTTATCTTATAAGTTTTTTTAACTTTTGTAGTATACCTAGAAATGACTTGAATCTTTGCAGGTGTGAGTTTGGTGCGTTGTAGGCTTCTTTTTAATATCATGTTCTGGAATACATTGCATTGGCCCTGATCTCTGATTTACATTGAAGGCCTTCAACGTGCTTTTCAGCTGCGTGGTTAAAATTTTCTCAAAGTTTTTATTGTATTTACAACAATCACAGGTCTGAAACTAAATGAAAAACAATTTGCCTTAAAATAAATTCAAAATAACAAATGGTTATTTTTCATTATGCTCTTTACAAATACCACAAGCGACTATTCAACAGCATACAAAACAAAGAAAAATGCAGCGCTCTACACAATCCACACATTCAACTTTTACACATCCTGTACACTTTCCACAAACTGATCTACGGCATCCACAATAGAATTTTGCTCTTTTGTTTTGTTCACAGTTTACATTAACTTGGCTTTGCTTTTGCTTCCTGCTTCCATCAACGATCGAATTTTGATAAGAATTATTGAAAAGTGGAAGTAAAACTGTCTTTTCTGGTGGAGATGTCTTTTCTGATGGAGATGTCTTTTCTGGTGGAGATGTCAAAACTAGTGGAGCTGTCTTTTTTGCTGGCGAGCAGATACATAAAATTTTTTCTCAAGATAGCATCTCCAGTTTTCTTCTTGTACAACATATAGGTGTTGATATAACAAGGTCCAAATATTGTAAAATACAGCTTTCGGCCACCGCCGTGTACCTGCCTTCACCGCATATTGTCGTGTCATCTGTTCAACAATATTAACACCACATTTTAGTTTTAAAGAATGTAGCTGTTTCTAGTTTCTTGTCTATTCTTTTATCGAACATAACAGATGTGTGGAGTGGGCTGAGAATACAAACGTTCTTGTTTTGTTTGGACTGGTATGCTTTGTTTGAAAAAATTTGCTAGATTATCTGCCCTGCTGTACAGCTTTTACCAGTGGCTGAATTTTCTGTTGGATTTTGTTCTGGGTCCCGACAAGTGACGTCTTTTTTTTCCAGAACTGGGAGGCAAGATGAAACGAAGTAAAAAATTGTCAGTTGTGATGTTCTTTCTTTAGCCCAAGTACGGCTCATTTATCTTTATTATCATATTCCAGAGTTGTAAACGGGCCGACTAGTTCAGGCCCGTTTACAACTCCGCCATACTCTCAGACAATCTTTGTGTAGGCGGTCTGGCTTTATCTTTGCCAAGACATGATATGGCGTTTGGTATACTCGTATATTTAAATTCCACATCAACAGCTAACCAAAACTTGATACCGAATTTGTTCGGTTTGTTGGGCATATATTGTATAAATCTGCAGCAGGCTTTAGTTGGGGATAATTGTTCGTCAACCGTAATATTTTCTCCTGATTCGTAGCAAACAATACAGTTTTCAATAAACCTATCCCAGATAGTAGAAATCAAAGCAAATTTATTTGTTTGAAGTCGAGATACCCTTGTGCTCCGCATATCAAATTGAAGAAACCTCATGATTTCGCAAAAGCGATTTCTACCCACAGTTTCTGGAAAAAATATACTCTCCCAATTTTTATTCCTAAACTGAAGTTTTTTTTACTTTATGCTTGGTATCGGTCGGTTCTTTCCACTTTATGCTCTTCGTATATACAGAAAGGAAATAAAAGATTTGAGTTCAATTGGTGGTAGTTTCCAATCATCACTATTTTTCACTCTATCTAGGGGCTTTAGCTTCTGTACATTGTTGAACCTGGGTAAGCATTGAGTTATCGATGAGTAGCTCAAACGCACTTAGCGGACCATCTAACATGCAATTGACATATCGCGTTAGACTTCGCTTTCTATTAGCACGCTCTGAGCTTGTAGCCTACCCCTTAATTCTGAAGAAAATTCGATGTACTCCCATTTTGTTCTGTCCTTAGCAACCAATCCAATTTCTGAGGTTTTTGAAGTAAGCCCACCACCCTGCGCTTGTGCTGCAGCACTTGAATCATTGCTGCCACTACTAAAAGTTGACATGATGCAAAATCAGTTTGCTGCAGGTCATCAATATCAGTATCTGAATCCGATCCATCTGAAAAAATCACTTTCCATGTAAGTCGAACTTGTCCTGAATTTGCCGACCCTGATCTAAGCCTTCACAAACATTTTCATCTCCGCTTTCATCCCCCGAATTATCTTCTGCAATCGCGTTCAGCCAAGCTAGAGCTTGGATATCACTAACTCGTCTGGTCTTGGCATTCCGCAAATGACTCAACATTATAAACTAGCTAGTAACTAACTGCAGCCAGATACTGCAGTAATTTTGCATTATTGTTTTCAAACAATAACACAACAAAAGGCTTCTATTGTAAAGCCAATTTTAATCGTAGAGAAATTACAAGTTGCTTTCCAGTCAAAATGACCGTCAGCAGTAATTTCGCTATCCACATCCGCAGTGTTTATTGAAGTGCAATAAAAAAAACATGCTAAAAGTTGATAAAGACTTGGGAAAAGTCAGAAAGTTTTAATATTACTTACCTAAGCAGGAGTGATTAAAAATCAAAAACGGTCCAAATGGCCGCACCGGTATTTCTAGTGTTAAACACATTAAAAAAGAGCCATGAATACCATCAGTTTATGTTTTTTAAAATCATCTATTCGTGATGAGGTTCGCTTTGTTAAAACCAAAAAAGATATTTCTTGACTGAAATACTGCATATGATAACGAATAATAACAAATTCGCGTTGTTTGCCATCGCGTCCAAAAAAAAATCTGCGACAAAGAATTCGACAAAAATCTCCTAAATCTCTAGATCTAATGTGAGCAAACAAAGAAAACCACAAAATTGAAAATAACAAAAATTTGAAATAAAATCGGCACAAAAACCTACGACCCTGCATTTGAAAATTCAAGAATAAACCTATTTTAAAACTTAATAAAGGTACACTGACCGTCCTGGTCTTTCTACTCGTATGTAAAATAAAATCTTATTCTATTAATATTGAGGGTTTCATTTGTTTTGCTTTAAAGATTTATTTTCAGAGTACGTTTCAAATTACGCTCCAAATATGATACAATAAAAGAATTTAATGCACAAAGACATTTTTGACATGTATAACTGCACTGTCAAGCATAATACGCTTAATTTGTAAAAGATTTGGCAATAATATTTATTACTTCCTGTTGTGACAACTTATGAAAATAAAGTATTAGATAAATCAAGAAAAACTAAAATAAAATCGTTTCTATCAGAAATGACGCATTGTTGCAAGATCTCTGACGCTATATCTGCGTTCGATGATGTCAAATTTGCATCTAATAATGAGTTTCGTCACTGTGACGTTTTGTGCGTAGATGGATTAGAGATGAATTTGACTTGGACAGACAGAAACCGGGATGCGCCAATCTACAACATCAGTAATCACTCAGTCCAAATAAGTGATTAGAACTAGTAATCATGTAGGACTATAAAAGGTCGCCAGCATTATTAATATAAGTGCCTCGAGCTTTATTGCAAACTTAAGAAAAACATTCATCTTGTTTGCAGCGAGAATTCTGATGTTCAGTTGTCGAATGTTGGTTTTAAAATTTTCATTTCTGTCACATCAATTTTATGCCATAAAAGACTATCCTTCCACTCAGTCTTTAAAAAACGTTTTTCAATTAATTGCATTTGATTAAATATCTAAATTATTAAGTAAGCTAACATCTTGACAAATTTTGTTTCATTCTATATGTAAAAATAAGAAAATGGATTTTTTAATAAAACAGGTAGCATGAAATCATTTGTCTCAGATTATCGGACATGAAAATATTAAAAAGTATTTTAGGCTCCAAATTGTGTAATCGCAGTTTGTTTAAAGACAACATTATTTGCTAGAGTTTATTTAAATTGCAAAAGACAAAATAAATTGACCTTTTAACTTTGACGAAAACCTATTTTTTATATGACAACGAACAATATTGACGTGAAATTACAAAGCGTTAATATAACTTCATTAAGTACCGAAAAACTGCTCGGTTCAACTTCCTGCAAATATTCAAAACTATTTAAACCGTATCTTTATCTCGTAGCTGATATTGACAATTTAGTAGAAACAAAAAGTCCCTTAAATAAAAACACTGGGAATTATTCTGTTGATGTAGCACCAAGCCTTTGTCAATTTTCAAACTGCAGAGTAGACCACAAAATGAGCATTAGTAAAAAAATATAACTTGAAATCCTTTTCTTCAAACAGACCAATTATTTTTTGCAATCTTTTAAACCAGTGGTCTGCAAAACCTTTATAAAGCATTTTTTTTGTTATTGTTGTTTTAAAATATCGTTATTATTCCGTAATGTAACCAATGGCCTTACAACAGGTGAATCCTAGTGGAAAAAAAAGAAGGCCCACTTTTTAGTGTGTCACCTTTTTTTCTTTTACACCTTTTTTCCTTTGCAAAGAAAAAGGTCATTATTTTGAATTAATGTCCAAAATCTTTTTTTTTGTCCCCAAAATGTAAAGATCTCTAAAAAAAAGGTCGTAACTTTTAGTCAAGTGCATTATCCTTACTTTTGTCCTGAAGTTAAGGTGAAGACAGGGCCCACCGTCTTGAGGCTACTACGAAGAAATAAAGCAAAATTTTTTCTAAGGGGTCCAAATTTTAACGTTTTTTAAAGGGATTTTGTGCGGTCCCTCCGTTTGCTCCTTACTAAAACCATCAGTGAATGCAACCATTGTTTTTAAAACGATCGTTTTTGAATAATTGTCCCCAAATAAATTTGTATTGCACTTATATCGTAGTTTGGCTATTTATAGATGGTATGAATTGAATTACATATTTACGCGAGTATTTGACTTTCTTATTCTATTCTATTCTTATTTTACGCGAATTTGCTATCTTAAAACTTTGATACACATTCAATAAAATTAGTATGTTTTTATAGTTTTTTTAATTATTCAATAAGTGAACAGCTTAATGGGCTAAATATCAAGATATTTTCTACCCTGGCTATTATGGCTTAGCCAAGCGTTTTTTTTAGCAAATATTTTTTTGAGTTTTAATTTGAAAATTTTCCAATCGTCCTGCGCAGCAGTTTAATGCTTTTTAATCAAGTTTTTTTATGAAATTTACGAGTTTCTAAACAACTAAATTTTTTGTATTTACATTTTCATTTTGCTTCCAAAACTATAAATGTAACATTATTATGACCTTATAAAAATTTCAAAGACAAATAATTTTTTAAAAATTTTTTTCAGTTTTTTATAGTAGCAAAAGTCAAATTGCTGGTATTTTAATCTGATTAAATTTTGAAACTACATTTAATGTAATTTTTGAGTTATAAATTGTCAAGAACTGGTGAGATTCTTAAGCCGATAGCTAAAAAAACTCAAGAAAATACGGTAAAAAAAGTGATAAGCTACAATTGAAAACTGACAAATTAATTTTATTGTATATTGAAAATAATGTAACGGTCACAAAATTTTGACAACAACGTTAACAAAAAATTACTTAATTCATTTTTTTTTCAAGCAAAACGTACCTAAATATAAAAAACCTAAAAATTAGCGTTTTAATAGTAAAACATAAATACAGTGCAGTAATAATATATTAAACAAGAATAGATGAACCAGAATGTTGAAATTATTCAAAAATAGAGCTTTGGTTACAAACGAGAACAATCTTACAAAAATATTCGCCTTAAACACCAAAAAAATAAAAAATTCCTGTTGGTGCAATTTTTTTGTTTGCATAACATTGCACAGTACAAACTTTAAAAAACATGACATACGTGTTCATCATCCGTCTATCAGAAACATTTGCATTGATTAGAGTAGGCTGGATTTTGAACAGTCTTTAAAACTCAATAAAATTTTTTTTTTTCAATTCATAGTGTTCCTTATCTATTAGAATTTATATGCTGGAGAAAAAATTTAAGATAGGCTATTTTTTCACTTCAATTTGAGCAAGTTTAATTAAGTTAAAACAAAATGAATAAAATTGCTTAAAAAATTTTTGCACGATTTTTTAATTAAAAAAAGGTTTTCAAGGTAAAGATAAAAATTTAATAATTTTTTTTTTTGAAAAATATTTTTGCGGTATGCACACGTTTTAATCAATTTAAAGAAAAATATTTTTATTAAAGTTCAAATTATTTGCGTCGCTGTATCGTTTGTGCTTGTTAGTTTTGTACAAAATCTTCTAAAGCTTGATTCTTTTCCAATTACAAACCCGGAGTTCCACCAGTTCTAAGTTTGTTAAAGTATTTCCGACAAAGCTGGCATATTGCTGAAGAAGAAATTCAAAAATTATATTGTTTTATAAAAACAAATTAAAAAAACAGTTAAAATGAATTCGTTTAATATCGTTATTTCAATAACAAACTTAGTACACTTTTTAAAAACTTCATCAGTCTTTTTAACAACAACATTATTTTCATTAAGCTTAAAACTGCTTGATAACTTCAATAACATCAGACGGTGTCACTGTTTTGACTTATAGTGCGTTGTTAATGTTGTGTTAAACAGTACATTATTTTTGACTCATTGCATTTTGTTTGTTTTGCAAGTTTTTGACCCCCAAATGTTAAAATTATTAAACTACCTAGCTACGTACCTAAGTTATTATTATATTGAATTCTTGTCTAAAGCTTTATTTTTTTTTGCAGTTGAATACAAGAAATCTATGTAATGTATAGTAAATGGGAGAAAATTTTTATTATGTACCGCTATCATCAAGAAATGACAGTATGCATGATTTTTAGTTCATCTACTTCAAAATTTTAAAATTTGCACTTGTATGGCTGCTTTTATAAATTTATTTTTCAATATTAAATAAAATTCTCACTTGGAATTCGGTTCCTTTTTGGGCAGGGTCTCGAAAATGTTCTTGTAATCATGTTTATATTGTAAAATTGATTGCATAATTTCTGAAAAGTAAAATTGTTTTTAGGTATAAAAATAAAATATAATTTAAATATTTGTAAAACAATACTTTTAAAAAATAATTTTATTAAACCAATAAAGTACATCAATATACCTTTGAATATAAAATAAGTTTTACAAAATATTACTTTTAAAAAATTATTTGATAAATCAATCAATTTTTCTATTAAATACCAGTACTTACTGAAGTGAGTGGAATTTTGTAATAAATTGTTTGAATGCTTCGTTTTCTTATTGTAGATATACGTTGAATTCCATTTAAGTTTAGAGATTTGCCGAATGCTGAAATAAATTTAAATAAATTAAAACCAAAATAAAATAAGTGAATCAATGAGCCAATCAGTTTACAATAAAACAAAGTGCATAAACAATTAAGTAATTTAAGGACTTGATAGCCAGTATTAATTGAAAATCAATAACGTCATACTACATTCAAATTTTATACAAAATCAAAAATTCAAATTTTTACTTACATGAATGCACATAGAGACAAATATAAAACGAAACATAAAAAAATAACAATAAGGTTTTCATTGTTCCAAAAAGTATCAGCTATGTTTTGTAGAAACTACAAAGCAATTGGTAAAAATTGACGTTGTCCAATGACTTCAACAATTTGTATGACTTTTAGCTTTTTGTTTAATTTGAAATATTCTGGTTCAATGCATTGGACGAGTCGTTTAAATACTCGTCGTCTTTTATCGTCGCATGACTCGCTTACTAATTGTAGATTATGTGCGTATTTAATTTTAGATAATCTTTTTTTGTATGCATTTTTTTTAAATCTTAGACTGTTTTAAAAAAAAACAGTGAGGCGCTACACAGCTTTCACAACCAAACATTAATTGGCTTTTAATAATAGCGGTGGTTTTGCTCAAAGTGCGGTAATTTTCTTGTGTATACATGTATTTTCAATTGATAAAGTCAGCACTAGCAATTAAAGCTATTTCGACGGTAAAGATAAAAATAACTTCGGTCCGGTTTTTTCATTTCAAGTTTTATTTTCACATCTATTTATTCTCTTGACTCACAAAAAACATCGCAAGCGTTAAACTAAGGGCAATCTTCGAAAAGATTTTCTCGATCTGTTTTTTAGAAATGCTGAGATATTTTTGTCCGCCAACATTTTTAAATTAAATTCAGTTTTTATTTAAAATTATGACTGAAATTCAGAGCTACTTGCAACAACGCCCAATCAAAGAATGTGTCGTAAATATCTGTTCAAAAAACCATCAAACAACGTTTTAACCAGGGTGCCATTTTTTCAATTGTTTCAAAATCACAAAAGTTCTTTTTTGTTCTGATTTACTTTACTGTTTTTTTCTGATTTTTGATTATTTGAAGTTTTTTACATAAAAAAAGGAAGCTAAAAAACCAAACTTATGAAAGTTTGAAAATTTGTTTAAAACGTATTAAAAGTCGGAATTAAACAACAACTGTTTCATAATCTTTATTTGTTAAATTTGCATAGTAGGCACTCCCTACATAAATTTCATCAACAAAACAAACATCCAGAAATTGTGTAAATATTTGAAACCGCCATATTTTACTGTGGATTATGATAGGATACAGTACTATTCTTCAAAAAGTCTCCGCACTTAGTAATATTCTGAAATCATAGTTACGGCTATTTTGTTTAAAATGTATCTTTGCACTCTGAATGAAATATTTACAATCCTGTAGCGGGTTCCTACGGAAACAAGCGTATGGTCATTCTATCGGTGATCCAAATTTTATTGTTGCTGTCAAATCGGGAGTCAACATGAGCTTTTCTAAGGTTATTTTTATGTCCTGTAAAACTAATCAGAGAACTTTTTATCTTGGGCTTTTTGATAAATTGAGTAGTCTTAGATATTTTCCTACTCTCTAAGAACGCTAATACTGGTGAAATAGTATCAAAAACTTGTTCAGGAAATATCAGTTACTCAACCGGCGTGGCGAAAACAAGCTTTGTTGCAAAACGCAGTGCAAAAGAATTGTTACTTTCTTGGCCTAATTCACCAAGTTAAGGCAAAAATGCTATCGGCAGCGAAAATGATATAGCATTTTGCTACTTTCTTTAAAAATCTTGGCGTTCTTTGGGTTCAGATAGTTAGAGATACAGGATGATTTGCTCTTTTATTTTTACTTGTCAAAGTTGGGTCTGCAAAACTTTTTAATTTGATATTGAAAAATTAGTTACCAAAAAATGTGCCAATTGTCAAGACAAAGTATTTATGGGCATATCAAAGTGCTTAATACCAAAAAGAAACACTTTAATTTTACATTTATTTAAAATGGTTATGTTACTTAGAAAAATATATTACCCGAAGGAACGTAGTTTTTTAGTAATCTAGTGTAAACCTTAAAATACTGTAAATGTAGCAAACCTTTGCAAAATGTCAAAAACCAGTTTAGTTTCCTTGGATTTGCCACCTACAATAATGCGGCTCGTACAAGCTTCCAAGTTCCATATGTCTGCGGTAAAATATTATTTTCTAGTTTTTTTTACCTTTACGAGGATTTAAATCAGTGTTTAATTTTTTGCTGTACTTATTCGTTTTACCCTACCTTTGACACTCGAAACTTTCCTAAACCAACCGCCTTTATATTAATCAGCATTATTAATTGGTTGCTTTTTATTCGTTTGAGTGCGTTTTCTTTCTTTATTTGAAGTTTGATTCATGTCTCACTTGCAAGGCAACGTTTTGGTTTTATAGCAATTTTTAGGACTTATTTTAAAAAATGACCAAGTAAAAGTTGAATAGATTTCATTTGTTTATATTACTTTGAAGATCTCTTTCTATGAGATTGGCCGGACTCTACAAGTCGCCCCCACAACGATATCTTACAGATACAATAAGTCATTGCTTTTTGAATGAAAGGCGGCGTTTTTCTGCTTTAGTAAAATTTTTATTTCCTAAACAAAAAATTGAAGTTGTATCCTGTTTTCATGTCATTTTGGCATTTGAACCTCAAGTTATAATTTTGATTTACCGCAATGCAAGTTAAAATAGGATTACCGAAAACATGAAATAAACGGTGTAAGCGTTGCATTGAAATCTGTCGCACTTTCAACGATTAATTAGCTAAACTATAGGCATAGTTTAATTTCACACGTATTCAGACAATGTGCTGAATTAGCATTTTCAAAAGTCGTTTACGGGTTTACTCATTGTTTTGCATAAGTAAAATCGTGAAACTTTTGAAATGCATTTAAAAGTTAGTGTGATTTTGCAAGAGTAACAGAAGTATTTTACCTCAATAAAATAAAAAATAAATAAATTCTATTTTCCATCTTACGTATCAAACGTCATTAAAAAGCACCTAATAACGTAATAACTTTGAAATGAAAAACGAAATTTGATAAACCATAAAATAGCAAAACTTGGACTAAATTATCAATTTTTGATACCAAATATTTTTTTGAGAAACCCTTACCGTTTTTTGGAAAAAATATGAGTACTTATATAAAAAAACAAATAGTGACGTAAGTATTCAAAATTTAATAAATTTTAATATTAAATGAAAAAATCTGTTATTATGTGAAAATTCATATTTCATGGTCTGACTGTTATTATGTCAAATTACCTACTTTTAAACCAAATTTTCTTGCAAAATGACCCGTTTCAAAATAGAGTTAAGATTTTTTTTAATAAATAATTTAAGCCAATTTTTATGCTAGTCATTTCTCTTTAAGCAAAATTACTAGAAAAGATTGTAATGAATGCCGGGAAATTGATATCTTTATTTTGGTGTTTTGTCACACACGCTTGCTAATCACTGACTAACAGGACACTCAATTGGTGTCCATGGGACCTTATGTGTATGTCAGAGTCTTTCAAAAAATTAATACGAAAGATTATAATATTCAAATTATAATTATGTAACAATAAAAATTGTCAATTGTATTTGGTTAAGAGTTATTTGACGTTTTAATTGATTTATTGTTTGTTCGAAATTATTGGCTCACTATTAATTCAAAATACGAGTAGCTAAGGGTGCCCTCAAGTTAAAAATAGATATAAAGACTGACATAAAAAGACTAAGAATTTCATTCGAGTCAGACAGCAAATCATCCTTAATATAGATGGGGCGATATATGTGCAGCTATATAGACTTTTTAACCAAAACCACTTAAAATTCTGTGTTTTTATTTTAGTTGATCTTTTTCTGATAAAATATTTTAATCAACATTTTTAGCATTCAAATGTTCAGAACATAACAAACAAAAATTTTAAAAAGTCGACATTTCGACATGTTTTGTTAATAAGGCAGAATAATTCTGACATTTTTTTGAAGTAGAGGCGTTTCTGTCTATTTTTGATGAGTTAGATAGTATTTATAAATTTTTTTCAAAAACGTTTTCTTCATGTTGTTTTGAATCGTTTTTCTCTTTAACCTTTGTTTTACCGCTTATATTTCCGCAGGTCGGATTTTTATAAATTTTAAGTATTTTGTCATTCTTGTGATAAATAATCTTTTCGCAAAGTTTTAGGTTCTTAACAAGTTTTTAACGGAAGTTATGTCATGTTCCCTTTGTGGAGCATTGAAGGTTTACTGTACAAGTTTTTTCAGTTTTTTCTGTATATTTCTGTACTAATTTAGAATTATGTTTTTTCCGTTAAAAGTTACAGAAACACTCAAGTTGTGGGAAAAGTATGTTTTATTTGTGTTTACGCATTAGCAATGAGTATAAGCTTTGAAATAAGTCTTGCCACGCTCCCCATGGAGACAAATGTTGCATTTTGTGCACATACTTTTAGTATTTTTTTTGCACACTTTACATCAATCTTGGGTTGTTGCAGGTCCAAGGAAGTGGTTTACTCTATCAAACCATACATCCAGTAGTAGTTCAGCAGCAACACTACTTTCTATTTCACGGTGTTCTTGAACTTTGAATAGGCACAGCGTCACTTGCCTTCAAAAATTGATGTGGGTTATTTTCTTATCTCCAATCTGACAGTAAATTTTCCATGCAGCGACAACTGTAGTATTGAAAAGATTGACAAAAAGAGGCCAGTACCATTTTATACCAAATATTGTGGGGCGATAAGCTTCCAACAAGCGATCCATGAGATTGACGCTGCCATCCCTTTATTATAAGAGCTTATGAGATAAAGCTGATGGTACTTCTTTTACACCTCCCTTTACCAGGTCTAATTTTGTAAATTGGAGTGTGACTTTCCCAATTGCTTGCAATCGCCACAACTGAATTATCATGCCACTTAGCAGTATAAACAGTTCAACACAACAATATTCAAAACATTCACGCTCCTGTTTTTGAAGCTGTTTTGAGCTGATTATCTTTTGATTGGCGTCTGCTGTTCTGTTTTCTCTTGTCCTGCCAGTCGCTTGCACATCATTCTTCTCTAAATCAGTCAAAAAAATTAAAACTTGTAAAAAAGTTATCGCAGTACAACTCATCCAGCAAAGCACGGAAATTGGCAGTGATAAGATCAACCATGTTGTTGATTACGCGAGATCCCAAAGATTGATCTTGCAAATTTTTCTTCTTTTTTTGATAAATCTTCATGTTATATGAATATCCATCGCTGCCGTATAAGCACCTAATCTTAAAACCAAAGCGAGTAAATTTTCTTCTAATGGTTATTTTGCACTGTGCCGAACAAAATAAGATATTATAGATTCGTCCACACTTAAAAGTTTGTTAAATATGCCAAATTGAAATAGGTATCGATTAAACATCTCATAAAGTGGTGTTATTTTACTCATTTTGTGAGTTTTGGTTGTCAGCAAAGTGGAGATGCTTCTTTATTTTGTGATACCTGTTCCTGCTTGTTCTATTGGACACAATTGCTACGCCTAAATCTTGTTGCCTAGACCAATAATGGTGCTCTTCAGGTAAAGAACTATAAAAGAAAGTAAGAGTATACCTAAAATCTTGCGGATTTCTTTGCCTGTAACATAGAAATTAGAATTATTTTTATCTCTATTTCCATACAAATTTGTTTGGCAAACAATTTTGTCGATCATTTCCTTAGTAAACAAAAATCTTTAAATCTCAAATGTTTAGCTACCATCCAGGTTGAAAATGCGATCTCTCAAAATACTGGAATCGTCATCGATCAAAATTGTCTTATCGAAGTTGTTTCATTTTGGAAATCATTTATTCCTGGTTGATGGTAGAGCCTTTTTTGATTCTTTATCACTTTCAAAATATTCCTCCACTTCAAAGTTTGCCAGCTGGCTCAAAAATTTTTTCCATAATGTCAGCGACATCTTCAGCATCACTCTCCTGTTCACCAGAGTCTCCTGCCTTGGGCGGCAACACAACAACATTGATTACGTTTTTTGCATTTTTCATAGTTTCGTTAACTTCTGCCAACGTTGATACATGGTTTACCTTTCTTGCACCGTAAAAAGCTCTGGTGTCCATGTTTGATCCAATTTTCTGAACTTTGTTGCTACTGTGCTTAAAACAAACTGTTGATAAACGTGTTTCTTTGCTCACGGAGAGCTCGAAAATAAAGCAACACCGTTACGTTATTTCTTGATAGTCTGCTTTGTGACGTCACAAAAATAGAACAATGAACTTAATCCTAATACAAATAAAATCTCGGTCGACTGCATTGAAATTACAGCTGGATAGTTTTATATGAAAACTGCTACTTTCCTAGCGTAAGACAAAGGCCGATGTATTTCAAGACATTGCGATTAAAAATCAGAAAATTGTGTTCGGAAAACCGCCATTGTTCCACAAAAGGAACAAAAATTTTTCGGCTAAATTTTATCCGACCCAATATCTAATTTTGGATTGTATTTTGCATGGCGATGTGACCGAATGTGTCCACTAAATATGATAGCACGCTAGAAGAGTGTTAAAAACGACAAAGATTTTTATAGATTGGTAAGCATGCCTTACGCCGAAAACGCAATTTTCATAAAAATGGAGATCATACAAATATTCATATGCGCAAAGTATTTTTTAGTAAGTTGGTCAATATGGCACCACAACTTCTTAACAGCACACAAACAACATTACATTCCCTATAATTAATAGTAAGGGTGTTAAAACAGCTCTGAAAAATTTGTTTCCTTTATGGAACAATGGTAAGAAAAAGATTAAAGCAACGTTTTTAACTTAAAAGATTGTGCAACTCTTTCTTTCCTAGAGCAATGGCGTGCTTCAACATCAACGAAACAATTTAAAATCCAAAAAAAGAAAGTAGTTTCTTTATAAAACTATGAAAAATATTTTAAAAAAGTGTGTAACATGAAAATACAAAAAGTAAAATAATAGTCTCTAAAGTTTTAGGCACTTTATTAAAAAATCGTAAATCAACTTGCTTAAAACTCTCATCAAGAACTTTGTTTAACAAAAGGCTTTGTAGACATCTACCAAGTGTCTTGAATAGGTTTATGGACGTGTAAAATATTCCTTTAGCATATTTGACTCTTTATCTCGTTATGATCACAAATCTACCCGCTTTTTCACCAACATTTCAAATAAAAATCATTGATATTATTCGAATAATAATAGAGTCTCACTCTTTCTTATCAACAAAACGAGCAACTGCGAGTACTGCAGACTCAAGGTGGAACATGACCTCTTAAATATACGGCCTGATTTGTCACATTTTGTCGGCGGTTTCTAACAGTCTGACTTTAAATGCGTTTCTCTTTACCACTGTTATTCAAACTCTGTAGTTTAGTTGCAACTTTACGCAAATAAAAGCCATTAACAAGAACAATTAAATTTCAATGACAACAGTTTAAATTTCATTTAAAACGGACAAGAATCGATCCCTTTGCACTGAAGTTAAACTGATGTTTTGATCTTAGATAAACTTACTATTTACTGTAATAACCAAATTATTGAACTGCACAATCTAAAATATATTGACAACAAATTTATATCTCATACAGCAGGTCTTAAATATAATAATAACACATACCACAAATCATCCGGCCCCACAGCTAAACATTTCTCTTGCTATGTACCAGCGTACGCCTATCCACTATTTAATATGCATAAATTTACTAATGAGGAGCTTTAAGCAATGGCAGTTACGGAATTTCCCATCAGGCTGTTGCAGTCAGCTGCAGACATAACTACATCCCGCACTTCAGCTTTTTTGGAATTACTATTGAACCCGATTAGTGAGATTTTTTGTCAAAATTTCATAAATGAACATTGTCGATATAGTATAAACTATCTTCTGGAACTAGAATCTTGGAAATATAGTCTAGAAACCAATTACACAGAATATTGGATGATTAACACGGTTGACGTATAGGCGTTATACCGGAGTACAAACATAGATTTGGTCAAAAAATCATTACGGCATGCGCTGAAATATCACTCTAAGTTCAACTGTAAAGCACAAGCAATCTTAGTTGATTGACTGTATTTTGTTTAAATAATGTGATCTTACAGTACAAAGAAAAATTCTATAGACTAACAAATCGAATAATTAGTAAGAACAACCATTCAGTGTCCTTGCAAATATTCCTATGCATTTTATTTTGTTACTTATATCGGAAACTTTAAATAAAGCTTCCATCTTCAAACGCTTTATTGATGATATTGTTTGGATAGCAAGTAATTCCAATAACCATTCGATTATAAAACCACTTACACTAGAATTTGCAAAACATGACTTAAAACTGCTTTTTAAACAAATTGATACATCAGAACCAGACAGACAATTGGAATTTCTGGATGTTTTGCGTGTAATTGATCAAACTGCTATAAAGAAAAATTTATTACAAAAAATTTTACTAAAAAACGGCCCTGAATCGATGCTTTTTAAACGCTTTTTCACACAGTTTGATTAAAGAGGTTGAATAAAAAACAAGAACATTACTTACAAAGTTTGGAAGGTCTGAAGGAAAAATGCTACCGGTCTGATTTTAATAAAAAATTAGCCAATAAGATTATTAAATTGGCTTCAGGATAGACCGATCGTTTCAACCCTAAAGTTATTAAGAGAAAGAAAGCAAGTAGTAGAATAGTGTGGACCCCATCTTTTCCTAAACTATTCAAAATCACAAGTAAAAAATAATCACTAAAACCTGAAGCTACAATAATTTATAGAAACCCTCCAACTCTTGCCAAAAATCTACAAAATTATAAACAACAAGCTTTTTAGATTAATGACGATAGACCAGGTTTTTTTCCCTGTGGAAACTCTTCGCTTTCTGGAAACTATGGGCAACATAACAACATGATACAACACACCAAAATTATAAGATGTAAAACTAAATATTTAAATTTGAAACAAAAATTAAATTGCAATAATTATGGAATTTATGTGGCAGAATGCAAAAACTGTAATATGCAATACATTTGACTAACTAAAAACAATTTTCTATACGGTTGATTGTACACAGTACAAATTGGGACAAATTTAAATTTGAAGAAAACAATAACCAAGCTGCCCAACTAAAACACTATGCTAATTATCACGAAGAAGTTTTAGTCAAAAAACTATGCATTTCCGATTGTTTTAGGGTTATTTTTGTCAAACAACTAAATTAAAGAAATTTGGACTGGTGTGAAGAGTGTTGGCTTTATAAATTGGATGCCAAAATTAACACAAATAAAGTAATTTTACAAAAATTATATAATTTGATTTTCTATCGCTTTCAAAATTGGAACTCAAACCATTGAATATTTTCCTCAAGCTATTGTAAGTAGGGTCTTGCAGTTATTGAGTTCATGCGATTTGAATAAGGTATTTGAATAAGGTTACATGGATCAATAAGATTCTTAAATTTGTATAAGAAAGATATAGTATATTAAACTAATTACTATAATTTTGTCTGTATAAATTAAAATTGCTAACTTTGAAAGAAAGAATGTCAAAAAGAAAATCATCCCAAAGCACTCAAAAAAATAACTTGGCTCTTGATGACAGTGACAAAGTTACTAACCTGGTAAAATCAGTTCTCTTAGAGTCAAATGTGCTTCAAGAATGTTTTAATGAAAATCCACTTAAATCACTTTTAAACGAAAAAAGCTTTCAACCATCATCCGAAAATCTTGAAATTTTGGCAAACAAATTAAAAAATGAGAAAAACTTTATTGACATTGTTACTTCAAAATTATGCACACTGATAATCAGTAATAAAGCATTTATGCAAACTATTGTGGATAAAGTTTCAATTGAATGTGAGAGCAAAGTATTGACCTTGAATGAAACTGCTGGACTTGAGAGCAGACTAGAAGAACAAGAACAATATTCTCGTATAAACTGTCTACTTATACATGGTATACCTTCAGTGGAAAATGAAAATACCGATGAAACTGCAAAAGAATTCTTTCATTCACACTTGGATATCAAACTGGCTGATTATGATTTGGACAGATCACATCGGCTGGGAAACTCAAAAAACAATGGCCCTATTATTGTAAAATTCACCAGACATAACACCAAACAAAAAATTTATCTTGCCAAAAGCAAACTGAAAGGTAAGGGTTTTTTTATTACTGAATCATTAACCAAACGACGAAAAGAATGTATTAAGAAACTAAAAAATTTACGTGCAACTGGTTCGATTTTATATTACTGGTCAATGGATGGTGAAATTTATTACATATCCAAGAGGCAACCAAATAAAAAAGTTCACTTAAAATCTCTTAATACAGATACTATTCCAAATTAAATGCTTTCTTATTCTTGTGGTCTAATTGATCTAGTTTGTACATTGCTAAATTTTCCTTTATTTACTGATTGGATTGTTTTCTAATTTTACATATTTGAAAAATTTTAGTTTTTTCTTCAGTGTATTTTTTTTTATTTATTTATTTTTTTTTTATTTAATTTTATTTTTATTTTTTTTCTTTTTTTTTTTTTTTAACTGTTTTTCTTTTCCTGTTTATATTTTCATGTCTTTAAACATACTAAAGGAGAATGATAGTGAATTATTGAACTGCTCTTTCATTAGTTCTTTGATCAGTGAATGCAAATATTATGATACCATTCAATTTGATGACCTCAATAAAGGTAAAAGAAACAATAAGTTAGCTATCCTTCATTTTAACACAAGATCTTTACCAAAAAATGTAACAAAGATTGAATCCTTTTTAATAAAATTATCATTTTTGCCTGAAATTATTGCTATAACAGAGACAAAATTAAACTCGTCTAATTGTCATTTAGTTGATATAGATAATTATCAATTTGTTCACTATGACTCTGCATTAAATTCAGGAGGTGTAGGCTTATATATTAGAAGTGATTTACAATACCTAATAAAAACTAACTTAAAGATTAATAGCCATGATTGTGAAAGCTTATTTGTTGAAATTTTGGGTAGAACCAATGCAAAATCTAAAAAGTTAGTAATTGGTGTTGTATATAGACATCCTATTAGCAATCATACTGAATTTCAGGCAGAAATCAGTAAGACACTACAAAGCATTGACCACTCCAATTATTCGTGTGTATTAGTAGGAGATTACAATATTGATTTAGCCAACCAAATTTCAGATACTCAATCAAAACAGTATATAAATAATATTTATACAGCAGGATGCTACTCGCTAATAAATATACCTACAAGAATCAGCTCAACTTCAGAAACAATACTAGATCATATATACACAAATATACTTAATAAACCTTGCCTACCTGGAGTTCTAACGTATGATATCTCTGATCACTTACCAACATTTTGTATAATTCAAGATGATTTTATTTTGAGAAATTCTCAAAGGACCCAAATAAGGAATATGAAAAATTTTGATGCAAATATATACTGTGAAGAAATTAGCAGTAGTTTGCAATCACTAACAGTTACGGATAATCAAGAAACATATCTAAATAGTTTTTTGACAAAAATTCAAGATATCACAAATAAACATGCACCATTAAGAAATCTAACCCGAAAAGAAATGAAACTTAAAACTAAGCCATGGCTAACTAAGGGTCTTCTTAAGTCAATCTCAATAAAAAATAAACTATTTAAGAAATGCTTTAAGCAAAAAAAAGTCAGTTTAGTTTCCAAATATAAATTATACTTAAATAAATTGACAAAATTGAAACAAATTGCTAAAAAAAATTACTATACTAATGAATTAAACCAACATAAAAATGAAATAGGGAAACAATGGAAAATTATTAATAAAATTATTTGCCACAAAAGACATCAAACTGGAACTATTGCTTCCATAACTGACACAAACAACTGCAGTATTACAGAAAAGGAAGCCATAAGTAACCTACTTAATGACTATTTCACAAATGTAGGCTTGAGAATGGATGCAAAAATAGCCAAAGCATCAACAAAGTTTAAAACCCCAAGTGTAACTAAATCTTTTTTTTATGAAACAATTACACCAGAAGAAGTCCTTACACAGATTTGTCAGCTTAATATTGCTAAAGCAAGTGGACCAGAAAATATACCAAATAAATTCTATCGATTGATAGGACCAATTATAGCACCATATTTAAGTAATATATTTAATAACTGCTACAACAATGAAACATATCCATGGGTATTAAAACATGCCAAAGTAACTCCAATTCATAAAAGTGGTAGAAAGGACATTGCTAGTAACTACAGACCAATTTCTATACTTTCTGCTGTATCTAAGATCTTTGAAAAGTTGTTATATTCTCGACTGGAAAAATTCTTTTCATTGAACAATGTTATCACTAAACAACAATTTGGATTTCGTCCAGGTTTTTCCACAGAAATGGCTTTAACAGACTTAATCAACACATTACAAAAAAATCAAGATGAAGGATATCATACTTGCTGTATATTTTTAGACTTGTCAAAGGCCTTTGATACAGTAAATCATAAAATTCTTTTAGATAAACTTGCATCATATGGCATAAGAGGAAAAATGCATAAGCTTCTTGGTAACTACTTATACAATAGAAAGCAATATACTGAATGTAATAAAACTAAATCTCAATTAAGCACAGTGGTATGTGGTGTTCCACAGGGCTCAACACTTGGACCCTTGTTATTTTCTATTTATATTAATGATCTACCAATTCAAACCAAATTTCAAGTAAATTTATTTGCTGATGATACAGTACTAATACTTAAAGATAGAAACATAACAAAACTACAGGAACTTGTAAATAAAGAATTGAAGATTGTTGATGAATGGATGAAATACAATCGATTGTCTCTAAACTACAACAAAACCACTTATTTTGTAGTTTCTCCTAAGCGACAAAAAAACAATACAAACAACTTTTCTTTAACAGTTGGTGGTCATGATATACCTTTTTCAAACTACACAAAATACTTAGGGATAATAATTGATGAAGAATTATCCTGGAGGAAACACTATAATTACATTGCAAATAAGCTTTCAAAAGCAACTGGAATTCTATGTAGAATTAGACACTACATTGATAAGAAAACTTTAATAAACCTGTACTACAGTTTTGTATATCCATACCTTAAATATGGAATCACTGCTTGGGGAAACCAAACAAAATCTATAATGAGAAAACTACAGATAATACAAAATAAAATTATTCGCATAATGGACTTTAAAATTTTAAAAGATTGTGTTAAAATGATCTCCATGTATAAATCAATGAAAATGTTACAAATTCAAGATATATATGAACTTGAAATGGCAAAGTTTATGCATTCTTTTCATCATAAAAGACTTCCAAGTGTGTTTGATAACTACTTTAAATATTTAAGCTTGCAACACCATTATATTACAAGATCTACTTCCAATAAAAATTTATATCTTCAACGAATGAAGACGCGTCGTGGGCTAACTTCTTTCTCTTATAATGGAATAAAAATATGGAATAAAATTCCAATTAATATTAAATTATTATCCAAGTATTCGTTTAATAGACGTATAAAATTGATGTTGATAAATAAATATTAATTGTATTCCCTGATCAAAGCTATATTGTTGTATTTTTTTTATGTGTGAGTTTATGTTTATAATGCAAGTTATTACCCTGAAAATATATTCTCATATATTTTTTTTCTTTTTTTTTTTTTTTTTTTTGTGTGTGTGTGTGTACTTTTCTTGTTTTGATATGAGTCACTTGTGTATATTGTACTAGTATCTTCCGAGTTTTGTTCTTTTTTTTATTGAATAATACTACCAGTAATGAATATTATAATAGACTATGGACAGTTCTTGACTTGATGACCATTAATTGGTCTTTCACTGTCCAGTTTACTTCATAAATCATATTTATCTGCATACAATGTGTATGTCTACTAGTATAAAAGTTAAGTGTTTGTTTTCATATGCCTAATATTTTACTGTGTATTATCAATTTTACTGCTGAAGTAAGCAAATAAATTGTTGTTGTTGTTGTTGTTGTTGTTGCGATAACTGTTTGAAAAATGAGATGCTGTCACTTGTTTTTGGCTTGTATTGAAGTTTGACGCCAGTTGCATGTTTGTTGTAGTTACAGTGTATTAACTTAAATTTGTAAAAATATTTTTATTACAGTGGTATATAATTATAAGGTTCATTTTTATTTTCCACAGAATTGTTAACTGATGATGATCTTTTGATCGAAATCAATTTTAAATTTTTAACTTTTTAATACAATCAATATACCAGAATCAATTTTTAAGTTTCAAACTTTTGTTGATTTTTTGCAGTCACTAATAACATTTGACACTAACAATAAATTTAGAAGTCGGAAATCTTAATCAATATATTATTTAATACGCGTTAATATCTTTAGGTGGTCATGGATATAACTGGAAAATTTGCTAAAATGTTTGTATTTTAGGAAATTAATTAATCCAACTAATTTTTTAAAAATATTTTGAAGAATAAATAAAATTATTTTTAGTTTTTGCAGAAAAAAATTAACCGTTTGCTGAACGCTATCATTATTATTTTTAATTAAAAAAAATATGTACAATACTATTGACAATTACTTTTGCTATTTTTTAAACAGCCAAAAAGCCGAAAAAATTTATTGAAATTTATAATTTACACGTGTTTCATTAAAAACAACTGGAAAAGACATATTTAAATATACTAACTAAAACTTTAAAAACTGTATTTGATGAAAGTGAAAAAATGTTCGCACAGGTTATGGTTTCTGATTGCATGTACGCACAGAATTATTATTTTGTGTCGTAACATACTTAGCAGCGATCTTGCTCAATCGCTGTTTTTTTTTTCTTTAGAAACCGTTTTCTTTATCTTCGTATGGCGGTATCAAACTGGTGGCTCCCTGCATTTTGTATTAACCCTTGACCTCACCGACTTTGTATTAACAATAAAAAACTGACATTGAAAACCAGTGTTAGCCCATAAAATCTACTGTGATATATAAGGTCTGTGCTTGCATTTCATGCAGAATAGCTAAATAACGCATTAAAGCAACATTTTGAAATACTTTTGGCATTAGATATTTGCAAACACAATGCACGCTTGTATAGTTGATAGGCATTAAGTTTTTGTAAAATTTTTAAGTAGTTAAGATATTCGTAAACTTAAAATTCTGTTTCTGTTACAATGATCACATATATTAACTAAATCATTCATTACCACGAAGATACAACAACAACAACAGCAAATGAATTAGCAATCAACAAATCAACAACAGTAACTAATAACACTTGCAATTATTGATATTCAACACAATAACATTTCTGACAAATATTGCTGACTATTGCTGACAGCAATGTTTTACAAACAAAGAGGTTTTACAAACAAAGCAAGCAAAACGACTCTTTCTGTTGGTTTTTATAGCAAGAATTAAATCTTTTTTGTTTAATTTAAAGTATAGTCAACATTATTATCGGTTTTTTTAATTTTGCACCAATCAACTAAATACAGAAACATTTAGAGAGGAGTCAAGTTGGATGTTTACACAAGTAAGTTTTTTTCTCAGCTGTATAGGAAACTTCTTGTGCTTTCTCACACTGTTTTTGGGCTTATCTTGCTAAACTCAAGTCATTCAATAAAATCGGACATGAAACATACTGTAAAGCGTGTAAAAGGCCATCTTTTGTCAACCTCTTGCAGGTATATGCTCTCCACCATTTTTTTCAAAGTGTCAACAAATTTTTTGGTAAAATTTAAAAAACTTCCTTTCTTAAATAACTGTGCATAATGAATATTTTTCTTTGGCACAAGAGCATTTAAAATTACATTTGGTGAAAAGATTTTGTTAAAAAGTGTTCTACCAATAATTTCTGTATTTTATAAACGGAGTTGTTTTCTTTTGTGGTTACTGTGTGTGTAAGAGGAGCTAAACTGTATACCGACCATCACCTAGTCGTATGCATTCTGAGAGACCTGAATCTTTCGAGAATAAGAAAATAATTCAGAGCATGAAGAACAAACAGAATAAAGTGGGAGTTACTAGCCGACAAAAAAACGAAACATATTTCTGCGAGCAAATTGGCTTCCCCATTGAAACGACTCCCTGACTTTATGCAAAGTGCCTTGAAAATAAATGTCTTAAAATAGTCGAATCCTAAATTTAGAATGCACAATTTGTATTTTGTTCTGGCAGATCCTCTATGGACCACGTCTTTGCTCTTTGGCAATTTTTTGGGAAATTTTAAAAATACGTTAGTGGTATAAAAAAAACCTTTTAAATGTCAGTTTTGGACTACGGCAGGGATGTGTTCTTTTTCCTCTTTTGTTCATCATATGCATGGACAAGAAGACAGAGACAGAACAAAAATTGAACTTTAAGCTTTTTTCTTTCAGTTCAAGTTTTGTTCCTATCCTCACCTATGATTATGAGTGTTGAGTAATAACTGAAAGAGTGAGATCCCCAGTACGGTTGGCCAAAATGAGTCTTCTGCGAAAACTTGGAGATTTACTTGACACAATAATATGCATTGACATTTGTCAATCTCTCAATATCGAACGATTGCAACTCCGCATAGAAAAATTGCATTTGAGCTGAATGTCCATGTGAGAAGAATGTCCCACGAGCAAACAGCAAAGAAGTTAACGCAGATCTTCAATGTGGCAAAAAGCCTAGAGGAAAACCTAGAACACGCTGGCGGGATTATGCTGAAGACCTGGCTTGATCTCGACTTGAAAATTCACCAACGGAATTGCCACAATTTGCAAAAAATTAGAATGCTTGAAGATCGAAAATCAAGCTGCTACCCAGCAATTCCAAAAGTACAAGCAAGTAAGGGGAAATAAACTAAACTAATTTATTGTTTTCCCCATAATTGACAAGTCTTTTGGCAATATTTTCTACATTTCCACAAAAAAAACTCTTTGTAATGCAAAAGGTTACTAAACTAATTTTGTACATATTCTCATTTTGTTGTAGGTTTAATTATTATATATTCAAACCAAAAAATAAAATTTAACTGATATGTATTATGGAATTTAGCTTATGCTTTATTCTTTATTTCGTTTTTTTGTAAAATAAAGTGCCTTTACACTCAATTTTTCCAGCAATAGGTATGTTTTTTTTTATTGTTATTGTCTACGGTAATTTGTTTTGAATTGGTAAATTGATCTTAAACAGAAATATTTTTTTTTTGAAAAATGCCACAAATGTTTTTCAATAAATTTATTAACAAAACTAATAAAAATATCTTGAAATAAAAATGTATACATGTATTACCTGATTGCACTCCATAAAAAAGAACTGCAAATAACAATATCAACATCAAATGTTTGATGTTTAATCTTGAAAAAGTTTGATAAAAAACACTATCAATAAAAACAACTACAATTTATGATCTAAAATTACAATCCAATCAAAAAAAGTAAGTTACCACTTAGGTTTTTGATTCGTTGTAAGAGAAATTATTAAAATAAAAAAGAGTTTTACTGTTTATCAATAAACTAAAAGACTAATAATTGCTCAACATATTTACGAACACTGATAAAAGCAGTGTTTGGTGGAAAATTTCTAATAACTTTTATGAATAGGGACTAAAATTTTGATATCCAATAATTTGTCATAATAAACAACTAATAAAATCATATAAAACTGCGAGAGCTGCAGTATATTTATAAAGTTGAAAATGTTTCATCAATAAAAACTTCCATTAATTGATACACTAAAAAACTGTTTCAGAAACAACAAAATTTACCCATCAAACAAAACTTTCATAATTCTGTTAATAGAATTCTTGAGATTCCCAACAGGTGAGTCATTTAAAACTATACCAGAGCGTTACGACTTAAATTTTGGCTACTTGTATCTACAGTAGGATGCAAACCGCAGAACCATGTACTAACAGCATGCCCTATACATCGGGCACCACATGGAGCACGAGGTCTGGCGGTTTTGGATGACGAAACTCGATGCTGGCTTAATAACACCACTGCCAGCATCTGATTCAGGCAGTGCGACAGTCTGGGGTAGTAAAAGGATAAACCCTCGGCCCCAATCCTGCTTGTGTCTACCTGGAAGGGATACCTTTCCAAACAATGACGACGACGAGTTGGATGCAAATCATAAAAAATCTGACTGAATACACCATAACTTAAGATGGTTTTCTTTTCTTTATATTTGTGTATAAACTGATCTTATGTTACTTCACAGTAAGTTAAAGATCTCAAATTTTTAAAAGTGTTTTTAATTAGTAGACTAGTGAGGTATCAATTTACCAACAACTTATTTTTGTATGCTCGGATACGAAATGTTTTCTATGTAAATAGTGTTTCATTTATTTTTTATACTTATCACAAAAAAATATATTAAGCTTTTTTCCACAACTCTATGCAATCAAAAATAAATAAGACTTCGGATAATTTTTTTTTTTAAATCCCACACAACATATGTTTTATAAGAAGCTCTTTTAGTTTTAATTTTAGTCATAATATCAAATAAATTTCAGTTATAATTTTTAACCAAACCGCAATAACTTGGCATCTCCAATTGCAAGTGACTTTAATTGTTAGACCATTTGCTCAAGTTTAATGCCCCCAACGTTTTCCTGCAAGCAAGCAGGATAAATAGATAATATAAATGAATAAATAAATAAATTTAAATTTCCCCTTTTTTTTCTATACCTGTATGTGTGCAAATCTGGCTTTTTAATGTTTTGGTTATAAAATTAAACTTTTTTCAAAAGAAAAGTTAAAAGTGACTGGTAAAATAAATATATTTAGGTAGAATTAAAATGAGAAGCTAAAACTTGCTAAAAATTAATTCCCGAAAAAGCCCACGGCGAGGACATTATTTTATAGTATATTTTCTAACTGCAATTTAAAACTAATTTATCATAATATTTCATAATAAATAAAGTTGAATCAGATTTAGCAACGATATGAATAATTTAAATTTTTTCTTCAATAGACAACCAAATGTTTTTCAAAGTGTTAATATCGACTTTTAGTCACTTATTTTCGATGTAAGGGAAATCGACAGAAATCTATTTCCGTCTCGCACGAACAAAAATAGCAGATCTGTTCTTCCTACGTGAATATTTATCAGGCACAACATGCATGCTTAAGCACTGGCTTAAATATTTTTACAAAATAAGAATTCAAACGCAATCGTTTGCATATATCAACTGCTGCTTTTTTAATGCGTCAATTACCATCTATTTAAAGTAGTTTTACAAATGACTTATTTATATATTTAATACAGTTTATTTACTTTTACGAATGACCGACTATTTGAGTGTATCCTTACAAACAAATTGTGATGTAAGCAGTTTTTTATTACTAACACAAAACTCTACCATATAAGAAACAAATCAGTTGCTCCTGTTTAATAAATCTGGTGCATTTTTTAAGTTGTAGTCTTTGCACCAAGTAAGTAGATCTAAACAAGTTCATTTAGTCAGAAATATTAATACGAATGTTGCCTATGCCATATTTACTACCCAGTGTAAAAATATATTTTGATATTTATTATCAAATCGTGATCGTCTTTTATATCAAATTAACAAAATTCAACTGAAAAATTAAAAAACAATGCTTTGGATCAATATAACATCATACGTGATTTTTAAGACATTTTTCATCCATTTATAATGATGTACGCTTTGTTGAAACAAAAAAAAGTTTTTCACGCTTATACAGTTAGTTACAAACTCGTTTTGTTAGCAAAAGCGTCCTATGTAAAGAAAAAAGATGCGACAAATAAATTGACAAAAATCCTTTCAACTTTTAGATTTTATTTGAGAAAACAAAGAAAAGCACAAAATTGAGAATAACAAAAAGTTTGAAATTAAATCAGGACTAAAAACTTACAACCCTGCACTGGAAAGTAAAAGAATAAACCTATTTTAAAAGCATAATAAAGGCTCGTTGACCATCCCGGTTTTTTCTTCATAAAATAAAATCTTAACATATTTAGGGTTTCATTTGTTTTGCTTTAAAGGTTTATTTTTAGGTACGTTTCTAAAGTACGATCCTAATAAAACACATCAAAAGAATTTGATGCACAAAAATATTTTTAATATGTACAACTGCACTGTCGGGCATAACACGCTTAATTTGTAAAATACTTGGCAATATTACAAATAGCAATAGTGTTTATCACTTACCCTTGTTGCGATTAATAAAAATAGAGTATTAGATAAATCAAAAAAAACTAAAACAATCGTTTTAACCAGAAATGACGCATTGTAACGAGATCTGTGACGCTATATCTTCGTTCCATGATGTCGAATTTGCATCTACTGAACTTCTTCACTGTGACATATTGTGCGTTGGTTGGTTAGAGATGTATTTGACTTGGACAGACAGAACCTGGGATGCGCAAAAGTACAAGATCAGTGTGATCATCAGTAGTAGCAATATAAGTGCCTCACGCTTTGTTTCATAATTTAAAAAACTTTCATCTTGCTTGCAGCGAGATTTAAGAAGTTCAGCATTTCAATGATGGGTTATAAAAATTTTTGTTGCTGACATGTCATTTTCTGTCATTGAACGTATCGTCCCACTCAGTTTTCAAAAAACGTTTGTCAATTAGTAGCATCTGATTAAATATTAAAATGATTAGTTAACGTCTTGACAAATTTTGTTTTTCCCTATTTTTTTAAACTGTAGAATAGGCTACAACAACGAGCAGCAATAAAAAGACAAAACTTTAAAGCCTTGTTGTTCAAACAGAGCACTTATTTTTTACAAACTTGTGAATCATTCCTTGTAAGGCCTTTGTGCTTTTTTTAAAATATCGTTTCGAAATTTTTCTGACATCAAATTTTCTGACCTTGTAACTTTGTAACAAAGAGGCGTTTTAGCTTAAAATTTTATATTTGCAAAAGCAAAACTTCTACGCAGTCAACAAACAAGAATTTATCAAAACACATTCAAAGTACGAAATCCTTTTACGGTTATGCGCGATTGACACAAGAAACTATTTAAACCACGTTTCGTTGCACGAAGTAAATAAGCAAAACATGACTGATTATTGTAAACAATCGATTATACAAAGGTTCGAAACTAACCAAAATCTATTACAAAAATATTTGATGAGTTGATATCACTATGGATCGAATTATACGTTTACGCGAGTGTTTGATTTTTCTATTTTATCAAGATGTCTTAAAACTTTGACAGAATTTTAGTAAAATTTGTTTTAAATTCTGTTCCCACTACAACACTGGAATGGAGCATTCTTTGTTTGTTTGATTGATTTTTTACTTATTTCCACGCTTCAGCGCTTAGCGAAGGAAAAAATCAATTAAAGAAGCAAAGAATTCCTCATATCACGCTTGTAGTGGAAACGAGTTTTTACCTCCTCGTTTTTTAGCTAAATGAGCGGTGTAATACGTTAAATAAAAGTTGTTTTTTGTGCTGGCTAGTATAGCCTAGACCAGGGGTGGGTAACCTTTTTTGGTTGGCGTGCCAAAATCGGCTAAATCTCTGACATAATTCTTCCACGTGCCAACCAAAATTTGTGAGAACATATTACTTGACATCCTTAAAGGTGTATGTAAAGAGCCTTGAAGAAATGATAAAAATTTACCCAAACAGTAAAAGCACAGTATAACCAAAATAAGATTTATTCATCTTGAAAACAAAGCCAAAACAAAAACAATGTTTTGCCTCTTTAAAAATAAAACTTGCACAATAAATTTTTAAACAAGAGTTAAGTCACTTTTCAAATAAAATATCAGTCCGACAAAAAGCTTTAATTACTTTTCTTTTACATGTACTCGTACTATATCAGTGAGATTTCTGCTGCCGCATTACCGCTGACAGGGATTTTACATCAGTTTTATATTTATAGTAAAATAATCAAACCATTATGATGTATTTTATGAAAATTTAATTCCATCAACTACACATTTTAATTTAATTGATCAATGATCTTTATATTAAACTTAAATGACTTAATAGTTCATGTTTTAAAAATTTCTTTAGTGCATAAAATTATTACATAAAAAATTTTAGATGATGCTTTGAAAAGAGTTTAATGTAAACAGAAAACGTTTAGCTGTATTTTTTGTTTTTTCTTCCACTGTTATAATAAAATAATTAAGTAAACAAAAAATGCAAGAGTTTTTGCAATAATTGTCTTATGGTTTATAAAAACATGATCAATAAACTCGAAAATTCCAATCCTTCATCCAGTGGTATTGCGACTTGTAAGTTATTATTGTTTTCATTTGAAAGAGAAAAAGGATCTCGTTTTTGAGGCCCCGCTCGCGTGCCGGATAGAAATGTACGCGTGCCAAGTTCGGCACGCGTGCCAGGGGTTGCCCACACCTGGCCTAGACAAACAGCTTCTTTTTAACGAATATTTTTTTTTTTGGGTTTTAATTCAAAAATTTTATTATTGTCGAGCGCAGAATACAATTATCAAGTTTTTAATCACATTTACGAGCTACTTAACAGTTTATTTTTTATATCCGCATTTTAACTTTGTTTCCAGAGCTCTAAATGTAACATTACTATGACCTTACTAAATTTCAAAAATGAATAATTTTCCAGAAATTTTTTTAACTGTTTAATTTTTCATGATAAGAAAGCAAAATAGCTGATTTTTTATCTGACTAAATTTTTACATGTAAATTACAATTAATGTAATTTTTGAGTAATTAATTGCAAAAGATTGGTAAGACTTTAAAACCCATAAACTAAAAAAACTGAGAATAATACGGTTGAGAGATTGCTGAGCTGTAATTGAAAATTGACTAAATCAATATTAATTTGTACTGAAAACAATGTACGGGAGCAAAAATTTGACAGCAAATTTCACAAAAAATTTAATTTATTCACCACTTCGAAAAAAAACGCACACAAATATAATAAAGTATAAAATTAGAGTTTTAATTTATAAGATATTAATACAGTGCAGTAAGTGTATGTTGAACAAAATTATTAACAGCAGTACGTTGAAATATTCAAAAACAAAATTCAGGCTCAAACAAAAATATTCACCCTAAACACAAAAACGATACAACACTCTTAATGATAAATTTTTTTTATTTTTATAAAGTTGTGAAGTACTATTCATAAAGTGAGGTACTTTCGTAAAGTCTAAAAAAACATAAAATAAAAAACACGTACATATTCATCATACTCCTCAACATCAAGAATATTTACATTGATTAGAGTCGGCTGCTTTTTTAATACTCTTGGAAATTCAACAAAATTTTTTTTTAGCAAAACATAGTAATCATTATCTATTAGAATTTTTACAATAAGCTCTAAAAATTTAGGTATATATTAAAAAAAAGCTACTTTATTTAATGACTTTATTTGCTTAAACTCGAGCAAGTTTAATCGAGTTAAAACAAAATAGTCAAAACTGCTTTAAAATGTCTGCGTTTTTTTGGACTATTTTTTAATTAAAAAAGGTTTTTAAAGGTAAAGATAAAATTTAATTATTTCTCCTTGAAAATTATTTTTACAGTATGCACACGTTTTAATCAATTTAAAGAAAAACAGATTTATTAAAGTTCAAATTATTTGCATCGCTGTATCGTTTATGCTTGTTAGTTTTGTACAAAATCTTCTAAAGTTTGATTCTTTTCCAATTACAAACCCGGAGTTCCACCAGTTCTAAGTTTGTTAAAGTATTTCCGGCAAAGCTGGCATATTGCTAAAGAAAAAATTTAAAAATTATATTGTTTTATAAAAAAAAATTAGAAAAACAGTTAAATGAATTCGTTTAATATCATTATTTTAATGACAAATTTAGTTCAGTTTTAAAAAATTTCATCAGCCATTTTAACAACAATATTATTTTTAGCTTAAAACTGCTTGAAATAACAACAATCAGTGTCTCAACTTTGGCTTATAGCGTCTTGTCAGTGCTGACAGCACATTATTTTCAATTTATTGAATTTCATTTGTTTTGCAAGTTTTTGAACCCCAAATGTTAAAATTGTTAAACTACCGTGCTATGCTACCTAAGTTATCATTATATTGAATTCTTGTCTAAAGCTTTATTTTTTCCCCCAGTCGAATACAGGATATCTATGTACTATATAGTAAATGGGAGAAAATTTTTATTATGTGCCGATAATATTAGGAAATGACATTAAACATGATTTTTATAACATCTCCTACAATTTTTTTAAATTTGCACCTGTATGGCTGCTTTCACAAATTTATTTTTTAATAATAAATAAAACTCTCACTTGGAATTCGATTTTTTCTTGGGCAGGGTCTCAAAAATGTTCTTGTAATCACATTTATGTTGTAAAATTGATTACATAATTTCTGAAAAGTAAAGTTGTTTTTGGTGTAAAAATTAAATATACTTTAAATTTTTGTAAAACAATACTTTTGAAAACGAATTATGTCAAGCCAATTAAGTATAGTATTATACCTTTGAATATAAAATAAGTTTTACGGAATATTGCTTTAAAAAAATTATTTGATAAAACAATTGATTTTTTTACTAAATACTTACTGAAGTGAGTGGAATTTTGTAATAGATAGTTTGAATGCTTCGTTTTGTTATTGTAGATATAGGTTGAATTTTGTTTAACTTTAGAGACTTGCCAAATGCTGAAATATATTTAAATAAATTAAAACAAAAATTAATATCAAGTAGAATCAAAAAATATGTGAATTGATTAGCCAATCAGTTCACAATAAAATAAAGTACACAAAAAATTAAGTAAATCAAGGACTAGATAGGATTAAACACAGTATTTTAATTAAAAATCAACAATATCTTTGTATATTCGATTATTTACTTACATGAATGCACAAAGAGACAAATATAAAACGAAACACAAAAAAACAGCAACAAGGTTTTCATTGTTCTCAAAATTTAACTTCTTTTTATGAAAACTTAAATGCAGGTCGTAGAACTTGATGTTTTTAAATTCTTTTAACAGTCTTTATCGTTTTTAGCTTTTCGTACGATTTGAAATATTCTGATCCAATAAATTAGACAAATCGTTTATATACTAGTCGTCTTGCATCATTGCACGAGTAGCTGTGGCTATTTATAGATTATGTGCGTATTTAACTTTTTACTAAGCTTTTTTTCACGCGTAATCAAACATGCTTTAAATTTTTTTTAAATCTTAAACTGTTAAAACAAAACATGGTCTTGCTATATGCAGCTCTCACAACTAAAGATAATTGGTGTTTAATAACAGCAGTGGCTTTGCTCAAATTGCGGTGGTTTCCTTATGTATATTTTCAATTGATAAAGTCAGCACTAGCAATTAACGCTATTTTGGGCATAAAGTTAAAGATTACTTTGGTCGGATTTTTTCATTTTAAGTTTCATTTTTATCTTTGATTATTCTCCTGACTCGCGGAAAAACGTCGGTGCCGTTAAATTTAGTGCAACCTTCAAGCGATTAACCCGAACTCCTTCCAAAAATACCAAGAGATTTCTGTCCGCCCAACATTTTTAAATCAGCTTTTAGTTTTTATTTAAATATATGAATGAAATTCAGAGCTGCTTGCAAAATCGCCAAGCAAAGAAAAATGGCGTTTCGAAGGAACCATCAAAACGACGAGAGTAAGTTTTAAATCGTGGACGCTTCAATCATGTTTGCCATTATACAACATTTCTATCAATTTAATCAGGATGCTGTTATTTTAATTATTTCAAAATTACAAACAGTTTTAATTTGGTACTCATTTACTTGATTTTTTTTTTTTTTGATGATTTTTGATTATTTCAAGTTGTTTAGATAAAATAGAAACTTGACAAGCGGAACTTGTAAAAGTTTGAAAACTTGTTTAAAACGTATTAAAAGCCGGAATTAACAACAATGGTTTCATAACTTTCATTTGTAAAATTTACATAGTAGGCACTCCCTACATAAATTTATCAACAAAAGAAACATCCAAAAATTGTGTAAAGAGTTGAAACCGCCATATTTTATTGTGGTTTATGATAGGATACAGTACTATTCTTCAAAAATTCTCCGCACCTAGTAATATTCTGAAATAGATTTAATCATAGTTACCGCAATTTTTTAAAAATGTATCTTTTCACTCTGCAGGAAATATTTACGATCCTGCAACAGGTTATTACAGAAACAAGCGTATGGTTATTCTATCGGTGATCCAAATTTCATTGTTACAGTCAAATCGGAAGTCAATATGAGCTGTGTTGGGGTTATTTTCATGTCGTGCAAACTAATCAGAGAACTCTTCATCTTGGGTTGAGTCGCCACAAACATTTTCCCAACTTTCTAAAAACGCTAATGGTGGTCATAAAAAATATTAAAAAATTATTCAATAAATATCAGTTCATCATCTTGCATGGCGAAAATAAGTCTTGTTACAAAATGCTTTGCTAGAGAATCGTTACTTTCTTGGCCTAATTCACCAAGTTAAGGCAAAATCTCTAAAGATAATCTTTAAAGTTATAAATAGAAAATATTGCTGAAAAAAAAACAGACAAAAAGATTGAAAGTTGATGTTAAAACAAAAATACTGTAAAATAGACTGATCAAACTCGAGGCACCGCTGGCCGCATGCAGACCCTGGTCTCGATTGCTAAAGCCCGCGAAACAGTTAGTTTTCATGAGTGCTTTATCTTTTCAAATATTTCGCAAAATTGACAAGACAATAAAAAAAACTTTGTCAAAAGATTTACGTAAAATTTTCCCATTCTTTTCACTGGACATTTATAACTATACGCACTTTATTAAAACTATTTTGGAACAATTTTTAAAAAACAGATGCTGATTTTGATAGTGTAAAGAACGATTTGCATTATTTTCATTTCCCTTTTCTTAGATTAATGCTAAAGCTAATCATTTTATTCAAATAGAATTCTTAAAATGCAATGGAATTCTGTTCTAAAACCATAATAGATTACAATAAAGTTGGAACAGACTGCACACGGTTTATTGCTATGGGTAACGAAACTGGTAAAGCATTTTCTTACTTTCTTTAAAAATCATGGCGTTCTTTGGGTTCAGATAGTCAGAGATACAGGATGACTTGTTCTTTTATTTTTACTGGTCAAAGTTGGGTCTGCAAAACTTTTTAATTTTATATTGAAAAATTAGTTACCAAAAAATGTGCCAATTGTCAAGACAAAGTATTTATGGGCATATCAAAGTGCTTAATACCAAAAAGAAACACTTTAATTTTATATTTATTTAAAATGGTTATGTTATTTAGAAAAATATATTAACCAAAGGAACGTAGTTTTTTAGTAATCTAGTGTGAAATTGTTATGGGCGTGTGTTGTTCTTGCCCACACCCACAACAATTTCACGAATCCTCCATTGGTCAACATCTTCTTGACAACGCTCAATGCGCCCTTCATTACAGCAACGAAAAATTTTCTATTCTCGCTCGAGGTCGCTCTTCTTTTCACCTTTCTGCTCTTGAAGCGACTTTCATTAAATCTCTCAATTCCCTTCTGTGTAAGCAAAAAGAATTCGTCTACTCTTTGAAAATTTCTTAATCTTTTCTCTCATTGGCAAACTTCTTTCAGCCAATGAGAACTCTACTTGTCCCTTTATAACTTAGTTCGGTTTCAATTCTGCTTCATTCTGACGATTTCCCCTGAAGAGTGTCAGATGAAAAGCTTTGGGAAGAAAAATCTTTTACTTCACGCAATCTTCAAATTCTGTACCACCAAATGTTTATTCAAACTTGGACTAAATTATCAATTTTTGATACCAAACAATTTTTTTAAAAAACCTTTACCGTTTTTTGGAAAAAATATGAGTTCTTATATAGAAAAACAAGTAGTGACATAATTATTCATAATTTAATAAATTTTAATATTAAATGAAAAAATCTGTTATTATGTGAAAAATCAAATTCTATGGTCTGACTGTTATTATGTCAAATTACCTACTTTTAAACCAAATTTTCTTGCAAAATGACCCGTTTCAAAATAGAGTTAAGATTTTTTTTTAATAAATAATTTAAGCCAATTTTCATGCTAGTCATTTCTCTTTAAGCAAAATTACTAGAAAAGATTGTAGTGAATGCCGGGAAATTGATATCTTTATTTTGGTGTTTCATCACACACGCCTGCTAACTACTGACTAACAGGACACTCAATTGGCGTCCATGGGACCTTATGTGTATGTCAGAGTCTTTCAAAAAATTAGTACGAAAGATTATAATATTCAAATTATAATTATGTAACAATAAAAATTGTCAATTGTATTTGGTTAAGAGTTATTTGACGTTTTACTTTACTTATTGTTTGTTCGAAATTATTGGCTCACTATTAATTTAAAATACGAGTAGCTAAGGGTGCCCTCAAGTTAAAAATGGATCATTTCCACTGAAATAAATTGACTAAGAATTTCATTCGAGTCAGACGAAACAACAGCAGATCATCCTTAATATAGATGGGGTGATATATGTGCAGCTATATAGACTTTTTAACCAAAACCACTTAAAATTTTATGCTTCTATCTTTAGTTGATCTTTTTCCGATGAAATATTTTGATCAACATTTTTAGCATTCAAATGTTCAGAACATAACAAACAAAAATTTTAAAAAGTCGACATTTCGACATGTTTTGTTGATAAGCCAGAATAATTCTGACATTTTTTTGAAGTAGAGGCGTTTCTGCCTATTTTTGATGAGTTAGATAGTATTTATAAATTTTTTTTAAAAACGTTTTCTTCATGTTGTTTTGAATCGTTTTTCTCTTTAACCTTTGTTTTACCGCTTATATTTCCGCAGGTCGGATTTTTATAAATTTTAAGTATTTTGTCATTCTTGTGATAAATAACCTTTTCGCAAAGTTTTAGGTTCGTAACAAGTTTTTACCAGAAGTTATGTCATGTTTCCTTTGTGGAGCATTGGAGGTTTACTGTACAAGTTTTTTCAGTTTTTTCTGTATATTTCTGTACTAATTTAGAATTATGTTTTTTCCGTTAAAAGTTACAGAAACACTCAAGTTGTGGGAAAAGTATGTTTTATTTGTGTTTACGCATTAGCAATGAGTATAAGCTTTGAAATAAGTCTTGCCACGCTCTCCATGGAGACAAATGTTGCATTTTGTGCACATACATCTAGTATTGTTTTTGCACACTTTACATCGATCTTGGGTTGTTGTAGGTTTAAGGAAGTGGTTTACTTTATAAAAGCGTACATCCAATAGTAGTTCAACAGCAACACTACTTTCTTGAACTTTGAGTAGGCACATCGTCACTTGCCTTCAAAAATAGATGTGGGTTATTTTCTTATCTCCAATCTGACAGTAAATTTTTCATGCAGCGACAACTGTAGTATTGAGAAGATTGACAAAAAGAGGCCAGTACCATTTTATATCACGTATTGTGGGGCGGTAAGCTTCCAACAAGCGATCCATAAGATTGACGATCCCATTTCTTTATTATAAGAGCTTATGAGATAAAGCTGATGGTACTTCTTTTACACTTTCCTTTACCCGGTCTAATTTTGTGAACTGGAGTGTGACTTTCCCAATTGCTTGCAATCGCCACAACTGAATTATCATGATACTTAGTAATATAAACAGTCCGATTACAGTAATATTCAAAACATTCACGCTCCTGTGTTTGACGCTGTTTTGAGCTGATTATCTTTTGATTGGCGTTAGTTGTTCTGTTTTCTCTTATCGTTTCAGTCGCTCCCACATCATTCTTCTCTAAATCAGACATCAAACTATGACTTGCAAAAAAGTTATCGCAGTACAACTCATCCAGCAAAGCACTGGAATTTGCAGTGATAACATCAACCATGTTGTTGATTACGCGAGATCCCAAAGATTGATCTTGCAACTTTTTCTTCTTTTTTTTGATAAATCTTCATGTTATATAAATAACCATCGCTGTCATTTAAGCACCAAATCTTAAAGCCAAAGCGAGTAAGTTTTGTTCTAATGATTATTTTGCACTGTGCCGACCAAAATAAGATATTATAGATTCGTCCACACTTTAAAGTTTGTTAAATATGCCAAATTGAATTAGATTTCGATTAAACATCTCATAAAGTGGTGTTATTTTACTCATTTTGTGAGTTTTGGTTGTCAGCAAAGTGGAGATATTTCTTTATTTTGTGATATCTGTTCCTGCTTGTTCTATTGGACACAATTGGTACACCTAAATCTTGTTGCCTAGACCAGTAATGGTGCTCTTCAGGTAAAAAACAATATAAGAAAGTAAGAGTATACCTAAAATCTTGCGGATTTCTTTGCCTGTAACATAGAAATTAGAATTATTTTTATCTCGATTTCCATACAAATTCGTTTGGCAAACAATTTGATTGATCATTTCCTCAGTAAACAAAAATCTTCAAATCTCAAATGCTTAGCTACCATCCAGGTTGAGAATGCGATTTTTCAAAATACTGGAATCGTCATCAATCAAAAGTGTCTTATCGAAGTTGTTTCATTTTGGAAATCCTTTATTCCTGGTTGATGGTAGAGCCTTTTTTGATTCTTCATCACTTTCAAAATCTTCCTCCACTTCAAAGTTTCCCAGTTGGCTCAAAAATTTCTTCTATACTGTCAGCGATATCTTCAGCATTACTCTCCTGGTTACCAGAGTCTCCTGCCTCAGGCGGCAATACAACAACATTGACTACGTTTTTTGCATTTTTCCATAGTTTCGTTAACTTCTGCCAACGCGTTAATACATGGGTTACCTTTCTTGCACCGTAAAAAGCTCTAGTATCCATGTTTGATCCAATTTTCTGAACTTTGTTGCTACTGTGCTTTGAACAAACTGTTGATAAACGTGTTTCTTTGCTCGCTGAGAGCTCGAAAATAAAGCAACACCATTACGTTATTTCTTGATAGTCTGCTTTGTGACGTCACAAAAATAGAACAATGAACTTAATCCTAATACAAATAAAATCTCGGTCGACTGCATTGAAATTACAGCTGGATAGTTTTATATGAAAACTGCTACTTTCCTAGCGTAAGACAAAGGCCGATGTATTTCAAGACATTGCGATTAAAAATCAGAAAATTGTGTTCGGAAAACCGCCATCGTTCCACAAAGGCAACAAAAATTTTTCAGCTAAATTTTACCCGACCCAATATCTAATTTTGGATTGGTTTTTACATGGGGATGTGACCGAATGTGTCCACTAAATATGATAGCACGCTAGAAGCGTTTTGAAAACGACAAAGATTTTTATAGATTCGTAAGCATGCCTTACACCGAAAACGCAATTTTCATAAAAATGGAGATCATACAAATATTCATATGCGCAAAGTATTTTTCAGTAAGTTAGTCAATATGGCAAAACAACTCCTTAACAACACACAAACAACATTACATTCCCTATAATTAATAGTAAGGGTGTTAAACAGCTCTGAAAAATTTGTTTCCCTCGTGAAACAATGGTAAGGAAAAGGTTAAAGCAACGTTTTTAACCTAAAAGGTTGAGCAAATTTTTCTTTTCTAGAGCAATGGCGTGCTTCAACATCAACGAAACAATTTAAAATCCAAAAAAAAGAAAGTAATTTGTTTATAAAACTATGAAAAATATTTTAAAAAAGTGTGTAACATGAAAATACAAAAAGTAAAATAATAGTCTCTAAAGTTTTAGTAACTTTATCAAAAAATCGTAAATCAACTTGCTTAAAATTCTCATCAAGAACTTTGTTTAACAAAAGGCTTTGTAGACATCTACTAAGCGTCTTGAATAGGTTTATGGACGTGTAAAATATTCCTTTAGCTTATTTGACTGTTTATCTCGTTATGATTATAAATTTGCCCGTTTTTTCACCAACATTTCTAATACAAATCATTGATATTATTCGAATAATAATAGAGTCTCACTCTTTCTTATCAACAAAACGAGCAACTGCGAGTACTGCAGACTCAAGGTGGAACATGACCTCTTAAATATACGGCCTGATTTGTCACATTTTGTCGGCGGTTTCTAACAGTCTGACTTTAAATGCGTTTCTCCTTACCACTGCTATTCAAATTCTGTAGTTTAGTTGCAACTTTACGCAAATAAAAGCCATTAACAAGAACAATTAAATTTCACTACCAACAGTTAATTTTTCATTTAATACGGACAAGAATCGATCTCTTTACACTGAAGTTAAACTGATGTTTTGACCTTAGATAAACTTACTAATTACTGTAATAATCAAATTATTAAACTGCACAAACTAAATTATATTAATGACAAATTTTTATTTCATACAGCAGGTCTTAAATATAACAATAACACATACCACAAAACATCCGGCCCACAGCTAAACATTCCTCTTGCTATGTATCAGCGTACGCTTACCCGCTATTTAATATGCATAATTTTGCTAATGAGGAGCTTTAAACAATGGCAGTTACGGAATTTCCCATCAGGCTGTTGCAGTCAGCTGCAGACATAACTACATCCCGCACTTCAGCTTTTTTGGAATTACTATTGAACCCGATTTAGTGAGATTTTTTGTCAAAATTTCATAAATGAACATTGTCGAGATAGCAGAAGCTATCTTCTGGAACTAGAATCTTGGAAATACTTTATAGTCTAGAAACCAATTATACAAAAAATTGGATAATTAACACGGTTGACGTGTAGGCGTTATACCGGAGTACAAACAGAGACTTGGTCAAAAAATCATTACGGCATGCGCTGAAATATCACTCTAAGTTCAACTGTAAAGCACAAGCAATCTTGGTTGATTGACTGTATTTTGTTTAGATAATGTGATCTTACAGTACAAAGAAAAATTCTATAGACTAACAAATCGAATAATTAGTAGGAACAACCATTCAGTGTCCTTGGCAAATATTCCTATCCAATTTATTTTGTTACTTATATCGGAAACTTTAAATAAAGCTTCCATCTTCAAACGCTTGATAACGAATATATTTATTTTGCCAAACACACAAACATAAGTTTTATGATATAGACATACGGTAATGTTAAAAGAAAATTGAAATATGTGTGAAGACAGGGGGCACTGAAGAACATACGTTATCAAGTCAAGTGCCCCCATATCCAATACAGTCAAAAAAACAAAATTTACATTCAGTATTTTACTACATATACTGATACAAATCTTTTGATGTAAAACCAATGCAGTAAAAAAGAAACAAATTAGTGAAAAATAACGACAGCGAAAAATAACAACTCAGAAAAAGGCTACAATGAAAAGAGTAAAATTTAGTACTGATCTATTAGGTGCTGTTTGTACGCTTTTTTGAAAGAAACCCAATGCCTGTCTTTTGTTGTGTCGTCAATCAAATGTTGTTTGGATAGCAAGTAATTCCAATAACCATTCGATTATAAAACTTCTTACAGTGGAATTTGCAAAACATGACTTAAAACTGCTTTTTAAACAAATTGATACATCAGAACCAGACAGACAATTGGAATTTCTGGATGTTTTGCGTGTAATTGATCAAACTGCTAAAGGAAGATTTATTACAAAAAATCTTACTAAAAAAACTTCCCAGAATCGATGCTTTATAAACGCTTTTTCACACAGTTTGATTAAAGAGGTTGAATGAAAAACAAGAACATTACCTAAAAAGTTTGGAAGGTCCGAAGAAAAAATGCTACCGGTTTGATTTTAAAAAAATTAACCAATAAGATTTTTAAATTGAATTCAGGATGGACCAATCGTTTTACTCCTAAAGTTATTAAGAGAAAGAAAGCAAGTAGTAGAATAGTGTGGACCCCATCTTTTCCTAACCTATAGAACTCATAAGTAAAAATAATCACTAAAACCTGAAGCTACAGTAACTTATAAAAACCCTCCAACTCTTGCCAAAAATCACAAAATTATTAACAGCAAGCTTTTTAGATTAATGACTATAGACCAGACTCTTTTCCTTGTAAAAACTACGGGCAATATAATAGCATGATACAACACACCAAAATTATAAGATGTAAAACTAAATGTTTAAATTTGAAACAAAAATTAAATTGCAATAATTATGGAATTTATGTGGCAGAATGCAAAACCGTAACATACAATACGTTTGACTAACTAAAAATAAATTTTCTGTACGGTTATTGTACACAGTACAAATCGGGACAAATTTAAATTTGAAGAAAACAATAACCAAGCTGCTCTACTAAAACACTATGCTAATTATCACGAAGAAGTTTTAGTCATAAAACCATGCATTTCGGATTGTTTTAGGGTTATTTTTGTCAAACAACTAAATTAAAGAAATTTGGACTGGTGTGAAGAGTGTTGGCTTTATAAATTGGATGCCAAAATTAACACAAATAAAGTAATTTTACAAAAAATAAATAATTCGGTTTTCTGTCGCTTTCAAAATTGGAACTCAAACCATTGAATATTTTCCTCAAGCTATTGTAAGTAGGGTCTTGCAGTTACTGAGTTCATGCTATAACTGGTTGGAAAAATAGATGTTGTCCCTTGTTTTTGGCTTGTATTGAAGTTTGACACCAGTTGCATGTTTGTTGCAGTTACAGTGTATTAACTTAAATTTGTAAAAATATTTTTATTACAGTGCAATTATTAGATTCATTTTCATTTTCAACAAAATTGTTGAATGATGATGATGATCTTATGATCGAAATCAATTTTAAATTTTTAACTTTTTAATACAATCAATATGCCAGAATCAATTTTTAAGTTTCAAACTTTTGTTGATTTTTTGCAGTCACTAATAACATTTGAAACTAACAATAAATTTAAAAGTCGGAAAACTTAATCAATATATTATTAAATACGCGTCAATACCTTTAGGTGGTCATGGATATAACTGGAAAATTTGCTAAAATGTTTGTATTTTAGGAAAATAATTAATCCTACTAATTTTTTAAAAATATTTTGAAGAATAAATAAAATTATTTTTAGTTTTTGCAGAAAAAATACTAACCATTTGCTCAATGCTATTATTATCATTTTTAATGAAAAAAAATAAGTATATTACTATCGACAATTACTTTTGCTATTTTTTAAACAGCCAAAAAGCCGAAAAAATTTATTGAAATTTATAATTTACACGTGTTTCATTAAAAACAACTGGAAAAGGCATATTCAGATATACTAACTAAAACTTTAAAAACTGTATTTGATGAAAGTGAAAAAATGTTCTCACACGTTATGGTTTCTGATTGCATGTACGCACAGAATTATTATCTTGTTTCGTAACATATTTAGCAGCGATCTTGCTCGATCGCTGTTTTTTTTCTTTAGAAACTGTTTTCTTTACCTTCGTATGGCGGTATCAAACTGGTGGCTCCCTGCATTTTGTATTAACTCTCAACCTTACCGACTTTGTACTAACAATAAAAAAACTGACATTGAAAACGAGTGCTAGCCCATAAAATCTACTGTGATATATAAGGTCTATGTTTGCATTACATGCAGAATAGCTAAATAACACATTAAAGCAGCATTTTGTAATACTTTTGGCATTAGATGTTTGCAAACACAATGCACGCTTGTATAGTTGATAGGCATTAAGTTTATGTAAATTTTTAAGTGGTTAAGATATTTGTCAACTTGAAATTCTGTTTCTGTTACAATGATCACATATATTAACTAAATCATCCATAACCACGAAAATACAATAAATTAGCAATCAACAAATCAACAACAGTAACTAATAACACTTGCAATTATTGATATTCAATACAATAACATTTCTGACAAATATTGCTGACTATTGCTGACAGCAATGTTTTCAACAAAAGTTTTTACGAACAAAGCAAGCAAAACGACTCTTTCTGTTGTTTTTTTTATAGCAAGAATTAAATCTTTTTTGTTTAATTTAAAGTATAGTCAACACTATTATCGGTTTTTTTAATTTTGCACCAATGAACTAAAAACAGAAACATTTAGAGAGGAGTCAAGTTGGATGTTTACACAAGTAAGTTTTTTTCTCAGCTGTATAGGAAACTTCTTGTGCTTTCTCATGCTGTTTTTGGACTTACCTTGCTGAACTCAAGTCATTCAATAAAATTGGACATGAAACATACTGTAAAGCGTGTAAAAGGCCATCGTTTTGTCAACCTCTTGCAGGTGTACGTCCTCCACCATTTTTTCCAAAGTGTCAACAACTTTTTTGGTAAAATTTAAAAAAACTTTCTTTCTTAAATAACTGTGCATAATAAATACTTTTCTTCGGCACAAGAGCATTTAAAATTACATTTGGTGAAAATATTTTGTGAAACAGTGTTCTACCAATAATTTCTGTATTTTATAAACGGACTTGTTTTCTTTTGTGGTCACTGTGTGTGTTAAAAGAGGAGCTAAACTGTATACCGACCATCACCTAGTCGTATGCATTCTGAGAGACCTGAATCTTTCGAGAATAAGAAAATAATTCAGAGCATAAAGAACAAACAGAATAAAGTGGGAGTTACTAGCCGACAAAAAAACGAAACATATTTCTGCGAGCAAATTGGCTTCCCCATTGAAACGACTCCCTGACTTTATGCAAAGTGCCTTGAAAATAAATGTCTTAAAATAGTCGAACAATAAATTTAGAATGCACAATTTTAATTTTGTCCTTGCAGATTCATTACGGACCACGTCTTTGCTATTTGGTAATTTTTTGAGAAATCGTAGAAATATGCCAAAGAAGTATATCTATGCTTTGTAGACCTTAAAAAAGCACATGACTGTGTTCCAAGATACAAGCTGTGAGCATTACTGCTGGAGTGTAATGTGAGAGGTCAACTTTAGCTGCTATCAAATTTTTGTATCAACCGTCAGAAGTCTTTGTTCGTGTTAGTGGTATAAAAAAACCTTTTAATGTCAGTGTTGGACTATGACAGGGATGTGTTCTTTTTCCGCTTTTGTTCATTATATACATGGACAAGAAAACAGAGACAGAACAAAAATTGAACTTTAAGCTTTTTTCTTTCAGTTCAAGTTTTGTTCCTATCCTCACCTTTGATTATGGATGTTGAGGAATAACTGAAAGAGTGAGATCCCCAGTACGGTTGGTCAAAATGAGTCTTCTGCGAAAACTTGGAGATTTACTTGACACAATAATATGCATTGACATTTGTCAATCTCTCAACATCGAACGACTGCAACTCCGCATAGAAAAATTGCATTTGAACTGATATGGCCATGTGAGAAGAATGTCCCACGAGCAAACAGCAATTAAGTTAGCGCCGATCTTCAATGTGGCAAAAAGCCTAGAGGGAAACCTAGAACACGCTGGCGGGATTATACTGAAGACTTGGCTTGATCTAGACTTGAAAATCCACCAACGGAATTGCCACAATTTGCAAAAAATTAGAATGTTTGGAGATCACAACTCAAGCTGCTACCCCGCAATTCCAAAAGTACAAGCAAGTAAGGGGAAATAAACTAAACTAATTTATTGTTTTCCCCATAATTGACAAGTCTTTTGGCAATATTTTCTACATTTCCACAAAAAAAACTCTTTGTAATGCAAAAGGTTACTAAACTAATTTTGTACATATTCTCATTTTGTTGTAGGTTTAATTATTATATATTCAAACCAAAAAATAAAATTTAACTGATATGTATTATGGAATTTAGCTTATGCTTTATTCTTTATTTCGTTTTTTTGTAAAATAAAGTGCCTTTACACTCAATTTTTCCAGCAATAGGTATGTTTTTTTTTATTGTTATTGTCTACGGCAATTTGTTTTGAATTGGTAAATTGATCTTAAACAGAAATATTTTTCTTTTTTAAAAAAATGCCACAAATGTTTTTCAATAAATTCATTAACAAAACTAATAAAAATATCTTGAAATAAAAATGTATACATGTATTACCTGATTGCACTCCATAAAAAAGAACTGTAAATAACAATATCAACATTAAATGTTTGATGTTTAATCTTGGAAAAGTTTGATAAAAAACACTATTAATAAAAACAACTACAATTTATGATCTAAAATTACAATCCAATCAAAAAAAAGCAATTTACCACTTAGGTTTTTTGATTCGTTGTATGAGAAATTATTGAAACAAAAAAGCTTTTTACTGTTTATCAATAAACTAAAAGACTAATAATTGCTCAACATATTTACAAACACTGATAAAAGCAGTGTTTGGTGGAAAATTTCTAATAACTTTTATGAATAGGGACTAAAATTTTAAATAGGTACTAAAATAATTTGTTATAATAAACAACAAATAAAATCATGTAATACTGCGAGAGCTGCAGTATATTTATAAAGTTGAAAATATTTTATCTATAAACATTTCCATTAATGGATACACTAAAAAACTCTTTCGGAAACAACAAAATTCACCCATCAAACAAAACTTTCATAATTCTGTTAATAGAATTCTTGAGATTCCCAACAGGTGAGTCATTTAAAACTATACCAGAGCGTTACGACTTAAATTTTCACTACTTGTATCTACAGTAGGATGTAAATCATAACAAAATCTGACTGAATACACCATAACTTAAGATGGTTTTCTTTTTTTTATATTTGTATAAAAACTGATCTTATGTTACTATACAGTAGGTTAATGATCTCAAATGTGTAAAATTGTTTTTAATTAGTACACTAGTGAGGTATCAATTTACCAACAACTTATTTTTGTATGCTCGAATACGAAATGTTTTCTATGTCTTGGCGTTTCATTTATTTTTTATACTTATCACAAAAAAAATATATTAAGCTTTTTTCCATAACACTATGCAATGAAAAATAAATAAGACTTAGGATAATTTTTTTTTTTAAATCCCGCACAACATATGTTTTATAAGAAGCCCTTTTAATTCCAATTTTAGTCATAATATCAAATAAATTTCAGTTATAATTTTTAACCAAACCGCAATAACTTGGCATCTCCAATTGCAAGTGACTTTAATTGTTAGACCATTTGCTCAAGTTTAATGCCCCCAACGTTTTCCTGCAAGCAAGCAGGATAAATAGATAATATAAATGAATAAATAAATAAATTTAAATTTCCCCTTTTTTTTCTATACCTGTATGTGTGCAAATCTGGCTTTTTAATGTTTTGGTTATAAAATTAAACTTTTTTCAAAAGAAAAGTTAAAAGTGACTGGTAAAATAAATATATTTAGGTAGAATTAAAATGAGAAGCTAAAACTTGCTAAAAATTAATTCCCGAAAAAGCCCACGGCGAGGACATTATTTTATAGTATATTTTCTAACTGCAATTTAAAACTAATTTATCATAATATTTCATAATAAATAAAGTTGAATCAGATTTAGCAACGATATGAATAATTTAAATTTTTTCTTCAATAGACAACCAAATGTTTTTCAAAGTGTTAATATCGACTTTTAATCAATTATTTTCGATGTAAGGGAAATCGACAGAAATCTATTTCCGTCTCGCACGAACAAAAATAGCAGATCTATTTTTCCTACGTGAACATTTATCAGGCACAACATGCATGCTTAAGCACTGGCTTAAATATTTTTACAAAATAAGAATTCAAACGCAATCGTTTGCATATATCAACTGCTGCTTTTTTAATGCGTCAATTACCATCTATTTAAAGTAGTTTTACAAATGACTTATTTATATATTTAATACAGTTTATTTACTTTTACGAATGACCGACTATTTGAGTGTATTCTTACAAACAAATTGTGATGTAAGCAGTTTTTTATTACTAACACAAAACTCTACCATATAAGAAACAAATCAGTTGCTCCTGTTTAATAAGTCTGGTGCATTTTTTAAGTTGTAGTCTTTGCACCAAGTAAGTAGATCTAAACAAGTTCATTTAGTCAGAAATATTAATACGAATGTTGCCTATGCCATATTTACTACCCAGTGTAAAAATATATTTTGATATTTATTATCAAATCGTGATCGTCTTTTATATCAAATTAACAAAATTCAACTGAAAAATTAAAAAACAATGCTTTGGATCAATATAACATCATACGTGATTTTTAAGACATTTTTCATCCATTTATAATGATGTACGCTTTGTTGAAACAAAAAAAGTTTTTCACGCTTATACAGTTAGTTACAAACTCGTTTTGTTAGCAAAAGCGTCCTATGTAAAGAAAAAAGATGCGACAAATAAATTGACAAAAATCCTTTCAACTTTTAGATTTTATTTGAGAAAACAAAGAAAAGCACAAAATTGAGAATAACAAAAAGTTTGAAATTAAATCAGGACTAAAAACTTACAACCCTGCACTGGAAAGTAAAAGAATAAACCTATTTTAAAAGCATAATAAAGGCTCGTTGACCATCCCGGTTTTTTCTTCATAAAATAAAATCTTAACATATTTAGGGTTTCATTTGTTTTGCTTTAAAGGTTTATTTTTAAGTACGTTTCTAAAGTACAATCCTAATAAAACACATCAAAAGAATTTGATGCACAAAAATATTTTTAATATGTACAACTGCACTGTCGGGCATAACACGCTTAATTTGTAAAATACTTGGCAATATTACAAATAGCAATAGTGTTTATCACTTACCCTTGTTGCGACTTATAAAAATAAAGTATTAGATAAATCAAGAAAAACTAAAACAATCGCTTCCACCAGAAATGACGCATTGTAACGAGATCTGTGACGCTATATCTTCGTTCCATGATGTCGAATTTGCATCTACTGAACTTCTTCACTGTGACATATTGTGCGTTGGTTGGTTAGAGATGTATTTGACTTGGACAGACAGAACCTGGGATGCACAAAAGTACAAGATCAGTGTGATCACCAGTAGTAGCAATATAAGTGCCTCACGCTTTATTTTATAATTTAAAAAACTTCATCGTGCTTGCAGAGAGATTTAAGAAGTTCAGCATTTCAATGATGGGTTATAAAAATTTTGATTTCTGACATATCATTTTCTGTCATTAAACGTATCGTCCCACAGTTTGTTAATTAATAGCATCTGATTAAATATTAAAATGATTAGTTAACGTCTTGACAAATTTTGTTTTTCCCTATTTTTTTAATCTGTAGAATAGGCTACAACAACGAGCAGCAGTAAAAAGACAAAACGTTAAAACCTTGTTGTTCAAACAGAGCACTTATTTTTTACAAACTTGTGAATCATTCCTTATAAGGCCTTTGTGCTTTTTTTAAAATATCGTTTCGAAATTTTTCTGACATCAAATTTTCTGACCTTGTAACTTTGTAACAAAGAGGCGTTTTAGTTTAAAATTTTATATTTGCAAAAGCAAAACTTCTATGCAGTCAACAAACAAGAATTTATCAAAACACATTCAAAGTACGAAATCCTTTTACGGTTATGCGCGATTGACACAAGAAACTATTTAAACCACGTTTCGTTGCACGAAATAAATAAGCAAAACATGACTGATTATTGTAAACAATCGATTATACGAAGGTTCGAAACTAACCAAAATCTATTACAAAAATATTTGATGAGTCGATATCACTATGGATCGAATTATACGTTTACGCGAGTGTTTGATTTTTCTATTTTATCAAGATGTCTTAAAACTTTGACAGAATTTTAGTAAAATTTGTTTTAAATTCTGTTCCCACTACAACACTGGAATGGAGCATTCTTTGTTTGTTTGATTGATTTTTTACTTATTTCCACGCTTCAGCGCTTAGCGAAGGAAAAAATCAATTAAAGAAGCAAAGAATTCCTCATATCACGCTTGTAGTGGAAACGAGTTTTTACCTCCTCGTTTTTTAGCTAAATGAGCGGTGTAATACGTTAAATAAAAGTTGTTTTTTTGTGCTGGCTAGTATAGCCTAGACCAGGGGTGGGTAACCTTTTTTGGTTGGCGTGCCAAAATCGGCTAAATCTCTGACATAATTCTTCCACGTGCCAACCAAAATTTGTGAGAACATATTACTTGACATCCTTAAAGGTGTATGTAAAGAGCCTTGAAGAAATGATAAAAATTTACCCAAGCAGTGAAAGCACAGTATAACCAAAATAAGATTTATTCATCTTGAAAACAAAGCCAAAACAAAAACAATGTTTTGCCTCTTTAAAAATAAAACTTGCACAATAAATTTTTAAACAAGAGTTAAGTCACTTTTCAAATAAAATATCAGTCCGACAAAAAGCTTTAATTACTTTTCTTTTACATGTACTCGTACTATATCAGTGAGATTTCTGCTGCCGCATTACCGCTGACAGGGATTTTACATCAGTTTTATATTTATAGTAAAATAATCAAACCATTATGATGTATTTTATGAAAATTTAATTCCATCAACTACACATTTTAATTTAATTAATCAATGATCTTTATATTAAACTTAAATGACTTAATAGTTCATGTTTTAAAAATTTCTTTAGTGCATAAAATTATAACATAAAAAATTTTAGATGATGCTTTGAAAAGAGTTTAATGTAAACAGAAAACGTTTAGCTGTATTTTTTGTTTTTTCTTCCACTGTTATAATAAAATAATTAAGTAAACAAAAAATACAAGAGTTTTTGCAATAATTGTCTTATGGTTAATAAAAACATGATCAATAAACTCGAAAATTCCAATCCTTCATCCAGTGGTATTGCGACTTGTAAGTTATTATTGTTTTCATTTGAAAGAGAAAAAGGATCTCGTTTTTGAGGCCCCGCTCGCGTGCCGGATAGAAATGTACGCGTGCCAAGTTCGGCACGCGTGCCAGGGGTTGCCCACACCTGGCCTAGACAAACAGCTTCTTTTTAACGAATATTTTTTTTTTTTGGGTTTTAATTCAAAAATTTTATTATTGTCGAGCTCAGAATACAATTATCAAGTTTTTAATCACATTTACGAGCTACTTAACAGTTTATTTTTTTATATCCGCATTTTAACTTTGTTTCCAGAGCTCTAAATGTAACATTACTATGACCTTACTAAATTTCAAAAATGAATAATTTTCCAGAAATTTTTTTAACTGTTTAATTTTTCATGATAAGAAAGCAAAATAGCTGATTTTTTATCTGACTAAATTTTTACATGTAAATTACAATTAATGTAATTTTTGAGTAATTAATTGCAAAAGATTGGTAAGACTTTAAAACCCATAAACTAAAAAAACTGAGAATAATACGGTTGAGAGATTGCTGAGCTGTAATTGAAAATTGACTAAATCAATATTAATTTGTACTGAAAACAATGTACGGGAGCAAAAATTCGACAGCAAATTTCACAAAAAATTTAATTTATTCACCACTTCGAAAAAAAACGCACACAAATATAATAAAGTATAAAATTAGAGTTTTAATTTGTAAAGTATTAATACAGTGAAGTAAGTGTATGTTGAACAAAATTATAAACAACAGTACGTTGAAATATTCAAAAACAAAATTCAGGCTCAAACAAAAATAATTGCAAAAAATATTCACCCTAAACACAAAAACGATACAACACTCTTAATGATAAATTTTTTTTATTTTTATAAAGTTGTGAAGTACTATTCATAAAGTGAGGTACTTTCGTAAAGTCTAAAAAAACATAAAATAAAAAACATGTACATATTCATCATACTTCTCAACATCAAGAATATTTACATTGATTAGAGTCGGCTGCTTTTTTAATACTCTTGGAAATTCAACAAAATTTTTTTTTAGTAAACACAGTGATCATTATCTATTAGAATTTTTACAATAAGCTCTAAAAATTTAGGTATATATTAAAAAAAAGCTACTTTATTTAATGTCTTTATTTGCTTAAACTCGAGCAAGTTTAATCGAGTTAAAACAAAATAGTCAAAACTGCTTTAAAATGTCTGCGTTTTTTTGGACTATTTTTTAATTAAAAAAGGTTTTTAAAGGTAAAGATAAAAATTTAATTATTTCTCCTTGAAAATTATTTTTACAGTATGCACACGTTTTAATCAATTTAAAGAAAAATATTTTTATTAAAGTTCAAATTATTTGCGTCGCTGTATCGTTTATGCTTGTTAGTTTTGTACAAAATCTTCTAAAGTTTGATCCTTTTCCATTACAAACCCGGAGTTCCACCAGTTCTAAGTTTGTTAAAGTATTTCCGGCAAAGCTGGCATATTGCTAAAGAAAAAATTTAAAAATTATATTGTTTTATAAAAAAAAATTAAAAAAACAGTTAAAATGAATTCGTTTAATATCGTTATTTTAATGACAAATTTAGTTCAGTTTTAAAAAACTTCATCAGTCATTTTAACAACAACATTATTTTCATTTAGCTTAAAACTGCTTGATAACGTCAATAACAACAATCAGTGTCTCAACTTTGGCTTATAGCGTCTTGTCAGTGCTGACAGCACATTATTTTCAATTTATTGAATTTCATTTGTTTTGCAAGTTTTTGAACCCCAAATGTTAAAATTGTTAAACTACCGTGCTATGCTACCTAAGTTATCATTATATTGAATTCTTGTCTAAAGCTTTATTTTTTCCCCCAGTCAAATACAGGATATCTATGTACTATATAGTAAATGAGAGAAAAATTTTTATTATGTGCCGATAATATTAGGAAATGACATTAAACATGATTTTTATAACATCTCCTACAATTTTTTTAAATTTGCACCTGTATGGCTACTTTTACAAATTTATTTTTTAATAATAAATAAAACTCTCACTTGGAATTTGATTTTTTTTGGGCAGGGTCTCAAAAATGTTCTTGTAATCACATTTATGTTGTAAAATTGATTGCATAATTTCTGAAAAGTAAAGTTGTTTTTGGTTTTAAAATTAAATTTACTTTAAATTTTTGTAAAACAATACTTTTGAAAACGAATTATGTCAAGCCAATTAAGTATAGTATTATACCTTTGAATATAAAATAAGTTTTACGGAATATTGCTTTAAAAAAATTATTTGATAAAACAATTGATTTTTTTACTAAATACTTACTGAAGTGAGTGGAATTTTGTAATAGATAGTTTGAATGCTTCGTTTTGTTATTGTAGATATAGGTTGAATTTTGTTTAACTTTAGAGACTTGCCAAATGCTGAAATATATTTAAATAAATTAAAACAAAAATTAATATCAAGTAGAATCAAAAAATATGTGAATTGATTAGCCAATCAGTTCACAATAAAATAAAGTACACAAAAAATTAAGTAAATCAAGGACTAGATAGGATTAAACACAGTATTTTAATTAAAAATCAACAATATCTTTGTATATTCGATTATTTACTTACATGAATGCACAAAGAGACAAATATAAAACGAAACACAAAAAAACAGCAACAAGGTTTTCATTGTTCTCAAAATTTAACTTCTTTTTATGAAAACTTAAATGCAGGTCGTAGAACTTGATGTTTTTAAATTCTTTTAACAGTCTTTATCGTTTTTAGCTTTTCGTACGATTTGAAATATTCTGATCCAATAAATTAGACAAATCGTTTATATACTAGTCGTCTTGCATCATTGCACGAGTAGCTGTGGCTATTTATAGATTATGTGCGTATTTAACTTTTTACTAAGCTTTTTTTCACGCGTAATCAAACATGCTTTAAATTTTTTTTAAATCTTAAACTGTTAAAACAAAACATGGTCTTGCTATATGCAGCTCCCACAACTAAAGATAATTGGTGTTTAATAACAGCAGTGGCTTTGCTCAAATTGCGGTGGTTTCCTTATGTATATTTTCAATTGATAAAGTCAGCACTAGCAATTAACGCTATTTTGGGCATAAAGTTAAAGATTACTTTGGTCGGATTTTTTCATTTTAAGTTTCATTTTTATCTTTGATTATTCTCCTGACTCGCGGAAAAACGTCGGTGCCGTTAAATTTAGTGCAACCTTCAAGCGATTAACCCGAACTCCTTCCAAAAATACCAAGAGATTTCTGTCCGCCCAACATTTTTAAATCAGCTTTTAGTTTTTATTTAAATATATGAATGAAATTCAGAGCTGCTTGCAAAATCGCCAAGCAAAGAAAAATGGCGTTTCGAAGGAACCACCAGAACGACGAGAGTAGGTTTTAAATCGTGGACGCTTTAATCGTGTTTGCCATTATACAACATTTCTATCAATTTAATCAGGATGCTGTTATTTTAATTATTTTAAAATTACAAACAGTTTTAATTTGGTACTCATTTACTTGATTTTTTTTTTTTTTTTATGATTTTTGATTATTTCAAGTTGTTTAGATAAAATAGAAACTTGACAAGCGGAACTTGTAAAAGTTTGAAAACTTGTTTAAAACGTATTAAAAGCCGGAATTAACAACAATGGTTTCATAACTTTCATTTGTAAAATTTACATAGTAGGCACTCCCTACATAAATTTATCAACAAAAGAAACATCCAAAAATTGTGTAAAGAGTTGAAACCGCCATATTTTATTGTGGTTTATGATAGGATACAGTACTATTCTTCAAAAATTCTCCGCACCTAGTAATATTCTGAAATAGATTTAATCATAGTTACCGCAATTTTTTAAAAATGTATCTTTTCACTCTGCAGGAAATATTTACGATCCTGCAACAGGTTATTACAGAAACAAGCGTATGGTCATTCTATCGGTGATCCAAATTTCATTGTTACAGTCAAATCGGAAGTCAATATGAGCTGTGTTGGGGTTATTTTCATGTCCTGTAAACTAATCAGAGAACTCTTTATCTTGGGCTTTTTGATAAGTTGAGTCGCCACAAACATTTTCCCAACTTTCTAAAAACGCTAATGGTGGTCATAAAAAATATTAAAAAATTATTCAATAAATATCAGTTCATCATCTTGCATGGCGAAAATAAGTCTTGTTACAAAATGCTTTGCTAGAGAATCGTTACTTTCTTGGCCTAATTCACCAAGTTAAGGCAAAATCTCTAAAGATAATCTTTAAAGTTATAAATAGAAAATATTGCTGAAAAAAAAACAGACAAAAAGATTGAAAGTTGATGTTAAAACAAAAATACTGTAAAATAGACTGATCAAACTCGAGGCACCGCTGGCCGCATGCAGACCCTGGTCTCGATTGCTAAAGCCCGCGAAACAGTTAGTTTTCATGAGTGCTTTATCTTTTCAAATATTTCGCAAAATTGACAAGACAATAAAAAAAACTTTGTCAAAAGATTTACGTAAAATTTTCCCATTCTTTTCACTGGACATTTATAACTATACGCACTTTATTAAAACTATTTTGGAACAATTTTTAAAAAACAGATGCTGATTTTGATAGTGTAAAGAACGATTTGCATTATTTTCATTTCCCTTTTCTTAGATTAATGCTAAAGCTAATCATTTTATTCAAATAGAATTCTTAAAATGCAATGGAATTCTGTTCTAAAACCATAATAGATTACAATAAAGTTGGAACAGACTGCACACGGTTTATTGCTATGGGTAACGAAACTGGTAAAGCATTTTCTTACTTTCTTTAAAAATCATGGCGTTCTTTGGGTTCAGATAGTCAGAGATACAGGATGACTTGTTCTTTTATTTTTACTGGTCAAAGTTGGGTCTGCAAAACTTTTTAATTTTATATTGAAAAATTAGTTACCAAAAAATGTGCCAATTGTCAAGACAAAGTATTTATGGGCATATCAAAGTGCTTAATACCAAAAAGAAACACTTTAATTTTATATTTATTTAAAATGGTTATGTTATTTAGAAAATTATATTAACCGAAGGAACGTAGTATTTTAGTAATCTAGTGTAAGCCTTAAAATAAATGTAGCGAACTTATGTAAAATGTCAAAAACCAGTTTAGTTTCCTTGGATTTGCCACCTACAATTTCATGCTATTAATGCGGCTCGTACAAGCTTCCAAGTTCTACATGTCTGCTGTAAAATATTATTTTCTAGTTTTTTTTACCTTTACGAGGATTTAAATCAGTGTTTAATTTTTCGCTGTACTTATTCGTTTTACACTACCTTCGACACTCGAAACTTTCCTAAACCAACCGCCTTTGTATTAATCAGCATTATTAATTGGTTGCTTTTTATTTGTTCGAGTGCGTTTTCTTTCTTGATTTGAAGTTTGATTCATGTCTCACTTGCAAGGCAACGTTTTGGTTTTACAATAATTTTTAGGACTTATGTTGGAAAATGACCAAGTAAAAGTTGAATAGATTTCATTTGTTTATATTACTTTAAAGATCTCTTTTTGTGAGATTGGCCGGACTCTATAAGTCGTCCCCACAACGATATCTTACAGATACAATAAGTCATTTTTTTTTTAATGAAAAGCGGCGTTTTTCTGCTTTAGTAAAAATTTTTATATTCTACACAAAAAATTGGAGTTGTATTCTGCTTTCATGTCATTTTTGTATTTAAACCTCAAGTTATAACTTTGCGTTACCGCAATGCAAGTTTACCGCAACGCAATAGGATTACCGAAAACATGAAATAAACAGTGTAAGCGTTGTATTGAAATTTGCCACAATTACGATGATTAATTAGCTAAACTATAGGCACAGCACACGTTTTCAGACAATGTGCTGAATTAGCATTTTCAAAAGTCGTTTACGGGTTTACTCATTGTTTTGCATAAGTAAAATCGTGAAACTTTTGAAATGCATTTAAAAGTTAGTGTGATTTTGCAAAAGTAACAGAAGTATTTTACCTCAATAAAATAAAAAATAAATAAATTTTATTTTTTACCTTACGTATCAAACGTCGTTGAAAAGCACCTAATAACGTAATAACTTTGAAATGAAAAACGAAATTTGATAAACCATAAAATAGCAAAACTTGGACTAAATTATCAGTTTTTGATACCAAACACTTTTTTTGAGAAACCCTTACCGTTTTTTGGAAAAAATATAAATACTTATATAGAAAAACAAGTAGTCACATAATTATTCAAAAATTAATAAATTTTAATATTAAATGAAAAAATCTGTTATCATGTGAAAATTCAAATTTCATGGTCTAACTGTTATTATGTCAAATTACCTACTTTTAAATCAAATTTTCTTGCAAAATGACCCGTTTCGAAATAGAGTTAAGATTTTTTTTAATAAATAATTTAAGCCAATTTTTATGCTAGTCATTTCTCTTTAAGCAAAATTACTAGAAAAGATTGTAATGAATGCCGGGAAATTGATATCTTTATTTTGGTGTTTTATCACACACGCTTGCTAATCACTGACTAACAGGACACTCAATTGGCGTCCATGGGACCTTATGTGTATGTCAGAGTCTTTCAAAAAATTAGTACGAAAGATTATAATATTCAAATTATAATTATGTAACAATAAAAATTGTCAATTGTATTTGGTTAAGAGTTACTTGACGTTTTAATTTACTTATTGTTTGTTCGAAATTATTGGCTCACTATTAATTTAAAATACGAGTAGCTAAGGGTGCCCTCAAGTTAAAAATGGATCATTTCCACTGAAATAAATTGACTAAGAATTTCATTCGAGTCAGACGAAACAACAGCAGATCATCCTTAATATAGATGGGGCGATATATGTGCAGCTATATAGACTTTTTAACCAAAACCACTTAAAATTCTATGCTTCTATCTTTAGTTGATCTTTTTCCGATGAAATATTTTGATCAACATTTTTAGCATTCAAATGTTCAGAACATAACAAACAAAAATTTTAAAAAGTCGACATTTCGACATGTTTTGTTGATAAGGCAGAATAATTCTGACATTTTTTTGAAGTAGAGGCGTTTCTGTCTATTTTTAATGAGTTAGAAAGTATTTATAAATTTTTTTCAAAAACGTTTTTATCATGTTGTTTTGAATCGTTTTTCTCTTTAACCTTTGTTTTACCGCTTATATTTCCGCAGGTCGGATTTTTATAAATTTTAAGTATTTTGTCATTCTTGTGATAAATAACCTTTTCGCAAAGTTTTAGGTTCGTAACAAGTTTTTAACGGAAGTTATGTCATGTTTCCTTTGTGGAGCATTGGAGGTTTACTGTACAAGTTTTTTCAGTTTTTTCTGTATATTTCTGTACTAATTTAGAACCACGTTTTTCCGTTAAAGTTACAGAAACACTCAAGTTGTGGGAAAAGTATGTTTTATTTGTGTTTACGCATTAGCAACGAGTATAAGCTTTGAAATAAGTCTTGCCACGCTCTCCATGGAGACAAATGTTGCATTTTGTGCACATACATCTAGTATTGTTTTTGCACACTTTACATCAATCTTGGGTTGTTGCAGGTCCAAGGAAGTGGTATACTCCATCAAACCATACATCCAGTAGTAGTTCAGCAGCAACACTACTTTCTATTTCACGGTGTTCTTGAACTTTGAATAGGCACAGCGTCACTTGCCTTCAAAAATCGATGTGGGTTATTTTCTTATCTCCAATCTGACAGTAAATTTTCTATGCAGCGACAACTGTAGTATTGAAAAGATTGACAAAAACAGACCAGTACCATTTTATACCACGTATTGTGGGGCGGTAAGCTTCCAACAAGCGATCCATGAGATTGACGCTGCCATCCCTTTATTATAAGAGCTCATGAGATAAAGCAGATGGTACTTCTTTTACACCTCCCTTTACCAGGTCTAATTTTGTGAATTGGAGTGTGACTTTCCCAATTGCTTGCAATCGCCACAACTGAATTGTCATGCCACTTAGCAATATAAACAGTCCAACACAACAATATTCAAAACATCCACGCTCCTGTTTTTGAAGCTGTTTTGAGCTGATTATCTTTTGATTGGCGTCTGCTGTTCTGTTTTCTCTTATCGTGCCAGTCGCTCCCACATCATTCTTCTCTAAATCAGACATCAAACTATAACTTGCAAAAAAGTTATCGCAGTACAACTCATCCAGCAAAGCACTGGAATTTGCGGTTGTAACATTAACCATGTTGTTGATTACGCGAGATCCCAAAGATTGATCTTGCAACTTTTTCTTCTTTTTTTGATAAATCTTTATATTTTATGAATAACCATCGCTGCCGTATAAGCACCAAATCTTAAAGCCAAAGCAGGTAACTTTTCCTCTAATAATTATTTTGCACTGTGCCGACCAAAATAAGATATTATAGATTCGTCCACACTTTAAAGTTTGTTAAATATGCCAAATTGAATTAGATTTCGATTAAACATCTCATAAAGTGGTGTTATTTTACTCATTTTGTGAGTTTTGGTTGTCAGCAAAGTGGAGATATTTCTTTATTTTGTGATATCTGTTCCTGCTTGTTCTATTGGACACAATTGGTACACCTAAATCTTGTTGCCTAGACCAGTAATGGTGCTCTTCAGGTAAAAAACAATATAAGAAAGTAAGAGTATACCTAAAATCTTGCGGATTTCTTTGCCTGTAACATAGAAATTAGGATTATTTTTATCTCGATTTCCATACAAACTCGTTTGGCAAACAATTTGATTGATCATTTCCTCAGTAAACAAAAATCTTCAAATCTCAAATGCTTAGCTACCATCCAGGTTGAGAATGCGATCTCTCAAAATACTGGAATCGCCATCGATCAAAAGTGTCTTATCGAAGTTGTTTCATTTTGGAAATCCTTTATTCCTGGTTGATGGTAGAGCCTTTTTTGATTCTTCATCACTTTCAAAATCTTCCTCCACTTCAAAGTTTCCCAGCTGGCTCAAAAATTTTTTCCATACTGTCAGCGACATTTTCAGCATCACTCTCCTGGTTACCAGAGTCTCCTGCCTCAGGCGGCAACACAACAACATTGACTACGTTATTTGCATTTTCCATAGTTTCGTTAACTTCTGCCAACGCATTGATACATGGTTTACCTTTCTTGCACCGTAAAAAGCTCTAGTATCTACGTTTGACCCAATTTTCTGAACTTTGTTGCTACTGTGCTTAAAACAAACTGTTGATGAACGTGTTTCTATGCTCGATGAGAGCTCGAAAATAAAGCAACATTGTTACGTTATTTCTTGATAATCTGCTTTGTGACGTCACAAAAATAGAACAATGAACTTAAACCTAAAACAAATAAAATCTCGGTCGACTGCATTGAAATCACAGCTGGACAAAGGTGTCAAGATTTGCATCCAAAATGAAAGTATTGTTTGACCACAGAATTTTATTCTTAGATAAATGTGACTTCAACTTGCACACGTCCAATAAATATGGGTATAGTATGCCCGATACAGATGCCATTGATTACAACATTGGTAATCGTAGAAGAAATGTGTCGTTATGCTCAATTTTAGCGGCTAGTGGGATCATTTATTCCGAGACTGTTGTCGGTGTGTTTAATGGAATTGTTTTCAAGCAATTTATTATTAACGCACTAGGTTCAAGAAACCTGAAAGAAGGAGACGTTTTAATTATGGACAATGCTAACATTCATAAAATTGCTCTAGTCAGAGAATTGTTAACCCAAAATGGGGTTACTGTAAAATTTTTGCCTCCATATTCTCAACAATTCAATCCAATTGAGAGTGTATTTGGGTATATTAAATCCAAGAGTAATTACTTTAGGCCAAAAGCCAAAACGCAAAAAGAGCTTTTGTGCCATATTGATAGAGCGATTGCCGAATTTAATCAGCTAGAAGAATCAGTGATTGGAAATTATTTCGAAAGATGGAGAAGGAATTTGAATTTTGCCTTGAACAATCGTTGGGATGAAATTAACAATTGAAAGAATAACTTTTAATGTACTTACAGTAATACATCACTGTATACTTACTTATAATGTTTTTAAACTTCTTAATTTTGATTTTTCATTTTTTTATTTTTTATTTTTATTTTTTGTCCATTTATTTGTGAAATGTGTCCATTTATTTGTGAAATGTGTCCATTTATTTGTAAAATGTGTCCATTTATTTATGAAATCTGTCCATTTATTTGTGAATTCTGTCCATTTATTTGTGAAATGTGTCCATTTTTTAATGAAATACCCTGTAATAACACATACCACAAAACATCCGGCCCACAGCTAAACATTCCTCTTGCTATGTATCAGCGTACGCTTACCCGCTATTTAATATGCATAATTTTTCTAATGAGGAGCTTTAAACAATGGCAGTTACGGAATTTCCCATCAGGCTGTTGCAGTCAGCTGTAGACATAACTACATCCCGCACTTCAGCTTTTTTGGAATTACTATTGAACCCGATTTAGTGAGATTTTTTGTCAAAATTTCATAAATGAACATTGCCGAGATAGTATAAACTATCTTCTGGAACTAGAATCCTGGAAATATAGTCTAGAAACCAATTACACGGAATATTGGATGATTAACACGGTTGACGTACAGGCGTTATACCGGAGTACAAACAGAGACTTGGTACAAAAATCATTACGGCATGCGTTGAAATATCACTCTAAGTTTAACTGTAAAGCACAAGCAATCTTGGTTGATTGACTGTATTTTGTTTAGATAATGTGATCTTACGGTACAAAAAAAAAAATTCTATAGACTAACAAATCGAATAATTAGTAGGGACAACCATTCAATATCCTTGGCAAATATTCTTATGCATTTTGTTTTGTTACTTATATCGGAAACTTTAAATAAAGCTTCCATCTTCAAACGCTTTATTGATGATATTGTTTGGATAGCAAGTAATCCCAATAATCATTCGATTATAAAAACTCTTACAGTAGAATTTGCAAAACATTACTTAAAACTGCTTTTTAAACAAATTGATACATCAGAACCAGATAGACAATTGGAATTTCTGGATGTTTTGCGTGTAATTGACCAAACTGCTAAAGGAAGATTTATTACAAAAAATCTTACTAAAAAAACTGCCCAGAATCGATGCTTTTTAATCGCTTTTTCACAGAGTTTGATTAAAGAGGTTGAATAAAAAACAAGAACATTACTTACAAAGTTTGGAAGGTCTGAAAAAAAAATGCTACCGGTTTGATTTAAAAAAAAATTAACCAATAAGATTTTAAATTGGCTTCAGGATGGACTGATCGTTTCAACCCTAAAGTTATTAAGAGAAAGAAAGCAAGTAGTAGAATAGTGTGGACCCCATCTTTTCCTAAACTATTAAAACTCATAAGTAAAAATAATCACTAAAACTTGAAGCTACAGTAACTTATAAAAACCAGCCAACTCTTGCCAAAAATCTACAAAATTATAAACAGTAAGCTTTTTAGATTAATAACAATAGACCAGGTTCTTTTCCTTGTGGAAATTACGGGCAATATAATAGCATGATACAACACACCAAAATTATAAGATGTACAACTAAATATTTAAATTTAAAAAAAAGTTTAAATTGCAATAATTATAAAATTTATGTGGCAGAATGCAAAAACTGTAATATGCAATACATTTGACTAACTAAAAATAAATTTTCTATACGGTTGATTGTACACAAAACAAATTGGGACAAATTTAAATTAAAAAAAACAATAACCAAGCTGCCCTACTAAAACACTATGCTAATACTACACGAGAAAGTTTAGTCAAAAAACCGTGCATTTTCGATTGTTTTAGGGTTATTTTTGTCAAACAACCAAATTAAAGAAATTTGGACTGGTGTGAAGATCGTTGGCTTTATACGTAAATTCGATTCCAAAATTAATACAAGTAAAGTAATTTTACAAAAATTATATAATTTGATTTTCTATCGGTTTCAAAATTGGAACTCAGACCATTGAATATTTTCCTCAAGCTATTGTAAGTAGGGTCTTGCAGTTACTGACTTCATGCGATAACTGGTTGAAAAAATAGATGCTGTCACTTGTTTTTGGCTTATATTAAAGTTTGACGCCAGTTGCATGTTTGTTGCAGTTACAGTGTATTAACTTACATTTGTAAAAATATTTTTATTACAGTGCAATTATAAGGTTCATTTTTATTTTCCACAGAATTGTTAAATGATGATGATCTTTTGATCGAAATCAATTTTAAATTTTTAACTTTTTAATACAATAAATATACCAGAACCAATTTTTAAGTTTCAAACTTTTGTTGATTTTTTGCAGTCACTAATAACATTTGACACGAACAATAAGTTTAAAAGTTGGAAAACTTAATCAATATATTATTTAATACGCGTCAATATCTTTAGGTAGTTATGGATATAACTGGAAAATTTACTAAAATGTTCGTAGTTTTAGAAATTAATTAATCCAACTAATTTTTTAAAAAATATTTTGAAGAATAAATAAAATTATTTTTAGTTTTTGCAGAAAAAATACTAACCATTTGCTCAACGCTATTATTATCATTTTTAATGAAAAAAAAATATGTACAATACTATTGACGCTTATTTTTGCTATTTTTTAAACAGCCAAAAAGCGGAAAAAATCTATTGAAATTTATAATTTACACGTGTTTCACTAAAAACAACTGGAAAAGGCATATTCAGATATACTAACTAAAACTTTAAAAACTGTATTTGATGAAAGTGAAAAAATGTTCGCGCAGGTTATGGTTTCTGGTTGCATGTACGCACAGCATTATTATCTTGTGTCATAACATACTTAGCAGCGATCTTGCTCGATCGCTGTTTTTTTTCTTTAGAAACTGTTTTCTTTACCTTCGTATGGCGGTATCAAACGGCCCAGCCAACAATGCTATGCAGGGCCCTTGTGGGCCCTGCAAGGGCTGCCCGTACGGGACCCGTACCGATTTGGCCGCAGGCGCTGCAGTGGCCCCGCATGGGCTTACCGCACGAGTTTCATGTGGTTCAAACTATTTATGCAAATTGTTCCTTTTTTTAAATAATTAAAAAGATTAGCTTATTTGCATGTTTTAATTTTTGATTACGGCTTAAAATTGAAAAACTAATTAAACTCGTGCGGTTAGCCCATGCGGGGCCACTACAGCGCCCGCGGCCAAATCGATGCGGGTCCCGTACGGGCAGCCCTCGCAGGGCCTGCACAGGCCCTGCATAGCATTGTTGGCTGGGGGGTGGCTCCCTGGTTTTTATATTAACTCTCGACCTCAACGACTTTGTACTAACAATAAAAAAACTGACACTGAAAACCAGTGTTAGCCCATAAAATCTACTGTGATATATAAGGTCTGTGCTTGCATTACATGCAAAATAGCTAAATAACACATTAAAGCAGCATTTTGTAATACTTTTGGCATTAGATATTTGCAAACACAATGCACGCCTGTACAATTGATAGGTATTAAGTTTTTGTAAAATTTTTAAGTGGTTAAGATATTCATAAACTTAAAATTCTGTTTCTGTTACAATGATCACATATATTAACTAAATCATCCATAACCACGAAGATACAACAACAACAACAGCAAATGAATTAGCAATCAGCAAATCAACAACAGTAACTAATAACACTTGCAATGATTGATATTCAATACAGTAACATTTCTGACAAATATTGCTGACTATTGCTGACAGCAATGTTTTCAACAAGAGTGTTTTTACAAACAAAGCAAGCAAAACGACTCTTTCTGTTGTTTTTTTATAGCAATAATTAAATCTTTTTTGTTTAATTTAAAGTATAGTCAACACTATTATCGGTTTTTTTAATTTTGCACCACAATGAACTAAATACAGAAGCATTTAGAGAGGAGTCAAGTTGGATGTTTACGCAAGTAAGCTTTTTTCTTAGCTGTATAGGAAACTTCTTGTGCTTTCTCACGTTGTTTTTGGACTTACCTTGCTGAACTCAAGTCATTCAATAAAATCTGAAATGAAACATACTGTAAAGCAGGGTTTCTCAAAATATGGGTCGCGACCCCAAATGGGGTCGCCTAAAATAATTTTGGGGTCGCGAAAGAAATTGGCATTTTGAGAGGACACCTGAAGTTGGCGACGAAAATAGATAAATCGCAGTTTGATTTTGAGTGAAGACCTTTTTTTAGAGATCACCATGATTTTGTGAGAAAAATACGGAAAAAGGAGATCGATTCGAAGTGAAGACCATTTTTCTTTTTAGAGAACACCCTGATTTTGAGAGAAAATATGCAATCCCAGATCAGACCTCTTTTTTTCTCAGGTAACATAAATTTTTTGAAAATTCTTGCCTCGGGCCCCTAAATTGGAATATCCACCACTGATGCTGTACATGATTTTTCCTGCACACGCGTGGTTTTCCACAGGAAAAATTAACGTAAAATTAGCCTACACATATAGGAATCGCACAAAAATTTATTTTTTAAAATGGGGTCGTAGAACAAAAAAGTTTGAGAAGCCCTGCTGTAAAGCATGTAAAAGGCCATCTTTTTGTCAACCTTTTGCAGGTGTATGTCCTCCACCATTTTTTCCAAAGTCTCAACAATTGTTTTGGTAAAATTTAAAAAACTTCCTTTCTTAAATAACTGTGCATAATAAATATTTTTCTTCGGCACAAGAGCATTTAAAATTACAAGTGGTGAAAAGATTTTGCAATAATTTCTGTATTTTATAAACGGAGTTGTTTTCTTTTGTGGTCACTGTGTGTGTTAAAAGAGGAGCTAAACTGTATACCGACCATCACCTAGTCGTATGCATTCTGAGAGACCTGAATCTTTTGAGAATAAGAAAATAATTCAGAGCCTGAAGAACAAACAGAATAAAGTGGGAGTTACTAACCGACAAAAAGGTGAAACATATTTCTGCGAGCAAATTGGCTTCCCCATTGAAACGACTCCCTGACTTTATGCAAAGTGGCTTGAAAATAAATATCTTGAAATAGTCAAACCCTAAATTTAGAATGCACAATTTGAATTTTGTCCTAGCAGATCCTCTATGGACCACATCTTTGCTATTTGGTAATTTTTTGAAAAATCGTAGAAATATACCAAAGAGGTGTATATATGCTTTGTAGACCTTGAAAAAGCATATGACTGTGTTCCAAGATACAAGTTGTGAGCATTACTGCTGAAGTGTAATGTGAGAGGTCAACTTTAGCTGCTATCAAATTTTTGTACCAACCGTCAGAAGTCTTTGTTTGTGTTAGTGGTATAAAAAAAAACTTTTAAATGTCAGTGTTAGACTACGGCAGGGATGTGTTCTTTTTCCTGTTTTGTTCATTATATAAACGCACAAAAAGACAGAGACAAAACCAAAATTTAACTTTAAGCTTTTTTCTTTTAGCTCAAGTTTTGTTCCTATCCTCACCTATGATTATGAGTGTTAAATAATAACTGAAAGAGTGAGATCCCCAGTACGGTTGGCCAAAATGAGTCTTTTGCGAAAACTTGGAGATTTACTTGACACGATAATATGCATTGACATTTGTCAATCTCTCAACATCGAACGATTGCAACTCCGCATAGAAAAATTGCATTTGAACTGATATGTCCATGTGAGAAGAATGTCCCACGAGCAAACAGCAAAGAAGTTAACGAAGATCTTCAATGTGGCAAAAAGCCTAAAGGGAAACCTAGAACACGCTGGCGGGATTATGCTGAAAACCTGGCTTGATCTAGACTTGAAAATTCACCAACGGAATTGCCACTAGTTGCAAAAAATTAGAATGTTTGGAGATCGCAACTCAAGCTGCTACCCAGCAATTCCAAAAGGACAAGTAAGCAAGGGTAAATAAACTAAACTAATTTATTGTTTTCCCCAAAATTGACAAGTTATTTGGCAATATTTTCTACATTTCCACAAAAAAACTCTTTGTAATGCAAAAGGTTACTAAACTAATATTATACATTTTCTCATTTTATTATAGGTTTAATTACTATATATTAAAACTAAAAAATAAAATTTAACTGATATATATTATGGAATTTAGCTCATGCTTTATTCTTTATTTCGTTTTTGTATAAAATAAAGTGCCTTTACAATTATTTTTTCCAGCAATAGGTATGTTTTTTTTTATTGTTATTGTCTACGGCAATTTGTTTTGAATTGGTAAATTGATCTTAAACAGAAATATTTTTTCTTTTTTGAAAAAATGCCACAAATGTTTTTCAATAAATTCATTAACAAAACTAATAAAAATATCTTGAAATAAAAATGTATACATGTATTACCTGATTGCACTCCATAAAAAAGAACTGTAAATAACAATATCAACATCAAATGCTTGATGTTTAATCTTGGAAAAGTTTGATAAAAAACACTATCAATAAAAACAACTACAATTTATGATCTAAAATTACAATCCAATCAAAAAAAGTAAGTTACCACTTAGGTTTTTTGATTCGTTGTAAGAGAAATTATTAAAACAAAAAGTTTTTACTGTTTATCAATAAACTAAAAGACTAATAATTGCTCAACATATTTACGAACACTGATAAAAGCAGTTTTTGGTGGAAAATTTCTAATAACTTTTATGAATAGGGACTAAAATTTTGATATCCAATAATTTGTCATATTAAAGAATTATTAAAATTATATAATACTGCGAGAGTTGCTATATCTTTTTAAAGTTGGAAATATTTTATCTATAAACACTTCCATTAATTGAAACACTAAAAAACTCTTTCGGAAACAACAAAATTTACCCATCAAGCAAAACTTTTACAATTCTGTTAATAGAATTTTTGAGATTCCCAACAGGTGAGTCATTTAATACTATACCAGAGTGTTACGACTTAAAATTTCACTACTTGTATCTACAGTAGGATGCAAATCATAAAAATCTGACTGAATACGGAATAACTTAAGATGTTTTTCTTTTCTTAATTGTATAAAAACTGATCTTATGTGTGGTGTGTGTATCAATTTGCCAACAACTTATTTTTGTATGCTCGGATACGAAATGTTTTCTATGTAAATGGTGTTTCATTTATTTTTTATTCTTATCACAAAAAAAATATATTTAAGCTTTCTTCCACAACTCTATGCAATGAAAAATAAATAAGGCTTCGGATAATTTTTTTGCTTAAATCCCACACAGCATATGTTTTATAAGAAGCTCTTTTAGTTTTAATTTCAATCATAATATCAAATAAATTTCAGTTATAATTTTTAACCAAACCGCAATAACTTGGCATCTCCAATTGCAAGTGGCTTTAATTGTTAGACCGTTTGCTCAAGTTTAATGCCCCCAACGTTTTCCTGCAAGCAAGCAGGATAAATAGATAATATAAATGAATAAATAAATAAATTTAAATTCCCCGGTTTTTGTATTACTGTATGTGTACAAATCTGGCTTTTTACTGTTTTGGTTATAAAATTATACGTTTTTCAAAAGAAAAGTTAAAAGTGACTGGTAAAATGAATATATTTAGGTAGAATTAAAATGAAAAGCTAAAACTTGCTAAAAATTAACCCCCGAAAAAGCCCACGGCGAGAACATTATTTTATAGTATATTTCCTCACTGCAATTTAAAACTAATTTATCATGATGTTTACAACAGAGTTTGGATAACCGTCATAATCAGTAAAAATAAATCACAATTCTTACTCAAATAGAGAAACAATTTACTCCGCTACATTAGTTTTGTACGTAAAAGTTGATGTCTGCACTGCACTGCACATTTCTTTTTTTGTTTTTTGTTTTTTTTGTCATTTTTTTTTTGCTTGTCATTTTTTTGTGTCTTTTTTGTCTTTTTAAATAATAATATTTAGTTTGAATTAGGTAACGCGGCCGTGCTTCTTATTTTTTCTCTTTCTTACCCCCTCTCTATACTTTCTGCATGTTTAACGTTCGTCGTTGTGTCGCGTTTCCTTTTCATGCTTTGCTTAATGTACATTGCATATACTTAAATATTGTTACTAAGCGTGAATAAAATATCATCATCATCATCATGTCTACATTCAAGTGAAATTTATTGAATACTGTAAATTAATTTTGTCAATTTCCAGTGCACTCGCGGACCCCCTGCAGCCTTTTCACGAATCCCTGGTTGGGAACCATTGGTCTGAACGAACTTTCGAATGCTTAAATTATGGAATGCAGAAAATTGTTGTGTGACCCTGCGGTTGAAATAATGCTGTTTTACAATTTTTGTAATAAATCTTTGATTATAACTATTAAACTGTAATTTATGTTACTACAATATGTTGCTTCCGTGTTTGTTCCAACAACTTAGTTCAGTTCAGTTTAGTTCAGTTTATTTTGTTTTTTCTCCTCCACGTAATCAAAATAAAACGAAACGTAAAAGGTTTGTGAGTTGCTTATAGACGGGGTCAGAAAAAGGAAGAAGTAACAAAACAATTTGACGTTGTGACTTGCTAATTAACGATGAAAAGTGTGACCCATTGTATCATATAAAAACAAGATTGCTCCACTTCATTATAAAGTTATGTGAAAAAATAGAAAGAGAAGACAAAGAGAGAAAAAAAAATAAAATACTGAGGTTATTTGCTTTATAAAACGCTACTATGAGGGCGGTGCATTGGTGGGACCATAGCATAGTTTGGCTTGAGAAATATGATCAGTCCTTGAAATATATGTAAAAGCATAAAAATATTCCACCAGCCCAGCAGGCAACCAAATCCACCAAAAAAAATCCTGCTGTGGATAAAAAGGTCATTTCTCAAACAACAACCTAAGCAAAAAACATACAAAAACAAAAACATTGACAACCTTGGTAAAAAAATCCACAAAAACGACATAAAAAAAACATACTTCAAAAATCCACAAAAACGACATAAAAAAACATACTTCAAAAATTTACAAAAATAGATGCAAAGTAGCATAAATAATAATAAATAAAATTTATTCAATATTTAAAAAATTGTTCTTGTAGAACAAGAGAGATCCTGCAGAACTTTCTTCGAGTCTTTTCTTGACCATCGTAAAATTGAAAATTTTTAAATCATTCAGTTGTTTTCCTGAAACGCAAGAAAAAGAAGACCAGCAAAAGATATCAAATGATAATCTATTGAAGAGTTTATAAATTTTATTATTGTTCAAAGAAGAATACTTTAGATTTTTCAACAAAAGTATTTAAAGATTTATTTGATAAAGTTTTTTGACCTGGTCAGCAGAGTGCTCGATGACGTTGATCAGAGCAATTCATCACAAGAATTTGGCGCGCTTTTTTCAAATTCAAAACGTTATTGAAAACTTCCGAACAGACCGTGTCGCCTGCGCAATTCATTAGCGAGATCTTATTCAAATAAAATTTAAACGTACTCAAAAATTTATATAGTTTTATTCTTTCACGTAATTCATTTCAAATTTTTGGACCAATGTGTCTTTTTGACTTAAACTTAGTTTTAAAAGAAATTGTTGTGAAAGCAAAAACTTAGTTAATTTTGTTGTTCGCTAAACTTGTACAACAGCGGATCCCAACCGGAAGTCCACGTGCAGCACCTGTTAGTATAACATAGAGACTCTTAGACTCTTTGCTAATTCGTTTCAATCTAAATTTTTGAAGTTACCTTACCGGGGAATAGATTGAGTTGGAAACAAAAAAAAAGGTCTTCTGTTTGATGTGTAGAAGTTTTGAGGTCGAAAGTGCCTGTTGTATGATTTTCTTTTTGGTCCATTGCCGAACAGCTCTCAGGAAAGTAGCAAAATTTTACTTTGAATCAAAGTGAAGATTATTCTATTTGGTAAAAGATTAACTGCCTCCAAAAGCAGTAGCAAAATTTTACTTTGAATCAAAGTGAAGATTACTCTATTTGATAAAAGATTAACTGCCTCCGAACTGGCGCTGGTCTATTCCGCTCAAAAACTTAAAAATGAAGTAGATCTTCTACGGCGGCATGTGAGTGTGGCGCAAAAGAGCAAACAGCTGAGCACGTAATAACCGTCAGTGAAATGTTAAATTTATTAGAAGTAGCCTAAAGTTTGAAAACAGAAGTAAAAAAATTAATACTATACTAAATACCAAAGCTGATATTGACCTAATTAAACAGTTAAACCAAAAAATTAAATCGTTTGAAAAATTTCAGTTAAACAACGAAAAGGCACTTTTAATGAAAGAATATTATGACAAACAATTAAATATCTTAATTCAAGGTATCCAAGAAGACAATAATAATGTTTGGTAGAAAAAAGAAAAAAATTATTGGAAAATTTCAAGATTTTTTAAAAAATGGTTTAAAGATAACAAATCGAAATGAAATCAAGTTCTTAGATATTCATCGACATCTTCATTAACCCATTACAAAGAACAGCAGACCAATTCATCGACCGATAATTGTTAAATTGCTTATAATGTGTGACAAAAATTTAAGTTTTAAAAATTAAAAGTTGAATTATTTTGCCAATCATTCTATCTTTGCTTTGCTAATCAATTACTAATTTTAAGAGTAGAGTTGTAAAACGATAAAACTATTATAAAAGAACTCGAGGGTATCACTTTATTTTAAAACTACATTTTTTTGCGGGCAACATAATTTTGCTTCGCGGACCAAAAGCCGCCGGTTCCAGACAACCATAGTGCAACAAATTAAAAAAAGCTAAAATAATGGTTTAAAAGCTTAAAATAATTATAAGTTTTAATCCAGCAAAAGTTCTTTCCGACCGTTTTTGCTCACGGATATCTTTTCCAAAAATTTTTAAGCTGCGGTCCCCTAAGTTTTTAATCATTACGATTCACAAAGATTAATAATTTTGTAGAATACTTGTTCGTTAGACAAGACAAGACAGCATACTTTTATTTGTGGAAGATGACAAAAAATAATAAAATAACAAAAATTGAAAATTGAAATAGAACAAAATAATTCAGTCGCAGGGAGACTGCGATTTGACCTTTCGGTCTTCTAGTCAGCAGCCACACTTGAGAGTAAAACTACTTGTAGAACTACTTGTAAAATTGAAGTGTTGCAGAACAGAAAGTTTTTAATTTTAAATATAAGGTTTCAATAAATACTTTTTAAATTCATATTTAAAAATATTGTATGAAGTATTATGAATTTAAATAGAAACTTCGTTCCATGTCTTAACTCCTTGGTACCTTATACATCTTTGTAATCGGGAAGTTTTATAAAAAAGAATATACAAAGTGTTTTTTGATTTTTTGTTTAATCTAGTGCTCTTTTTTGATATCTGGCTGATTAAAGTAAAATAATTAGACAAATTTTTGGGAAACATTTTTTAAAATTAGCTTGAACAAATTTAATAACTCCAAGTTTATACTGTAAAGATCTGTAAGTTGTAGAATCTTAAGGCTATCGTAATAAGGTGAGGCACTATGACAAAATTTGGCCGCACCTATGTATTTAACGGCTTAATTTTGAAGAGTTATCAATTTTTTAAGATACATCGGAAAGGTAGATCCCTAAATAATAAGGCCGTACAATAAGTAGAAATATATTTGAGCGTAATAAATTTTTAACGGTGCTTTTTTTGGTAGATAGTGTCTGATTTTAGAGATAGTTCCAATCGTTCTTCATATTTTATATGCAATATTTGAGATGTGAGATCAAAATTAAGATTGATATCAATAGTTAAACTGAAATATTTAATACTTGTGCATTATAGAATATAAAAATTATTTAAAAAAACATTAGTTTGTGGAAAAGGTTTATTTAATTTGGGAGGTATAATTAGAAAGTTAGATTTAGAGGAATTAATCGTGAGTTTGTTAGAATCAAACCAAATTGTTAGACTTTGAAGTTTTTTATTCATAATTTTAGTAAGGAAAGTAAGCTTAGGGGCAGAAAAAACTAGGCATGTGTCATCAGCAAAGAGTATCGACATGCAATTAACCGCCTGAGGAATATCATTAACACAAAAAAATAAATAAAAGAGGATCAAGAATCGAACCCTGGGGAACACCACAATTATTTTGTAGCAGCTTAGATTTTGCACCTTTAATAAAAACGAATTGTTTGCGTGATAAAGCGATTGAATTATTTGATTTGCTGAGCCGCATACCCCATAATGTTCTAGTTTGAGGTGGAGAATGTCATGATTTATTGAATCAAAAACTTTAGTAAGGTCAAGAAAAACCAAACCAGTGAATGGATTAGAATTTATATTGTCATTGGAGTTTGTGATAACAACAACAAAAGCATGATTGGTAGAGGTCTTATTTTGAAAACCATATTGAGTGTTTATGATTATATTATGTTTATTTGAAAATTATTTATACGCTTGTAAATAAGTCCTTCAAAGATTTTAAAGAAACAAGGAAAAATAGAAATAGGGCGATTATTTGTGGTTTCATCACGTTCTTCTTTTTTAAAAATTGGAACTATCCTTGCAATTGTACAACTTTCGGGAAAAACGCCTTCTGTGAAACAAAACTCGGTAAAAACTTGAAGATACAGAATAATAACTGAAGAGGCGATTTGAAGAAAAAAATCTGGAATGTCGTCATGACCAACTCCTTTATTTTTTTTTAGAGAATAAATAGCACTAAAGATTTCTGCGGGTTGGGTATGCTGATATAGATAGAAGAAGAAACTTGTTTGTTTAAAAAGGTAGAAAAAGACTTAAAGGAAGTATTTGAAAAGTTATTTGTTAAATTTGAGCCAATTGAGCAAAAAATTTATTAAATTTATTGGCTATATTTTGATAATAATTTGAAATTGTGCCACAGTCAGTAACTAATAAGTCAGGAGTATCTTTAATTGGTTTAGAGTTCGAAAGCGTAGAACGAATTACATTCCATACTTTACGAGCGTCGTTTTGGCATTCATCTAATTTAAAAGTATAATATAATTTTTTAGACAAAGTCTTTAGTTTAGTTAGTTTATTAAAGTAAATTTTATAAAATGATTTATTTTCTTCACCACTTAAAAAATGAGATTTAAACATCCGTCTCTTTTTCTTAAATGAGGTTAGTAAGCTTTTAGTAATCCACGGTTTTTTGAGAAAGTTTTCTCATTCTTCTTAAAAGTGGTCTCAAGGGCGCATGGGTGTGAATAAAATGTGATATAATGTCGACAAAGTTCTTAATAATAAAATTTTTATTAGAGAAGGTAGGTCGACGGCTAAATTAATTGTCCAAATCGGTTTAAAGGTCTTAAGAAAACAATTCTAAACAAAACTTTGTTTTGTCTCGATAAAACGATTTCTCTACATTTTTTTATTGTTGATGTGAAGTTTTTATTGATAACACAAAAAATTGGGTAGTGGTCAGTCAAGTCAGATTTAACTATAAAAGATTGCAATTAATGTTTTGAATCATTGGTTATAATATGATCGATTGTGGTTGATAAATTGTTAGATCTATTTGTTGGCTTAGTAATTAAGGGTATAGCATCGTGACTAAAAATTGAATTAATATATAAATTAGCAATATTCATACGGCTATCTCTATGTAAGTTACTATTAAAATTTCCCAGGATGTAATAAACGCTTTTTTTGCGAGAGAGGTCTAATAAGAAATTTGAAAACTCGTCAATTCAGTTATTTTAGTTTGATCTGGATGGTAAATTGCACCCATGATAAACTCAGTCTTGAAGCTGTTTTCAGAGATATCTAACCATAAGCACTCAGATTTTGAAAAGTTATATTGTGTGATAGATTTCTTCGCTTGAAATTTATTCAAAACGTAAATTTCCACACCGCCAGCGTTATTTGTAGAATCAATATGAAAGAAGATAGTTAGAAAGTGAGATGTTTAATAGAGGGTGCAGTTTAATTCGTGTTTCAGTTAAGCATATTACATCAGGTAAAAATTTTAGTTCAACCAAGAAATATGCCATGGGTGATTATTTACGGGTAGATCATTTTGAGTTTAAATCTAAATAATCACATACTTTTATATCAAAAAATTTGAGAAGTACGTACACTTCTTCAGGAGAATGATCACTTATTCGCAGGGTGGCTGCTTTATTCGGCTCAAGAAATTTATTTAACTTCTTGTTATTTCCCAAAAGCTCCCATATCTGCTTTTAAATGAACCATTTTTGCTGTTGAAAGATAGGACTAAACCGTACGATTTGCACGATTAGTTACTAACACTTTGATAATAATAATTCTGATTACAACACTACATAGGTAAAGAGAAATAAAAAGAAATTAAAAAAAAGAAGATTTAAAAAATATTTAGCTATACAGCACTAACCTGTGTAGTAAATGAAAAGAAAAAAAAAATTAAAAAAAACAAACGTGAAATTTAAAGCACATCTGGATATAACATTTGATCAATCGACAAACATAAAATGTTTTAATTAAACACCATAACAACGTAACATAACACCATAACAAATTTGATAAAATAGTAGCCCAATATTATTGGACCAATTTATCAGCTATCTTAATTTTGCGCAAATTAAGATAGAAAAAATTAAATGTCACTCCGATGAGGTTGGAAGCTTTCGCGTTTTGAATCATTCGATTGAGACCTTTTTATTATAAGAATAGAGTTAACTTTGTTTTTACGTTTCAATTTAAAAATCAGCGTTTGAGTAAACTTCAAAAGGCAATTGTAGGAATTACCATTGCAAATTGAAACAATTAGTGACTTATTTCCTAACGAAATCATATCTGCATCAAAGTAAAATAACATAATTAATAAATAAATGAATAAATGAATAAAAATACAAAACAGAAAAGCACATTGGCGATGTACGCAATAATTGATTGAATAAATGAATATAAGGAGAGTGTTTACATTCATTTATAACAGTGGTTCTTAACCTGGGCGCTGAAGGTGTACCGTATTTATCTCACTGCAGATTTGCCCTGACTGAAGCTTCAAAAATCTTTCCACTCTTCACTGTTTTACTGAAGAGCAGCAACTCTTTATAACTCACCTTATTCTTCGTTGCATCATAGTCACTGTTCCGAACGGTTTTCTTTATAAGTTTATTTGCCTGCTGTTTTCTTTAAAACTGAGACCGCATCTAAATAGGTCATCGCTTTTCGGCCGAACAATAAATTGTCGCAGTGTCTACTCGTAAGCTTTTGACCTGGTAAATACTTGACTTCTGCTTATACGGTTGTTCTGCTCATAAACTTCAATTTATCTTATTCTAAGAACTAAATTTCCCAATTACTCAACCGTGCAATTTAGAATCCTATGCACTTCACTGTATAACTCATCATCTTTAGCAGTTACATTATGGTGGGCGACAGCCTATGGAAATCTCTGAAAAGGGGCGCTGGGTAGAAAAAGGTTAAGAACCACTGACTTATAATATCAAATCAACTTTGTTATTGTTTATGAAAAGTGTGTAATTACCGTCAAGTGCTTTCCAAACAGTCTTCTTTTTATTCTTCTCAGCTTCTTTATAATAGGGTAATAGAAGTTTTAGCTGTTCTTGAAACTGAACTGGCAGATAATCAGTAATGTAAGTATTTAGATCGGTGCTTCCACTTTCTTTACGTATAGCATTATAATATCTAAAAAATTTTTGCTAATTTAAACCAATTTTAAAATAGATAAAAAAGTGACGACTGAAGAGTTTTTTTAATGGGAAAATTCTATCAATAGTGTCATACAATAGTTTTTCCGTTCTTTCTGAGTAGGCCTAAATAACTATCTCTACTTATCTATAACAAAACAGCTTCATTTTGAGCCTATACAAATAAAACTCCGAATTACTCTTTAATAGATATTAAGTTTACAATTATGTCGATACATTTCCTGTATATAAGTCAGCATATCAACAAATTCCTAACCGTATAAATCAGCTTATAGGCCACAACTTTACTTTTTATTTTTGTTCTACAATAGTAATTTTAATGATTTGCCTGTTAATTATTTTCAAACTATTTTTTATGCTTTTAAGTTTTTCATAATCATCAAAACCTAAAGTCAACTGGAAATATGAAAAAGTACATTTGTTGTACACCTAGTTTCTATCATTTTGTTGTACTGGGTTACTAAAGTACTTTTTCTTGTTTGCAGCTGCTCGAAGCACAACTGATCAACTTTCTTTTAATTGAAACGCGACAAAAGGTTCTCTATTTAAAGCACGAGCTACTTTCGATGACGTCACAATGGACACTAAAGGCCTTGGGCCCGGCAGCGCTAAAGCTGCACACCCCTGGTAAAAATCATGTCTTTTTTTTCCGTACATCTCTTATACAGCATCATTTCAGGTACAAAGTTTCTTTTAAAATTAAAATCTGTTTTTTTTAAAAAGAACGTTAAAAGATATTGCAGCGTAATCAAAAAGACCTAAAAAAAATAAACATCAAGATTGATTGTGGATGCGTGCAGCAGCTTTAGCAAACATTTATTAATATTTTTTTAAAACTAACCATCAATCTCTCTTTTGTAATTAAACTTAGAACTAATTAAACTGATCGGTAATTTCACTAAAATTCCAAAAATAAGGTTAAAATGTATTTAAAATACTTAAAGATTAAAAAATTTCGGTTAACAGTAAATTCATTTGAAACAGAAGAAAAAAGTTATCTTAAAAAAGAAAAAAAGCTGTTCAATATAAAACCGTAAGTTTTTATGGGACCGAACAATTTTTTATTCAAGGAAAAATAAATACCAGTAAAATATTTTTAAATGTACTCCTTTATTTTAAAAAAATTTGCATCGCACCCCAATTATAAATTTTTGTATTACTTTCATTATGTAAGCAACTGAAAGTAAGGAGTCAATTTTCTAAACTTTATTACAGAAGCTAGAAAATTTGTCAACCAGCTGTGCGTGAGATCGCCGTTTAACGTTTATGTCGCTATCTGTTTAATGAATAAAAAAAAGGTTTGTAATAAGCAACGATTTTAAAAGGCTAAGTAAACGATTTTAGAACCTAGATTTAAATAAAAAAGAATGATTTCTTATCATGAAGATTTTTTTCTTTTCTGCAAAAACATTTTTGCACAGTGGTCGCAAAAATTATCGAATAATAATTGATTATTTTTTTCTTAAGTTTATTTTTACAGAAGCCGTTCGAGTATTTTTTGCATTTTCTAATATACATTATTTTCTCAATGAAATTAGTCCGGCTTCTACTTGCAGTTGTGTTAATTTTTTTTTTAGCTAATCAAGGTAAGTGTTAATATTTATTTATCGGTTAAAATTTTATTTGTTAATTTATTTATCTGTTAAACACACAAAAATCGCTCATATCTGGTATATAGAAGGATCGTGTATATTCTTATGCGTTTCATTTCATTAATAATCTTTTTAAAGAATTGAAAGTTTATGTTTTTTAATGAAAGTTCAGTAGTACTTAACATGTAGAAAAATTTTAACTAGAGGAAATATTTTTTTAACTTTGATACTGTATTATCTAAATTAAATTAGATAAAAAAAAATTTAATGGATATGGAGAATTAACCTTTTTTTTAATATCTAAAATTATTTCTCCAAAATTAAACAATAAAAAAGGAAAAATATCAATTTTTGTAATCTTCGTAGGTACAACTACACTTATTTTTTCATAAAAACAATAGTTTTCAACCTTTTTAAACTTGCTGACCGGTACATTTCCAAATAACTTTTGCCTTCCAGTAGCCTTTTAAATCTAAGAAAATTGTGTTAACATTTCCGTCAACTTTCTAAATTAGCTCTTTTTAAAACTCAACTATAGCGCCAAAAGATCCAGCAATTAAAGTAAAAATTTGATATACATTGAGGCGGACAGGCAAAAAAAGTCATCGGGGAGCGAGTCGGTTGGTAGAGCGGCGGTTGAGAAACACCATAAGCATTTCACAAATTAAGCACAAATTCACAAATAAGCATTTCACAAATTTAATGCTTCAAACTTTGACTTATTAGTTGTTACATTTTTTTAATGTTAAATTTTATATTATATTTTTTGTATTGCAGCACACTCCCGGATGTTCGGACATAGAAGAAATGCGCGACATTACCAAAAGATCCTGATCAAGGTACTTTTACCATAAGATAAAAACGTAGAATAATCATGTAAACAAAAACTAAAATCCAACCAAATTTTTCATTGTATTTGTTTTGCACATCCAAGCGTAACATGAGTTCACGGTGTCTATTCTCCGCAACATTGCGCCTGTGTTAATGACTTTCCACAGCACAGCACAGTCATGACTTTGTGACAATGTCTAAGGAACCCAAAGAGAGATCTTGCCAGCGCAGAAATAAAATCTTGACCTTTCACGACGCATAAGTAGGAACATTAACAGGTACACAAACCAAATAGTATAACAAAAAGAGAAGAGCAAAATATTATTTTTTATGTTTTGCAAATATCTTTCCAAATAAAATATATCAGCACAGACTCTTAAAATTAACTGGTCAAATTTTATTGGCCTCTATTTAAAGTCCTAAAATAATGCCTTTTTCTTCTCAAAAATATTTGTCTGGTCATCGTTAGCTAATATTTTTTGCTACAATATATATTACTTAAAAAAAAAATTTGTCGACTTTGTATTTTTTTCGTGTTGCAAAGACAGTACTAACTGAAGTAGTGACCATAGACCAACAAATTTGAAGAAAAACAACAAAAATTTTTGGATTTAAAATGTGCTGTCGGATGTTTTTTTCAATAGTCATGTTAAATAACAACTTGTTTAAAAAGTAAAAATATTATCTCTAGTATTTTTTACTTTTTCTCTTTTGATAGCTATTTACTTTAGCTTTAACTGAATTACTTTTTTCAACCCGGATCCTATTTAAAAGCTTGTACGAAAAGTTTAAGGATTCGAAGAAAGAAAAGTAGTATAACTCGAGCGAAGCCTTTTTAAAACATGATTCACACCATTGTTTACTTCTTTATAATGAAAAATAAACAGTGAGGTAGCAATTAATTTTCTTCTTAGGCGTAAGCACATTGAAAAAAAAAACATAACTTTCCATTAAAGATCTTTAAGATCGCTTCTTCGACGCGCTTTCCGCGTATTGCAAAAAAAAAATGTTTTAAAAAAACATAAAAAACATGACTCATCAATTTTAAAAGCTTTTTCTCAAAGGTCAAGACGTCCGAATTTGGTTCATCGGCAATGAATTTCAAAAATCTTTACCGGTTCAAGAAAGAGCAAACTTGCTGAAATATACGGTTGTGCAAAAAAATATCGATTCAACAACCAATATCGTAAACAACAACCACAACTCTATACAAATTTTATTGAAATAACATTTTCTAATCATTTTAAAAATTGAAAATACGCATACCTAAGAAATTTCGTAAATATTTGACAAATTTTGACAAAATATGATTCAAAAAGCTTTTTTAATATTATTAATACTAATCTTTTAAAGTCTAAAAGTAAAAGAAATCCAAAAAATTAATTAATAGAGAAAAATATCAAATAAAATGTAAAATTTGCACTTTTCTTGTGTTTACTTTTTAAGGTTGCACGAATCAAAATTTGCAGCAATACTACTGCCAAAAGTCAAGCAATATTTTCTTTTCAAATCAACTAAATATCAGTCGATTGTAAGACACAGGAACTGAAACACTTTTTTGTATATTATCATGGAATAGTTACAGTAGTTTCCGCGTTCAGCGCAGGTTGCTCCGAATACCAAACAAATTCTTTACATCAGGAATGGGCAAAGTTACTTGAAGGCAAAGAAATTTATCGCTCTTATTTGTGATATTACTAGGAAGTGGAGACCAAACAGTATCTGGATTCCTAAATAGAACATTGAATACTTGGCAGGCTGGATGAAAAGGCTTGGCCGGCCGATTTGGCCGGCGGGCCGTAGTTTGCCATGACAGTATTGGGCAATATTTTTCGGTAAGCCGTCTTGAAAAGCTAAGTCAAACTAAAGTCAAATAATTGATTAAGTAACGGAATAAACGATTTATGTAAGCTGAAATATTTTGGAAAAGGATATTAAGATCAATTATCACCGTTTATTTTAATTTATGAGTGACGTTTTTTTGCCGGTTACCAGAATGAAAATTATGGTAAACAATAATAATAATTACTTTATTGTTTAAAAAAAGTCAAAATAAAACTTATTTTAAAAAAATGTAAATATTTTTTTGTGTTTTTTTTAGACTCAGTGTAGTTTAAGCTGTATTTTTAGTTTTACAGTAAATAAAGCGGTTATAATTTGAAAGTTACGGCTGTATAATAATAAACTTATAAAAAAATCTACCGTTTGTGTAACAACTGATACAGTTGTATTGAGCTACTTAGGCATAAATCAAATTTTTCTTTCTATTGTAGCAATTCTTTGTTTTCTTTTCAGTTCAATTGTCTTCCATACTGTGCCAAATTTAAAGAAACTAGAAATTACCGATTTCAAAGCTGTTACTTGTCAGATAAACCAGGTTGGTTCAAACTTTAAGAAATATTTTGAGAAAGTGTACAATTATGCTTTTAGATTTGTTAAAACCAAAAATTTTATAATTATTATTTTAAAAATTCCCAAGTCCCGAAATAAGTAAAAATAAGTAATTTATTTTCATAAAATTTTGTTTCTAGCTTGTTCAAGTAGCAAATTTTGTCAAATTTTTCCGAAGCTCAATCTTGAATCACTAAGAAAAATAATAAGCTTTTCTATATTTGCTTATTTTTGAATAAACTTGTTTTTTTTAAATTGCAAATAGTTTTTGATCAACAGTTTTTTTTTAATTTTCAGTAAAATGTTGGAAGTGTCGTTATCGTCATCGTTGCTTTAGAAAGCCCAGAAGAGTGATTTAAACCTTCTTTGTCTAGAATCCATAATGCAGCCACTTTTACTAAACCGACTGCTTTCTTTCCGGTGCCTGTAACTTTTATTTACTAATTTGAAATGTTTGATATTGTTTTTGAAAAAGTGTCATTAAAAAACCAAAAGTATGCAAAAAGCACCGAAAATCTTCGTGTTACATCAATAAAAAAAAAATAAAAAGCAAGTAATTTGTCAAAGCGTGATTTCATGCTCTACGACGGCGTGAATTTAAAATTTGAGCATTTTAACTTTTTAGAACTAGTTTAGCAATAAAATAAGTTGCTAGAATTTTCTTATCAGCATCAAGCTAACTTTCAAATATAGATTAAATTTAAAAACAAGTTTATATTACAGTTTTTAAACAATTCCTATTTTTCGCATAAAGTTGACCAATTACACAACTAGATTTTAGACATTTTTTTAATATTTGATCATAATTAAAAACGAAATAAATAATTTTTTTTAATTAGAAAAAAAAATAGCGAAAAATAAAAAGCTTTAAAAGTTAAGCTAAAGTCGAATTCCATTAAACTAAAATTCAAGGACTTAAAAGTAAAATTAAAATGTTGACAACATAGTCGAGTGATTAGAGGTTTGTAATTGTGATTGACATGTTCTTGGTTCAAAACCTACTCGTGCCGTTGTGTTTTGTCCTTGGAAAAAGCACTTCACAAAAATTTTGCTGATTGATATCTTGGCAACTGTTCAAAATTTCGGTCATATCTCTAGAAAAATAAAAAAAAGACAAAAAATAAAAAAATTTCAAGCGGTCAGCAACACCTTGACATCTCCGTTGGCAGGTCTGGGTAAATGTTTCCCCTTAGCGCCTAATGCGCTCTCAATGAAGTCAGGAAGATAAATATAGAAATTAAATAAAAAAAATAAAATGACTTGTTGGAATAATAACAATAAAAATTAGTGGCACTTATCTAGTTATTTTTCCATGTTGAAAAAATGTCTACAGTATGATCGAAAAAACAAAAAATATGATGCATCAGTGTCTGTCAGTTGTTTTTAACTTTATTTGTATCTTTTTCCCTAACTTTTTGTAAAACAAGAATAACAAATTTGTCTAACATCTTTACAAATATAGTATCTCGAATCGAATCCAAATCCAAAACCACAACCGATTATTTTGTTTTCGGTTTATTGGTTTCATGTACAGTAACACTTTTTTTTAAGTATTTTGTGTTGCCATTGTTTCAAATAAGAGTTTTCTATTTTACGAGGTAATTAAATCAGCAAAGGATGCTTCAACGAGTTTTTAGGGTTTAAAGATTTTATTTAATACCCAGGAATTTTACCAAACAAATGAAATATTTAATTTTAAGGCAAAATATCTTCGTTGTGACGTTTTATTGGGCGCCTCACCAGAGTATGTTTACTACTAGGAGCCCCCAGAATAAATCTATATTTCATGTAGGATGCTTTGCTTTACAATAATTAATTTTTTTAATTGGTTAAACATTTATGCCTGTCTGCGTACTGATTGTAAAATGCTAGTTTTTTCCAAATCTGTAATCAGGGCTATAAAAAAGCTTATTAGTAAATTTAATCAATCGACAATTAAAAAATTAGTGAACATAATTAATGAAATTATCTTCTTTCTCTAAATTATCAATTTTGTAAAAAGAATAATTATGGTAACTATGATTAATAAATAGGTAAAAAAGTAAAAAAGTGGTAAAAATAGTTTTATAAATCCAAAAAGAATAAAACGACGTCTTTAATGTCTTTTAATGCAATTTACTTGTTTAAAACATTTTTAAAACATATATCACTTTTAAAAACTATAATAGTACAATTACTTTAGTCCAAAATCTATTTAAACTGAAAAAATGCTGCAGGAGCTATTATATACGAGTACTCGTAAAATTCAAAAAACTTTTAAGCCAGGGGCGTCCAACCCGTGGCCCGCGCAGTATTTTTTAAGCTCTCTGTTCCGTCAATTTTGGCAAAAGTCGAAGACAGATTTGATGTGAAAACCCCTTTTTTCTTGTTTTTTTTTCAAGCTTTAGAGATCACTATGATTTTTGAACAAAAAGTGGGAAATCTAAGACTGATTTCAGGCAAGGACCTTTTTTTTTTTTAGAGATCACTATGACTTTGGGCAAAAAGTGGGGTGTTTTGTTTGTTTGACCCACCAATATTTTCGATAAGTCAAAGTGGCCTTCGTCTCAAAAAGGTTGAACACCCCTGTTTTAAGCAAAAATGTAGTTTTTGTTGACATTTGTTGTCACTTAGAGATAACCCTTTTCGACGTGATATTGCTATCCCACAAATCTGTTTTCAAAGTATGGTATCACCAAAATGCTCTTGTTTCTACATCATAATAATTATTCTAATATTTTTAAATATTTAACCATTAGAATATTATTACAGGTTAAAACGAGACATTGCAGGATGCATACCTCTATTTTTAAACTTCAACTAAAAATTTACAATAAGATTGTGAAATCAGAGGTATTACCTGAATCTGCCTGACTTGACCTATTGGCAAACTCAATTGCTGAACATACCTAAACAGAAAAATACAAAATCGGAAAAAGATAAAGGACTTAGTTAAAAAATAGATAGTACTTTTATTCTGCATTTCAAAAAATTCTTTCACAATTATCTTAGTTTGATCGATCATGGCCTATTTTAGGTAATAGTAAAGTAGGCCGTATATCGATACAAAAAAGATGTCGACTAATATAATCACAAGTTTTAAATTTTCAAAATAGTGAGCTTTTGAAAGTAAATAGGCTTTTGAAAATAAAACCATAACTTTTTTATGGTTTTATTTTTTGGGAAAGCAATATAAATAATTGGGTAACGAAAGTATCAATAATCCTTTTATTGCCAAAATAAGGATTAAGCTTTAAAGAATTTTTATTAAAATTAAGTATCATCATCATGTGGCAAATCAATAATAACCTTTTGAAGAAATATCAGTGGATAGCCAAAATTAATCAGTGTCGTGATACACAAATTAACCGAAATTACTTCATTAACACTAGCAACACGGAAGGTGTCATTTTGACACCTTTCAAAAAATAAAATAGAACTAATTCAAAGCCGATTGCTGTGGAACCGCTTCCTTGTGTGACTTTTAATCCTTTAATGAACTCGATATATTAATATTATTGCAACCATTTTTTTTTTTGGAGAACAAAAAGTGGCCTAATTTTCGTAATTTACCTTAGACGACGGGAGGTGTCATTTTTTCACCCATTGCACAGTTTTCTTAGTAGTAATAAATTTTTAAATCCTTTTGCGACATGACCATCTAAAATACCTCGTCTATAATAGATGCATTATTTTATTATTAAAAATCTACTGTTGACAAGTTTTTCTGAGTAGTATAGCTTTTGTTTACTGTGCAGGTTGTAAGCTAGCAAGTGATCGAAAAAAATTATCAGTTGAGCAAGTTTTATCTGTTCCACGTGACATACCCAAAGATATATCTAAACGTGGGAATGAATAACCCCTTGCACAGAGTCAGAGAATGATGAGTTTATTCTGGATTCCAGTTCTTTTGAAAGTGAAAATGACGACATACAGGAATTGCCAGGTAAATTTTTGTAAAACATTTTTGGGTTTCGTTTATTATAAGAGACTTTTTGGCTTTTTAATTTAAAAAAAATAGGGTTAGGATTATGGTTGGATATAGGATTAAGACTAAGGTAGGCTTAACGAGGGTTAGGGTTAACGTAACTAGAGTTAGGATTAGTATTAGTAAAATTGGGTTAATTTTAGGTTTTGGTTAGCCTATTTTACTATAGTATGTTAACCCTAACTCTAAGCTAAAATCTAACTCAAACACTAACTTTAACACCCACTCTAACCCTACCTAGGCTAACTCTAATTCTATTCTCCCAAATCAATAAGCCAAAAAACGCATAGGACTTACCCTTTGTGTCCCAGTAAATATTTTTCATCTGGCCAACGTTGGCGAAAGGCAGTTTTCCAGCAGCAGAAATGTTGGCAAGATGATGGCGTCCAATGTTGGCCCAGAGTCGAGTGCACCAAAATCACATTTTCCGCCAACACTGATAAACTGCGCTTTGCCAGCGTTTAGCCAACACTGAAATTCCAGACGCTGTAGATAGTTGGCTGACTATGAATGACCAGCGCATGCTACCGCAGCTGCCCAACTACTTTAGCAATCTTACCAACCTTGGCAAAACGCTAATTGCCAACTTAAGAAACATTGACAAGATGTTGGTGCTAAACATTGGCCCAGAGTTGTGTAAGGTGGATTCTACTATTTTGCTAACGTTTACCCAACGTTTACTCATTTGTACCACCATGCATCATTACCACTGTAGTATGCATAATTACCACTATAGCGAACTAACGAATCGCTGGAATGTTCCACTTGGCTTCGTGCTGGTCACGTGACGGTTCCTCGTTAAGTTGCTCATAAAAAATTTGACGCGTCCGGCAGTTGATTTTTTTTTTTTTTTGTATAAAAATTTTAATAATGGTTATAAACACACACAAAAATCAAATTAAAAGAAACACATATTTTTAAGAATATGACAAGAATTTTTATGTACCACTGGTTATCGATTTGACATTACGATGATTTTATAACGGAATGCGAATGTAAAGAAAAGAAAGAAAAACTAATACAAAGTGATAGACTTAAATGCTGTATTTTGAGGAAGAGGAAACGAAATATGAACAAAAGATTAACATGAATAGTTTAGTCTGTGTTATCTGGAAAATTTTTTTCAAGAAATGTTTTGAATTTTGTTTTGATTTTATAATTTTCTTATATAAGAAGGGATGTAGGAATGGGAGAGTTCAGGAATGTGTTGTAATTTCTTAAATTGAACATGGAGAGTCGGATTAATGAGGCTAATTTAGATGTAATGGTATGTGGTGCACCGATTGTGTTAGTGTAGTTAAAAAGAAGAGTGCTTTGTGTAAGGGTAGTAGGTTTTTTTAGTACAGCAGTGAGGAGGGGTTCTAGGTCTGAAATTAGTTTTTGGGTGAAAGAACAGTGAAATAAAAGATGGTGAGGGTCATCGGAAAAAGAAAGACAGATTTTACAAAGAAAATCATTTGGGTTGCGAGGTTTAATGTTGTGTTTTAAAAAAAAACATTCCCATGTGTAGCCTTTATAAGCTGTCTTGAAGGATATTTCCTTTTCCAGGTTTGAAAAGAGGGAAGGGCGGGGTTTTGTAAGTATAAGCCGTAACCATGTATGAGGGATAGTGTTGTTTGTAATGGGGGTAGGGTTTGGATCAGGTTTGAGAAGAGTTTGGTAAAGTGATTTAAAAGTTAGATTGTCAATAATTTCTAAAGGAATAGAGATTTTTGTGTAAAGAGAGAGGGTTTTGGTCCATAGAGTGTTTGGTTTCGGACGGTGGGGTTGGGAGTTGGAATATAGATCACGCTTTATAGGTAAGATTTTTGTGCCAATATTATACTGTATATTCCATAAGTCATCCAGAAGTGGGGTTGGGGATTGGGGGTTTTGAGGAGAAATATAAATTTCCATAAAAAGGCTGTGGTAGTTTTAAGTCCAATGTTTGGAAGGGCAATGCCACCGTCAGATTTGGGTAAATACAGGGAAGATCTTTTAATAGGTTCAAAGGGTGAGAGGTTCCATAAAAATTTGAAGAGAAGAGTGGTTAAGGTTTTGATTTGTTTAGGTGTTGGAAGAATGATTCTGGATAGGAAGAGGATTTTGGGTAGAAAGTGTTGATTTATGGAGATAGTTTTTGAGAATAGGAAATCTTTTGGGTTTAGGGTAGCAAATGTAGTATGAGGGAGCGTACGGATTAGATCGTCCGAGTTTTTTGACAGATCTTCTTTATGAAAAAAAAAGGTTATTCCAAGGATTTTAATGGAGGTAAGAGTTTTACCTTGGGGAAAGGAGGAACGAAAGAAAAATAGTAGTGTAGGGGAGTTAGATATAATGGAGGTTTTGGAATGATTGATTTTAAGACCTGAATAAAGGGAAAATTCTTCGATAATCTCACGAATTTCAGAAAAGGATTGTGCGAATGATATAAAAAGGGTCAGGTCATCGGCATAATGACTGACTTTGAGGGAAGAGGTACCAATGGAGATTCCTTGGAATTTAGATAAAGCTAGTAATTTTTTTGTAAGTGGTTCGATTCCAATTAAAAATAAGAGCATACTAAGTGGACAACCTTGACGGATGCCACATTTAACAGAAATAGGATCAGAAAGAGAGCCATTGAGGTTTAGTTGGGCGGTTAGGTCAGAGAGAAAAATTCGGATCCAGTTTAAAAGAGTATCTGGAATTCCTAGTTTTGAGGCAGTAGCAAGAATAAACTCGTGAGATATACTATCGAAAGCTTTATAAAAGTCAATTTGAAGTATAGCTAATGGTTGATTGAAGTTATTTGTATAGTTGATAGCTGAAAGGATGTTTAGATGGTTATCGAAGATCTGTCTGTTTGGGAGACCACATTGCTGTTCTAGAGAGATGATAGAGTTTAGAATAGGTTTGAGTCTGGATGAAATTATTGTAGATAGGATTTTATAGTCTGTATTTAACAGGGATATAGGGCGCCAGTCATGAATAGTTGTGGGATTGGGTTTTTTAGGGATTAATTTGATAAGGGCGAGAGATTGGGAGCAGGTAAGTTTTTTTTGAAGATAGGAGTTGTTAAAAGTTTGGCATAAGAAAGGAATTATTGAAGAGAAGGAAGTATAGAAGCTTGCGGTAAGCCCATCAAGGCCGGGAGCAGAGTTTTGATTAAGGTTTTGAATGGCTGCGCGAATTTCGTTATGTGTAATTAAGGGGGAAGGGGGGAGGAGTTGTAGGACATCATTAGAGATTGAGGTGGAAATTTCATAAAGATAATTGAAGGGATCAGGAGGAGTAGTTGTAGGGTTCCACAAGTTTTTAAAGAAAGATATGTAGGGGAAAAATTTATTCGATTTATTTTCTGCTTTTGAGGTAGGAGAAGAAGAGTTTAAGTCAGAAGGTAATAGGGATTTGGACTGAGTTAGATTTTCAACAATAGAGGCTAAAGGGGAGGGGTTGTCAATACTAGTCATTGGGGGCAAGCGGGATCTAATTTGTGATCCTATTTGTTTGTTTTGTTGCAATTCTTCTAGTTGGTGTGTGGTATAGTAGATTTCTTTGTGTTTTCCTAATTGTTTAGCCCTGTTTAATTTGTTTTGTAGTATGGTTTGATGTTTTTTGTTCTTATTATGTTGTGATTTGGAGTAGAGGATTAGTCGTTGTTTGATTTTTAGTTTAATTAGATCCCACCAATTTAGAGGTTGTTGGATGGGATTGAGGGGCTCAGAAAGGTTTTTAATGAAGGTTTTGATGTAGAGGTGGATTAAAGGAATGGCAAGGATAGAGTTATTTAATTTCCTGTGTGATGATTTGAAATTTATTTTGGAGGGTATTTTCAGAGTGAGAGTTGGGCTTTTGTTGTGGTCGGAGAAGGTTATGTTGCAGTATGAAGATTGGGTTATTTTGGGCGTTAAGGATGAAGAAATATAAATGCGATCAAGTCTGGATGTTGGATGGGAGCGGGAAAAAGAGAAGGTTTTGGAATAGAGGTATAGATTGCGGTAGAAATTTATAAGGTCAAAGTTTGAGAGTAGTTTTTGGAATAAGATTTTATCAATGGTGATAGGTGTAAAATGTCCTGTTCTTTCAATTGGATTTGTCACTAAGTTAAAATCTCCAGCTATTATTACTTTGTTATTTTTGTAATCTAGTTTTTGAAGGTAAGAGGTGAGTGTTTTGATGGCTTTGGTGCGGTGAGAAGTTTGGGGTGATGAATTTCTAGAGGGGAGGTAGCAGTTTATAAGGGTATAGTTCATGTCAGATAGGGTAAAGGAGAGTAATTGAATATAGTTTGGGAGGATTATGTTGGATGAAATCATTTGTGGCTTAAGGTGTAAGTGATTAGAATTGATGATTGTGAGTGTTCCTTGTCGGTGTGAGATTTGTGGTGTTAAAGAGTGATCTGTGTCGGGATAAACTAAAAAGTTATATTGGTGTGCAAAGTGTGAAAGTTGTTGTTGTTGTATCGTGTGTGTTTCTTGTATAAATATGATGTGGATGTTATGTTGATTGATAAATTGTGCGAGTTTGTCTGCTGATTTGTTGAATCCGTTTATGTTTAAAGAGTTGAGTTTTATTACCATTGTCTCGAACAAAGGAAGAAGGAAAGTGTTTAAATTTTTGTGGGATAGAAAAGGTGTTATTTGTGAGTTGTAGGGTTCGAAATCGTGTCGTGTATGCATGTGAGGTCATATTTTGTCTAGACGTTAGAGAAAGTGTTGGTTTTGTATTTGCAAAATGTACAAAATTTAAATTTGTTTCTTTCTCGTAGATATGATAATAAAAGCAATAGTTAAACATATATTTTACAGTAGTTACAGACAAAGGATATAAAATATAGAAGATACTGATTAGCATAAAAAAGTTAAAATTACATACAATTACTGAGGGAGGTTATAAACTATTTTCCCTTTTTTTCTCTTTTAAATTGGTTCTTTTTTTCCTTGGTTTTAAGTCAATGGACATGCTTAAGGATTGGTGGGAAAGTGAATATTTTCTTTTTTGGCTATCAGGATCTTTGGATAACATAGGGGTTTGGGGGTCTTCATCTTTTGTTTCGATTGGTTGAGACGTTTTGGGGTGTTGTATGTCGTCAAATGAGTTGATGACATCTTCCTGGCTGGTGTTTAGGGATGAGGAGTTTAATTTGGGGTTTTGAGCTTTGGTACAGTCTGGGGATGGAATTACTTGTTCTAGGGATGGAAAGTTTTGTATAGTTTTTTCTATATTTTTCTTTGTAAGTTTTAATTTAGTCATAGGGTGGAGAAGGGGTGTTTCTACTGTTTTAAGGGTGGAAGTTACCGTCCTCGCATATGATTGTTTGGGGGGTTTGTGGTTATTTAGTATTGTATTTTCTTTCTCTTGGTTATTGTAAGAAGTTTTTTTTGGGCAATCTTCTAATTGGTGGCTCGTTTCCTTGCAGTAATTGCAGCGTAATTTGGGGGTTTCACCGTCAATATTTACTGAGATGAATCTACCTCTAAAGTTTATGGAATCTGGTGTAAATTTTCTTTTGAAATTTTCAAGATATAAATGGAGATATGGGTTATGGATAAGGGGACATTTTTTGTGTTTTCCGAATTCGTGGTGTTTTAGGTTTCCCAATTTCGAGTAATTTCTTTGAGAGTTTCGGTGTTGATGTCAAAAGGCATGGGATATAATGTAATTAGTTGTTTGTATCCTGGTGGCCTGAAGCCAGCATACATGGGCGTCCCGTGACCAATTTCCAGGGCGGGTAAAACTTCTGGGAGGGGCAGAATTATGCGAAAATGCAGTTTATATAGCGAAATTAAAGTATGTCCTAATAAAAGTCAATTTCCACGGGGCATATGCGGACGCCCATGCCAGCATAAATAATTAACTAAGAACTATTTTTAATTCAGGAAATAGAAACGCTTAAATAACAAATTATTAATAAAAATTTTAACTATTTCAAATAAAATTATGCGCATATCAAATGGAGCATTGTGCAACACGCACCGGGCTCATGCCGCTCAAATAAAATTGATTCATATAGACTTGAACAAAGGAGAACAAAGTTACATTGGCATTTTGTTGGCAGAGTTTGCAAATAGTTGACAGTTTTTCCGACTTTTTACATTCATCCAAAAACTATTCCAATTTTTTTCAACTATTAGACCGTAGAGACTAACATTTTTTTTTATTCTTTTTAAACGTTGAGACATAACAAAGGCATATAGACTATCCCTCATCAGAAAATGTTCTATTATTTAACAATCAAAGCAATTGAAATTTCATCAAGCAAAGAACTGTAGCAGAAGTACATTACTTATTGTCGCTGTTTTGTAAAAAGCTTGCATCAATATTTAACACAAACAACTGGTAATTTCTTTGAATAAAAAATTTTGCCCAATTTCTTACCAGCGTATCACCAATTTAGTCACAGGGGAGACAGCCAATGCTGCCTTCAACGTTGGCCCAACACATTACCAGCAGCTGTGAACACGAATTTTATTAAGCAAAGAAACAGTGACAAAAAAGCTTTTTTGAGCGTAAATTTAATTTTTTTTCCACATTAGTACTTAACGCAACAAATAGAACAAACCAGAACCCAAAAATAAATCATCAGCAAAAAGTTGGCATTGCTGGTTAAATGTTGACAATTTTGTCAACTTTCTCCCAACCCAGCCGCGCTAAAGCCAACGTTGACCCGATGATAAATGTTTACTGGGGTAGCAAATTAAACCCACTTTTTTTGTGAACCATTTAGCTATTTCTTTGTAAAATTGGTTGTAACTGCTGCTTAAAATTCTTAGGTAAAAGACTACGTTTGGTAAACGTACGAGCACACGGGAGACAGCAGCAAATTTAAGAAAAGAGAACGGAGCATTCTGATGAGCATGGAGATGCGTCAAATGTCGCTGTTCTGCATAACACTGTTTCAATTGAGCAAAACCAACAAGACGTATTTCATATAGCAGTAACTTATTAGTTGCACGTGATGACTCGGAATGGACTTCAGTCATTACTAGAACAAACTCAAGGCAGACGTTTGCAGCAAAACATTCCAAGAGAATGTCCTGGAGCAACCTCTTATGCTGAAAAAATGTAAGAACAAACAGTCCCGCTAGTACATGGTGTTTGATCATTGATAAGTTCATTCTTGAACATGTTCAAAGTTGCACTATAACCAAAGCTCACCGACAAACAAGATGCAAAAAATTTATTTGTACTGTCAAAGAGTTGGAAGTTTTTATTAGCGTCATGTATGTAAGTGGGTTGACGGGAAAAAATGATATGCCGTTGACCGATCTTTGGAATAAAAATGGGGGTATTGCATTTTGCAAGCAAGTGATCTCCAAAAATCGCTTGAAGGAGATCCTTCGATTTTTTCGATACGACAAAAAATCTAGTCGATCAGAAAGACCACAAAGTAACAAATTTGCTTTGGTTTTAACAGTATGGAATCGATTTATTAAAAATTGCATTGCATACTATAAGTCTGGAGCCTTTTTAACAGTGGACAAGCAGCTTTTTCCAAGTAAAGCACGATGCCCTTTCACTCAGTTCATGGCATCTAAACCGGATAAATATGGGCAAAAGTACTGGTTATTAGTAGATAAAGACAGCAAGTATGTTGCAAATGGTTTTCCATATGTTGAAAAAGATGAGTTGCGATCAATAGATGAACGTGTTTCTGATTATTTTGTAATGAAGTTAGCTGAACCATATTTAAAAGAAGGAAGAAACATAACCATTGACAACTATTTTACATCATTAAAACTAGCAAACTTTTTGAAGAGCAAAAACACGAGTCTATTGGGAACGCTGAACAAAAATTGAAGAGGAGTTTCCTGTGAAATAAAGAACATGAGAAACGTGCAATACGCTACCAAGCTGTACAAATCTGAAGATATTTTGCTCACTGTGTATCAGGGAAAACCCAAGAAAAATATTTTGCTGCTGTCACATTTTATTCATAATAATTTTAATCATAACGATGTAGTCTATTGCCGTTAAAAGTAATTCGTAGTTTTATTATAAGATAATATTCGCGTCTCTTTGAGCGCTGCTCTTGTGTTATGCGATACACGTCCGATGCGCTCTCTATTGCTCGATACATGTATCTTTTTTCTCTTTTCGCCGACAGAATGACGTAATATGGTTTTCAAACTTTACTGCAGCTCGCTTATTGTAGAATGTTCTGGCGTATTCGAGCATAGCGCATTCTCTAGGGAATTCCGGCTAAATATCGAATATACGAGTAAATTTGCGTCACGTGATCTTTTTTTATATAAAGTCGATGCGTAGAGAGATTATTATTATTAGGTGATTTGAGACAACTTGAGAGACGGCTTAAGTGAAAGTGAAAGTGATTGTGTTTGGGTACAGGAGGTGCTCCGTTAGATTTTGTATCGGTTGACGATTGTTGAATATATTTTGCTCAAGTAGTTGGGAGTTGTGTTCTACAAAGGTAGAATTATTGGTGTTGATTGAATCAAGTTATAGTGTTGATTCCGCTTTGTAGTTTGGCAAAGCGTGGAATAGAATTTTGTCGGTCGTGATTTTTGTAATACATTCGTTCTTATTAGAGACAGTGGTCTCTGTTTGTTGTGAAGAAGAGTCTTTAACGAAACTAATCCGAGCTTTTGTTAAACCAACTGTACAAAAGCTTCAGGCTCATAGCAAGACTACTTCTTAAGCCGGATAAAATAAAATTTAGACACAGCTTTGTTTCAGCGCAGATATTCGGGTTACCTAGCTTAACTGGTCCTTTGGGATTCCCGAACAAAGTCTGTGACAGCTGCTAAGCACTTTACATACAGATGCTGCGATAGCAGACAACCAAAGGAAAACACCAGAAACTGTCAAGTGTTACCACAAAACAAAGTATTGTGTGAATGTGGTAGACCAAATGTTCGCAAGTAGCCTACACTGTCAGGACAATGACAAAAAGGTGGGCTGTCCATTCTTTTCAAAATGCATTGAATCTTGCTGCTATAAACGCTTGGGTTTTATAGAAAGAAATTAATAGTGTAAAAATCCCAAGACAGCAGTTTTTGCAAAACTTGGCAGAAAAACTCGGAATGCCTTTTGTCAAAAGTTCTACTATGCCTCATACAATAATAAAACTGCCAAGTCAAAGACAACTAGAAAAAGAACCGCTCTGTTGGCAGATGCCGCAAATGCAAAAAATCTCTGTGGAAAATGCACTGCCAGTACACAACGTGTGTGCACAAGCTGCAAATAAAATACTTGCATATTGCTATACAGAATTGATGTGCGTCTTGCCGTTATATATCACATGTTTAGTTAGGTTTGACTTGTTTGTGTTGTTTGGCTAAAAAAATTAAACAAAACTGACTTTTGAACTTTCAAACTACATGGGTGTCAAAATGACACTCTCCGTCTTGATAAATTAAAATTTCAGTCTGTCTAGTGTTAAGTTATCAAATTACATGATTTTTTTATTTTAGAAAGAACTGTGTTAATGTAAAGGAGAAACGCTTAATTGAACAACTCCATCACTTTAAACGGTCTACTGCAAAATCAGATGCTGTACGTAAAATTGTGCACCTTAAATTTATGGCATTAGTTTAGCCGAACATTTTTTAAATGCACAAAAAACTCTTCAAAGTTATTAGCAGAAAGTTGACTCGTAAAATGGTCACCTTTTTTGCCTCAATTTTTCAGCGTTACAGAGAAAAATAGTTAACGTGCAATACTTTAGGCGACGAAACAAACAAGCTTTACAACATTAAAACAACCAGATATCAAAGCCAATAAAACTTAGAAAATTGAAAATTTGAAATTTTCTTAACTTATTCGTTTCGAACGCCGATCATGCCACAGCATCGTAAAATCCATCTCCGCAATGACGTCAGTTAACAATAAAGTATGGTCACAACAAAAGCAAAATCAAGTCAACCTTAAAAAATTAATCCATCAAAAAGAAAACTAAATTAAATTCCCGCTTTTTGTAAAATTTTCCGTTTATAGAAAAGGAAAGTGACTTTGGGGTGAGTTTTAATTATAGATCAAGGTTGCATATACAGTACTGTTGTTTGGGAACCTGAATAACAAGTTTTTTCTTTAATCAATAGACGGCAGAGTTAATCAAAGACAAAAAATTTTCATGATTTTTGTTCGACTTTTGGTTTCTTAATAATGTTAAAGCAAAATTTGTCATTGCGCATTTGCAATCACGATATTCCGAAATGTTTTATTTGAATTTTACGCTTTTGCACAATTTTTTTAGATGCTTAGTATTTTAAAAAGAAAAAGGAATGCAGCTTTATTTTGCTTTTAAGAAATAGTTTTTTGTAGCCATGGGTCACTTATTTTGTCGCATTCTTGTTGCAACTATTGCCATTTGTTTGTCAAATGTTGTAACCTAATGTAGGTGGTCAGGTCGTTAAAAACGGATTAAAACTTTTTTCTAAACCTTATGTTAAAACCAACAAATAAAATAAAAGTAGCAATCTCTTTTTTTACTTTTGAAAAACTGCCTTTCTTGTAAAAAAAACGCTTCAAGTTTGATAGTATAACAAAGCGTTTAAAAAAATGTTTTTAAAAAATTATTACAAGACTATGGCCCGCAAGAAACTCATCCAGAAACTTTTCGTCCGACATTCGTCAAGAAATAAACGTCGGACTCGGAATGAAGGTAAAATATAATAGATTGTCTTATAACCCTGAAGGAAGAAACGATTGGTTTTAAAGAGTCACAACTTTCTGGGGTATCCAAAAGGACCAGTTGAACAAAGTAACCTAAATAACTGCGCTGAAGTAAAGCTGTGTTTATTTATCTCGGCTCTAGAAAAATTTTTTCGCGTAAGTGAAGTTCTTAAAACAGTAGGTTTTGGTTAAGAACGAATGGATTCGCTTGAAAAACTTATCTCATCAGATACAAAGAAACCACAGTTTCTAACGATAAAAATATATTCAAAAAATCAAAAGAGCTTGATCAATTCTCGCAATACCTAACTCTTAAGCTTAACAAAACTTCAAACCATTTACAGCGCCAACAACTGCAAATAAGCAATCAACAAATCTGTGCGGGCTAACTATAAGAATAAATTAGCACCCTGATAACTATTTTTATTTTATCTCTATATTTATCGTCTTGACTCTCAGAAAAGCAACAGAGGTGCCAATACATAAGGCAAGCAATTAGCCCGACCTGCTTCCGTAGTTGCCAAGATATTGCGGTCTGCTTAAAATTTTTATTTTGTTTTTTCAGTTTTAGAAAGATATGACTGAAATTTAAAAGTGCTTGCCAAGGCCGCCAAGCAGGCAAAATTGACATAAAGTGTTGTTCCCAAAAACACAACAGAAAGGCGCGACTAGGTTTTGAACCGAGACCATATCGATCACAATCACGGTGCTCTTGCCACTCGATCACGCTGCCGGCTAATAGTAAACTTCATAGTTCGTCCTACATACAGGATAAAGCAATTTTATGACACTATAGAATTGTTAGGATTAGGAGTTTGGTTTTGAAACTAACCCTAACACAGTATAACTAATTATATCACAATAGCACTATCATGTTATGGATTATTTCGTCGCCTGTCTACCAAATCGTATAGTCACGTTACTATATATCAAGAGCATGACGGAATGAACAAATCACCGACCGTGGACACAGAAACGTTTTCACACAAATTTCACGCGATGAATATTATGAAAAGTGGGGCACGATTGATAAAACAAAGCATAAGCCGAGCATGCCGCAACCACGCATTTGGCATACACGAATCACGACATTCTCCCCCTATTTGCAAAAAAAATTGTGGACGCAATTTGAAAATAAAAATACAAAAATACAAAATAATTAAAATTATTAAAGAAATTGAAAAATTATTTGTGGAAAAAAAATCAAATTACATTTTGAAACCAGTAAAGTAATTCAAAAACTAAAACATTAAAAATCTAATATGGAAATGTTGGGTTGTGTGTGTGATGTGTAAAATACGAAATATAGGAGTGATGAAGTGTATGTGTTGTGGAATTGTAAGTGAAATGTTTGTGAAAGTAACTTCGAATCGCACCATTAAGACAGTTTATAATGCCAAAAATAAAAATATTTCCAATATAAACGTTATTGACGAATCTTTAATCACCTTTGATATATTATATTTTATGATTGTTTCAAAGTGTATAAAATGAGACATGTAGTTTTCAATTCGTAGCTTAAAATAATTATACATAAATTCAAAGTTATAAAAATTGACATAGCATCGCAAACACATCTAACAGCAAAAGTATTTTTGAAACTATTCGACAGTTAAGAAAATTATAACAATCAAGTTGTTTAAAATAGGTGTTAAAAGTCGTTCATCGAAAAATTGGAACTGTTCGATATCTTCGCTTACATCTTCAATATAGTAGTTGATTCCAATTCGGTTATTTTCTTAAAAGTCGTTTAAATGGCATGATCTTTTGTAAATAAAGTTTGGTGCAATTCAGAAGTTTGTTTGAAGTTGTCACATTGTGGTCGTGAGGTGGCGGTGTTGTATAAGATGACGACGGCTGAGCACTGCAAAACAAACATAAGCAACAACGATCTGCGTAATTGATTGATAAATAGAAAAACTAATACAGTCTGAAAAAAAAATTGAATTTAAGCATGCATTAACATAACATCTATAAAATAAGCGACAGTATGATAAAACAAGACACACACAAAAAAATTGCACACTATATTGTGTTTGTTTGTGAAAAGCATTCACGACTACCAGAGTTTTCTAAAGGCTGTAACATGACGTGATCACTAATTGAAAAATCCTCGTGGTTGCTAGATTCATCGGTATTTGAAGTGGTGATTGATTGCCGGTAGAAAGAAAAGTAGAGAAGCAAACAGTAAAAATGTCTCTACTGTATGCTAAGAATTTAGAAAGGTATTTTTTAACACATTTCAACGTAAAAACTAAAGTCCATATTGTTGTTAAAATTTGTATTAGAATAACCATGATGGTGATGAAAGGTGTGGAAAGTTCTTCAAGGGCCAAAAGAAAAGTATGTCGGGCAAAATGACGCACAGAGTTTGTGATAAGAGAAAAATTGGCGTCGTAAACTTCACTTGCTTGAACCGAGAAGATGGCTTGCTGTAATTTATCCCTATCTACAGCAGTCTGGGCAATAGTTGCGAGCAACGAATGTAAATCGGTCAAACCGTTATGTGCTTCCGTCATGGCTTGATGTATATCTGCAAAATCCTTGACAGAGATTGTGTTTGTTATTACTGTCAGAGGCACATGTAATTGGTTAACAGGCAGGTTTGAATGAGAAAGTGAATAGTTTTCAAAAAGAACAAATCTAGAATTTATTTGAAAAATAAGAGTTCTCCCAGGGTGATAATGTTCATAATATAATGGCTTGCCTTGGATAACAAAGTTTGGACTCAGAAGTTGGCCTATAAGCAATTTACCATCTTGGGTGCGTCCATACTCAACCAAAGGTAAGAAAGAAAATTTCGTTTCGTTGTATGTACCTGTTTTATGTACCTTATATAAAGCCTTCATTTGCCCCATCCTCACCTATGCTTCCTCAGGCTGGTTTCCCTTACCATCTCCTACTCACATCACTTTCGTGGAGAGGATGCATAGATCTTCCTGCAGAGTAATCACAGGTTGTCTATCGTCCACTCCCATCCCCCTACTTCATATATAAGCACTTCTATTTTCACTACAAGTTACCCTCACCCAACAATCTCTCTCCATCTTTGAACGAGCCCTCCGTCTACCTTCAACCTTTTCCATAGCCTCTCTTGCGAATTCTAACCCCCGTACACGTCTCAAAAAGAGCTCATGGAGATCCTTCTCCAGATCACATAACCTTACCCCTAACCTACATTTTGCTCATGAACCTCTAATCCTCTGCCCTCCCAAACCCCCTGGTCTACCCCATCTACTTACACAATTTCACTCCATCTTTCATCCCATGCTCTCGCAAAGACCCCCCTCCCTTTGCAACACCACAGCTACCTCTCATCTTTCCTCCCTATCTCACAGCGATATCTCTGCCTGGACTGACGGTTCGGTACCTGGCGGGCTGGGGCAGGGTGGAGCAGGGATACACATCAAGTTTACAAAGTGTGTCACTGCTACCTCGCTCTCCTTCTCGACTGGTCTATGGGCTACCAGCTATAGTGCCGAAACCTTCGCTATCCAACATGCTCTTGAGTGGTGTATCTCTCACTCCAAGACATGTAATTTTGAATCCAATGCCCTTTTTTCCGACTCTTTATCTGTCCTATCAACTCTCTCTGCCCCCTACCATATTTAACCCCAAAATCCCTATCCGATACACTACTTCTTCTCAATTCTCTATCCCAATTCAAGGTAGCCCATCTGCAATGGATACCTGGTCACTCTTCCCTCCCAGGTAACAACTTAGCTGACTCTCTAGCCAAAGCCGGAGCCTCTCTTGATCCCTCCAAAATATCCGTGTCCCTCGCGCCCCTTATTTCCTCTCAAAGACAATCCCTCTACAGCAGTTGGAGACGCAGTGTCCAATCTGGTCTCTTTCAACACCAAATCCCTTCAATATCTCCCGAGAAACTTACTCTCCCTCGCTCCGCTCGCTGTGCTCTCTCCCGTTTACGCTGCAACGGGCACAGCACTCTCCTTAACTCTTATCTCCAAAAGGTTGGTCGAGCCGAGACTCCTTCATGTAGCAACTGTGGTTCTGAATCACATGATCTTTCACATCTCGTGCTTGACTGCCCTGTACTGGACCATCTGCGTCGGGCCATATTCGGCCACACCCTTTCACTTCTAGACCTCTGGTCCCGTCCGTGGAGAGTCTCCCAATTACTGGGACTCCGCGGAGTTGATCCGCGCCCCTATCCCCAGGAATGGGTCGGGTAAATCCACCACCACCACCATACAAAATAGTAGTATCGCAACCGTTTTCAGCGCAAAACTCTTTTCAAAAAATAAAGTGTATTTTTCTTTGAATTCCCTCCCGCCCTGACAAAACGGCTTTCCACGCCATTGTTAATGACTGAAAAACATTTCCTCATATTGTTGAATGTTGCAGGTGCTAATCGATCATACTCTGATTACAAATTATTCTAACTAACCAGAACTAAAAAATATCTGACTAACAACTATTTAATAAAACTGATTTGGATTGTGGTAATATTTCTTATCGCCAAGATTTTAAGTGACATGAGATAGCATGAAAACGCACAAAATGACTGCATGACAAATTTTCACACTGTTTGGTCAAATAAACTAATTCATTTAAATTTTTACATAATTACAACTTTAGAAAATTTTGCGGCTTGCGAACATAATTAGTTTAATGAATACGGTTCATGCTTGAAAAACTTCGGCCACTCCTGGTTTAGAACAACATTCCTACCAAAACTCGAAAACATCTATCGATCTATTCAAAACAAAACTGAAAGATTTTTTATTGAGAACTTACGTAAAAGAAATAAAAAATGAATCACAATATTTCAAAAATAATTGATCATGCGTAACCTTGCACCAAGGGTGACCACGGTCTAAAAGCCTCACAGCCAACTAGCAGTTTGCAGCGGATAACATTGCACATACACGCAGGGCTACCAACCAAATTAACCAAAAAAAACACAGCAAAATCTTTATTTTTATCTCCTTTTAAAAACGTTATCACTTCCCCTCCACGTTCAAAATCTTCATTTTTCCCCTAAAAACGTTTGCACAAGCAATTTCCTTTCTACCTCCCCTCCCCCGCTTCCAGTGTCCTTAAAAATAAGCACATTAACTCTTTCTAAAACAATGTTTAAAAAATAATCACAAATCATAGAAATAAGCACGAAATGGTAACACTACATATATAGAATCATGCATTCATCTATTTATTTTTATGTTTTTTTAAATCTTTTTCGAAAATTGAATATTTTAATTCTTTGATCATATACAATAAATAAAATAAAAAGAAATTAACTGATTAAGCTCATTGAGAAATAAAGTTTGATGCTGCGATTATATGTAAAACAAAGTTTATGTAAAATACGTTTGAGTAAAATTATTGAGATTTCAATAATTTTCATTAAGAAAGTCTTTATATTTTTTTTTGAATAATCAAGGAAAAGTTTTAAATTTTGACGGGATTGAGATCCATTGCTTTGGGCCTCTAAATGATAATCGATTTTGTGCAATTTTTTTAGAAATTCTTGTTTCAAACAAATTAATTATTTTTAATTGTCTTGTGTCATTTTTGTGTAAATCAGCGTTTTTCAAACTATGGGTCCCGACCCTTTAGTGGGTCGCGTGAAAAATTTAGCCTAATAGGTCGCAACAAAAAAGAAAGGAAATAAAAAAGTGAGAGAAAGTCGTAAGAGGAAGAGTTCGCTCTTTCTCTCTCTCTCTCTTTATATATATACAGTGGTGGATATTGGATGAGGCAAATGAGGCAGTTGCCTCGGGCCCTCCCTCGAAAATACCTCATGCAGTCTCATTTTGCTGTATATGTTTTTTAGAGATCATTATGAAGTTGGGACGAAAAGTGAAAAATAGGAGATCTATTCGAAGTGAAGACCTTTTTCTTTTTTTTTTTAGAGATTATCATGATTTTGGGAGAAAAAAGAAAATACGAGATCAAAGCCATATTTTTTTTTAGAGAACATGAAGTTTTGAAAATCGTTGCCCGGGGCCCTAACTTTGAATATATATACCGTAAAACTTCTATTTCACCGCCATGGCGCTCTATTTTTCAACCCTTCCCCTATAGTGGTGTTCTTTAGAGGTGACGTTCAGTTAGAGGGTGGCGCTCTATTTTTCGACTCGTTGATCAGAATTACGAAAAGATAAATTTCATGAATGAAAAGAAAAAACATCTAACACATTTATACAATTGCATTCATTCATTCGTTTGTAATCGTGCTGTATCGTGTCGAATCGTTCGTACAAGCGTGCGTGTGTTTCTGTGTTGATTTCACCGCTTATTCGAATAGAGTCAACACCGATAGTGTAATTGGCGTTTAGGCCACCGCTATTAGTTCATTCAAAAAACTACAGGGACTTCCCAGCGTCTAAAAATAAGCGTGCAATTCGACAATCCATTCTTCCCTTCTTACACCTGAAAAGGCGATTTCAGCCGTAACTATTGCCAAAATAGAACAATTCATCAAAGTGGCGTTCATTTAGAAGTGGCGTTCAATTAGAGGGTAGCGCTCTATTTCTCAACCCTTTCCCTATAGTGGCGTTCTATTAGAGGTGGCGTTCAAATAGGGGTGGCGCTCAAATAGAGGTTTTACGGTATATATAAACATATACGTGTATATATTTTCTATGATGGGTGGCAATGCAAACTGGGTTCTTGATGTGGGTCGCCGTACAAAAAGCTTGTAAAACGCTGGTGTAAATTGTCTACTTTTAAAAATATTGATTGAGCAATTATGAATAATTTATTAATATTTAATTAAGACGTAAATTTTCTTAGCTCTAATTACTAAATATTATGTATTTCAAGCAAATTAGTTGATTATATACTGTCACACTCATTCATAATTTTAATCTTATCTTTATGACTCTATAGTAAATTTTTAGTTTTTGTAGTATTCTTAAGCTCTTATTTATGACGTAGTGATTTTGTAATCGGTATACCCTGTGGCGTACCTAAAATTTTTTAAAGGGTGGCCATAAATCACAAAAAAATATGCTTAGCTGAAAAAAATTTTCAAGTGGTAAAAAGGTATTCACTTGGAATTTATCGCCGTTTTGTCAATTTTTTGTTCCAAAATCATAGCAGTCTCTAAAAAAAGGTTTTCACTTTAAATCTGTTTCTGATTTTTTTCAAGGGGGGCACGGCACAATGTCCCCCTCTAAATACGTTGGGTACACCAGCCCCCACTTAATTTATTTTGCGTGCTCGAGTAATTAAAACGCCGGATCGTGATCGAAATGGTCTCGGTTTAAAACCTACTCGCGCCATTCCTTGGGAAAGACATTTTACGACATTTTCCCCGCTTGGTGGTCTTGGCAAGCAGTTCCAAATTAAAGTCATATCTCTATTAAAAATTTCAAACGGACAGCAATATCTTGATATCGATGACATAATTTACGTAACTTGAAGGCTAGGGAGTGTTGAAGAAACGATTGGTATCATCTATTAGGCCTATTATCAACTTACATAACCTGTCCTCTACCAAATTTACGTGATTGTATTGGGACGTTATAAACTGCTTTGTTATTTATTGCTTTTATAGTTTAAATTTAGTTTTATTTTTTTTCCGGTCATATACTGTACATTTGAAATAGTTCTTTTGACCCGCGGCAGTAATTTTTTTGGTGGGTTTCTTTGCCTTCCAGACCCCTTTTGGGTCTTGATGCTTTGGTCACAGAGTTTGATGTTTTTCTCACTCACAATTATGCAACTACAGCTCGGAGGTGTACATTTTATTATTAACTATTACTATTTTTTTATGCTCATAAGCCGAATGTCTATCTAGCTTACACTTTTTTCAAAATTATGGTTTTTTTTTTTTAATTAGTTTTGTTTCAAAGGTAGACAGCGACCGCGTACAATTGCGTTGTGCGTTAAATAGCGTATATCGATTAGCCGCTGTTTCCTATGTCGCAATCACTTCGTCAATAAGAACTTATTGCAAAGCGTAACAATTTTACTGCAAATAAAATTGAATTGAAAATTGTCCAATTGCTAAACTGAATTTCATTAACCTAAAAATTTGAGTTCGTTTCAATACTAATTTCAAATATTTTGTGATGACTTTGCCTGATTTATATGTTGCGTTGTAAATTTTATTCGAGGAGCTGATTGGCAGTACAAAACTTTAAGATACCGTAGCTTTAAAAACCGTATTCATTTTCGAAAACTTTTATCTGACAATCAACGGGAGAAATCGTTAAAATAAGCAAAGAGCGATCCGATTGTGGTTATACAGGAGAGGCGAGGAAGTCCGATTGGTGAAGAGAAAATGATATCGTTAATAAATAAATTTTAAAGTGTAAAAAAAGTTTTTGTGTAGACATAGATTAGGTTGAAAGGATTTAATAAAAAGAATAGCTTTAAGGGCGGAAAGAAGTACGACGTTATGGGCAAGAATAAAGAATTTAATGTCACTGCATTGGCTAGCACAGGAAGGGTTTTCCAAAAGAGGCTGTCCAATAGCAAAGTCATGGGTGATAACTTGAGGTGCTCTTTTTCTTACGGGCACGAGCCAAAAGAGGCTGTCCAATAGCAAAGTCATGGGTGATAACTTAAGGTGCTCTTTTTCTTACGGGCACGAGAAAGATTAGAATGGTCTTGGGAAGAATGATAGTTTCTGACCAACCGAGAAACGGACCGGCCAAACCTATTTTTGGGTCCATGTTGAGATAGTCATCTCAAACCCAAAAAATGCCAACTTTACAACAGGAAGTTGGTATTAAGTTGGAAGTTGGCATTAAACCACTTTCTAACAGGATTTGCCAACTTTCTAACAAGAAGTTGGCATTAAACCACTACGAAACTTACATAGAAAGTTGACATTAAACCACCATATAACCTTTACTAGAAGTTGGCATTAAACCATCATGAAATCCGTGGACATTTCGGCATTAAGCCAACATAAAACCTATGCAATGAAGTAAGTTGGCCTGATTTTCTAGAACGCAACATGAAGAATTGAAGATTGGCAAGGGTGGAAATCGAACAGAGATCATGTTGATCGTGATTGCCAACTTTTCAGAATCTTTCACTTATAGTGAATGAAATGATTGAAAGCTGGCGATTGCTTGTCAGACGACGATAAGCAAAAATATAGATGTTTCCGTTAATAGAAACGTAACAACTGCTTCTAGCAGTAAAATTAAAAGGGTAAACAATCAATGGTCGCTATTTTGACTTTTACTTATTGCTGTCTTTTTCGTGACAGTCTTAAAAAAAGGAATTTGAATACGTAGCAATAACAGGGGTTTTTGCTCGATTAGAAGCTAATCAGAGTATTTATTTAGCTCAGATTTTTGATTAAGTACAAAATTTAGCAAATTTTCAGGAAACCGGATTTTTGATAAAATATAATTACAAATTACTGCTACAAGACGGGGTGCTATTACCAATAAATGCGACGACTAAAGTAGATAAGACTGCAATGCAACACAAACTGTTTAATATTCACTATGGCACCATTGCTTGATTACACGAAACATTTGCGCTAAAACTTAAGTTTTTTCTATAATCAACATTTTATGCAAATTGATTTAAAAGCTTAAAAAATATATAAAATTTTTAATAAAATAAACCAAACTGCAAAGACAGGGTGCTTAATCACGATGACACAAAAAAATATTTACACAAGTAATTCAAAGATAAAACAAATTTTATAATTTCTTAACACTAGAAGAGGAAAATTTTTGTCTTGACTAATACGGTGGAGTATGTTAATTGCTGCATTACGTTAAAAGTAACACAAAAAGAACACATTTAATTTTTTTTATTAAGAGTTTTCGAATCAAGTCGAGCAAGATTAAGAAAACTAGCATTACTATGTCGAATTTAAACTCAAACTCTATACTATTACCTCAATTTATAGCATATAAAACACTAATTAAAATAAGGATTATGGTTAAGACCAATTTAAGTACCGGTATTTCAAAACAATTTTATGAAACCAAAATATTTATATGTCGAGTTAAAGAAACTCTGAAAAAAGGTTTGGTTCTTTAATCATGGGTTAATCCCCGTTTTTATTAGACATCAATTAAATAAATACAAGTGTGCACTAGTTTTTTACTTGAAATGCAACAAAGCTTGACGGTTAATTTTTAGGTGCTACTTTAGCGTGAGGTCTACCACTCTAACTCCTATTCCCTAACCCAGTCAGTGTACGTGATGGTGGTAGACCTCACGCTAACGTAGCACCAATTTTTATATCGCTAATGTGCTTTTGCTGCAAACTACGCGAAACTGTTGGACTGCTTATTACCACAAAGTCCTTGGAATATGAAATAACACATTACGTAGTTTACTTTGCTTACTTGATATAATATATAATTGCAAAATTTTAAGGGATTTTTTTTCTATCAACATTTTAAAGTAAAAAATTGATCTTATACGTACAGATAAATGTGGGAACTATTCTTGCTTATCAGCATAGTTAGCGCTATTGTGGCAAATTAAAAATTGAATTTCAATTTAAAAAACAAAGAAAACAAATCAAAACTACAAGTAGGAACTTTGTAATTTTTTTTTTTTAAATATAAATACAGATTGATGGTCCTAGCAACTGGTTATTTAAAAAAAATTCATGCAGCTTTTCTTGATAAAACGTAGTACTAGAAGAAAAAAAAGTATTTTATAAATTAATATTACGTCAATAAATGCACGCAGTTTTTTAACTACAAATCACGTTTATTTTTTTCCCGATAAAATCGCAACTTAAAATTCAGTAATGATGAAATTAAAAAGTCGTAATATTTGGTTTCTCTTTTAAGTCGATATCGTTGAAATATCGCGGACGAGCTAAACTCATTCTATCACCTTATTTTGTGACTCTCCATCTGTCTTATCAACCCTTTCTGCTCCCTACCATACTTAACCCTCAAATCCCTATCCGATACACAACCTCTTCTCAATTTTCTATCCAAATCCAAGGTAGTCCACCTGCAATGGATACCTGGTTACTCTTCCCTCCCAGGTAACGACTTAGCTGACTCTCTTGCTAAAGTCGGAGCCTCCCTTGATCCCTCCAAAATATCCGTGTCCCTCGCACCCCTTATTTCTTCACAAAGACTATCCCTCTACACCAGCTGAAGACGCAGTGTCCAATCTGGTCTCTTTCAAAATCAAATACCTCCAGTATCTTCGGAGAAACTTACTCTCCCTCGCTCCGCTCGTTGTGCTCTCTCCCGTCTACGCTGCCACGGGCACAGCACTCTCCTTAACACTTATATCCACAAGGTTGGTCAAGCCGAGACTCCTTCATGCAGCAACTGTGGTTCTGAATCACAGAACCTTTCACATCTCGTGCTAGACTGCCCTGTACTGGACCATCTGCGTCGGGCCATATTCGGCCATTCCCTATCTATTCCGGACCTCTGGTCCCGTCCGTGGGGAGTCGCCCGATTACTGGGACTCCGCGGAGTTGATCCGCTCTCCCATCTCCAGGAATGGGTCGGGTAAACCCACCACCACAGCTAAACTTTGAACCAGCGTTAATTAGCGCATTCGGTCTTATGATCGCAACATTTTTTTTTATGCAATCAAAAATTAAAACCCATTAAAGCAAACATATAAATTGCAATACGGTAAAAAAAACAAGCAAATTGCATAACTTTTGCCAACACATTTAAAAACATGATTATGATGATTGCTATTCTTTTAAGAGTTAGAAATATTTTAAAGCAGGGATGGGCAAACTTTTTAGTTGGAGGGTCGCATTCAAAAGTTTAATTTTTCGGGCCCCACCATAAGGATCTCTAAAAAAAAGGTTTTTATTTTCAATTTGTTCCGAGTTTCTTGATTTTTTTACCTAAAAATCAATCTCTAAAAACAATGAAGAATTTGGTCAAAGATAAAAACGAAATTAATTATTCTTTAAATTATACATTTGAAGGTTTCGCGAGCCGCACAAAAGATCGTTGCGAGGCGTAATTTGCCCACCCTGTTCTAGAGTATTCGCAAAAAATGCCTTAATCAAACTTTAAATATCACGCTCGTAACTGAAACATACACTGGTAGCATAATAATAAAGCATTTTGCGTTTTCAGACTTTTTTATCAATACTTAATCAAACTACAGTCTCAGCACAAATTATAACAATACTGAATTTAATAATACAGTATTGCAATGTCTGGGAAAGTAACACATAACAGGAAAATATCTTTATGTCGAAAACAGAGTAAAAATACCCATCATCCAATTTGATAATTTTAACTAAATGCATAAGTGCTTATTCTTTTTGTACCTTCTGAAACTAAAGAATTCTAAAAAAATTAAACCTAATACAATGCATTCACTTTAAGCCTAAAATTTGGGTTACAGTAGCATACACTAGTTTTATTAAGCAACATTTACGCTGGTAATATACATAGACATTAAATTAGATGTTAATATGAACAAGCGCTTCTACACTCGTTGTAACAGAGGGAACCCTAGACTAATTCGTGAGTCTATCGACCTTAACTTTAAATACTTTACGAAAATCCAGTGAAGACCCAAAAAAAGAGCCATCAACTGAGATTCTGTGAGTTTTTCTTTTAACAGTGAAGTGCAAATCAAATCAAATTTCTATTTTGGTCTTCAGTAGACTTTTCAATGAAAAAAATCACTAGGTGGCCACAGAACTGAGATATTCCTAAGTGACCAGAAAAAAAGATCTTCATCTAACTTTTGAAAAGAAAAATTTACCAAAACAATTGATTACAAACTCTTAGGAATGCTTTTGAAAAATGTGAAATGTATATTGCTAATTCTTTTAGAAAAACTCAGTGACCCCTGCATAGGCCGCTATGGACTTTTGGGGGGTCCAGTGGACAACGGTATAGAAACCATGGTCTAAGCATCTTATCTTGATGATCAAAAACTTTAAAACAACCTAAACTTACACCAAACATAAATTATTGCACATACAGCTTTTGTTCAGCTAAATAATTTCGTTTTCAGAAGTTCATCCAGATAGTTATATACAACCAAATATAATGTTTAAGTACGCCATTCCTTTTGTGTTTCCAATATTCGTTTCATGCTTGTTCTGCTTGCAATCTGTCTGTTCTGCCGTCTTTGGTGGATGGTTATTTTAACAAATTTTTAAAGAGAGTCACAATTTTGAAAGTTTGAGAATCCGAACGTGACGTAATCAATACTAAGTCAATAAATGACCAATGTTTGATTAGTAACAAGCTAAACTGGACGATAACCAGCTATGCGAAATTGAAAATGAGATAATCGCAATAACTGAATAATAAGAAAAAACCAGATTGGAATAAAAAAAAAAAAAATGTTCTTCTCAAACTTAAAAGTATCATCGAGGTAGATACAAATCAAAATCTGAAAATAAAGTTGGGTTAATTAAGACAAAAATAGTTTTAAGTAAATTTAATATTTCTGTTTTCGTAGAGCTGCCTAAATATTAGTAAACATATTTTTTTATAAAAGAATGAATACTTGATATTTCTGTTTATCCAATTAATCAGAAATTGAAATGTTTAAAAATAGTTACATTGTGTATACCACGGTGGTCTAAGTTCTTCACTCTTGCAGGCCACTTTTCAAAATTGTTCGAGCTTGCGAGCCTGAACCGGCTAGAAATTATTCAAAATTATGGTGTTCCCTAAAAAAAGTTTTTACTTGGAATCGGTCTCGGATGTTTGAAAATTTCCGAACGGTATGGCCAGTGACGGATATTCAAAGTTAGGGGGCTGAGGGATTCCCAAAAATTGGTGTTCTCTAAAAAAAGGGCTTTGATCTCGTATTTCCCTTATTTTTCCCAAAATCATGGTGATCTCTAAAAAAAAGTCTTTCACTTCGATTTGATCTCATATTTTGCTATTTTTCTCCCAAAATCATGGTGATCTCTAAAAAACATATACAGCAAAATGATTCTATATGCGGTATTTTCAAGGGGAAAGTCCTAAAAAAAAGAGGCCTGAGGCAACTAGTATTTCATTCGCCTCACCCAATATCCACTACTGGGTGTGGCAATCCTAGACTCTTCCCATAAGCTCACCATGCCTGGTTATAGAAGGTTGCCACTGCCCGCGATCAACAAGACTTGAATTGTGTTAAATTGTTCAGCAAGCCACAAAAAGTTACGTTGCAGGCCACATATGGCCTGCGGGCGGCAGTTTGGACCAACCTGGTGTATACTAAACGCTGAGACATGTACTAATAAATAACTAATATAGCAGCACTTTGTAAATGAAGCCCAAATGTATCATTAGCAAGACATCAACAAACCATATGCAAGAATTTAATGTAAGCTCATTTGCAAACTAAACTAAATACTGTATATATTTAGTAAAATAATTATTTAACATATAAAAACATTCTTTTATAAACATTATATTTTAGTTTTTAAAAGTAATTATTCATTCTAAGAAATGATGAAAAAAAAATACTAGTGTAAAAAAATTAAACTATTGTAAAAAGATTCAAAGTGCAAACCAATGGTGGAAGAACAAATCTTTTAATGTTACAATTAATTATATTTAAAAATATCACCTGAAAAACAAGCAACAAAATCCAAACCAATATATCCAACATTTTTTGCCCCATTCTGAAATTGTCTGAATTCTAAAAAAAAAAATAACCAATGGAAAATACTTTATAAGATATAGTTTATTTGTTTTATCAAGAATATTGTAATTTCTAAGACAACTACAATGTGACTTGAAAATTGATAATAACGATAGACTGTTGTTATTTTACTTTTTTAATCCAACTAACTTCTGAGGTTGGAAAATAATTTTGAAACTTTGATTTATAACTATTTTAAAAATAACTTACAGTTCAAAAATTTGAAGTTTATTCAAATAGAAAAAAACCATATAACATTTAGTATCGTTCTTAAGTAATGCATTGGTAAATATATTTCTAAAGAAGTCTTGACTTTAAAGAACTGCAATACCACATGTAATGATATTATAGTCTCACAAAGTCTCCTTACAGAAAATTTATTGACTTTTTCAATGCCTAATCCTGTATTGTGGGTATTTCATTTCTTTTATTCTTACTTGCACCAATTTAAAAACTACCAAAAGTTTAAAAAATATATATTATCAATAATTTCAATCCTATAGCAGTAAAAATTGCGTGGCACTAAATAGACATTTTTGCAGAATATTTTAATATTTTACCACAAAACACCATAATATTGAATACTAAATTAATTTACAAAGAAAATAGCTTAGCAAAACAGATAAAATTCCAACTACATTTTTGTTTCAATATTTAAGAATTAAATCAAAGTAAAAAAAATAAAAATTGAATTAAACTAAACTCTGTAAAAACAGTTTGCTGTAGAACAAAATGCTTCTTTAAACCTTTTTTTTTGATAGCCTTAAAGGGATTGACCTATAAGCCACAGTAATTGTTTGTATGATTTGCTTGCAATAAAAAAAAGACTTATGATTATGATTGCTTATCAAAAAACTTTATTTTCTTTCAGCAAGTGGCTTTGATTATTTTAGGGAAATCTTGATTTATGCCTACAACACTTCAAAGATTAAATTTTCTAATGCAATTTGATTAAGTCCTAACATTTTAATCAACATATTTTTGAAACAAGAGAATCATGATGCTGATTAAAAGAAAATTGTCAGAAAAAAAAAGAAAATCAAAAAAAAGTTTTCACTTCAAATCTATCTAACATTTCACCATTTTTGTCTCAAAAATCTAGTGAAAACTAAAGAAAAGTCTTTACTTTAAATCGAAAACTCCAAGAAAAATTGTTTAATCAGTTGGGACAAGGTCTCAAAATGCTACTGTCCTGGCTAAACCAGGACTGAAAACATTCTATTTGAAAACGAATATTTGAATAGTAATATAAATTTACAGTAATTCTTTATCTATTTCGTTTCTTTTGCGACCAATTTCGTCCTTGTTTCCATCAATTTCGTCTATTTACAACCAAATTCGGCTTTGTTGCAATCAATTTCAGCTTTGTTGCAATCAAATTCGGCATTATTTCGAACAATTTCGTCAATGAAAAAAAATTAAAATATATACAAAGTATTGTTACAAAGAAAATAAGAAAGAAAATAAAAATATACAAAGAAAAAAAATTAAAATAAAATGTAAAAGTTAATTTAAATTTAATTGTTAATTTCTTCCCTGTTGGCTGCCATTTGAAGGTATTTTAGCATGTTTCTGTAATAACCATTAGTCTTCCATTGTTATTACAGAAAACTTGTTTTTGATTGTCTCCTTCAGGTGACTCTCAGTGGTACACCTAGATCTTATCACCGCATTCTTCCATTTAGAAAAGCAGTTTCGATAGGGTTAAGAAATGGGCAGTATGGAGGCAAATATAAGACTTCAAAGCCAGTCCAATCAAGCACGCGGCTGTGATGAATCCTTGCATTGTTCAAAATTACAAAGGGGTTTTCAATACCTATTTCAATAAGCTTTATCTTCATTTCATTCAAGCATACTTGGAAGTCAGGCCCATTAACTGCGGCATTATGTATTTTATGGTATATCATACCATTTTTGTTCATGGCTGCAACCATGAAAATATTTCTGCTCCTTGAATAAGGGACCGGTGTAGTCACTCACTCACCCTTTAAAGCCCTTCCTTTCTTTGGTCTTAAGCTCACTGAAAACCCTATTTCATCTATAAAAATGAAAGATTCAATAGGATATTCCAATTCTAGTCTGCGGTAATTTTGGGAATATGTGAATCTTGATTCAATCGTGCTCCTATAGTTACGAGCTTCTGGAATAAGATCTGCCTTTTTGAGAGTGTAATGAAAATCATTTAGCACTTTATCAACACATGATTTAGAAACTGTAATAACAAATTCTTTATGGACTTTATCAACAAGCTGTTTTAATGTTAAAAGGCAATCATTGTCCACCCAATGCCTTATCAAAGCTTTCTGGGTATCTAATAACTTAGACCTTGTGTCTCCACCTTTTCTGGCAGACTGACTTTGGCCTGTCAGTTCAAACCTCTTTATAATTGAAGCCACCGTTTGTTGCTTTAAGTTGAGAATGTGGCTAATATAACTCAGGTTATTTCCTTGAAGAGATAAAGAACATATTCTTTCTCTCAATTCCGCTGAAATAACCGTATATCGACCCCTTGCGTTTGTTTGTTGGTGTCCTTCTTGATCCGGTGTTGTCATTTCCATTTGTATCACTGTTTCCTCAACATATTGACTGCCTTTCTCTTGGCTTGTTTCCTCAGCTATCGTTGCAGGCATTTTCAGGTTGGTTTCTTCGTTATTATCAATCTGCATGTGTGATAATAAAATGAGAATTTTCTATCACTGACGAAATTGTTTGAAACAATGCCGAATTTGATCGCAACAAAGCCGAAATTGATTGCAACAAAGCCAAATTTGGTTGTAAATAGATGAAATTGGTTGCAAAAGAGACGAAATAGATAAAGAATTACTGTATATAAGTATTTTTAAAAAATCTACAACAACCTGTTTTACCTTATAGAATTGACATGTGGTTATGGGAAAAATAAAAAAAATATTTGTTAGCAATGAAAATGTAGTACATTAAGCTAACCATACTTCAAAAAAATAATACTTAGTTCAGTAAATGATGCTTCAAATTTTTAAATTATTTCAAAAATTAAAAACATTATTTAAGCTTTTTAAATTTTATGCTCCAAAATGTATAGTTTGTTAAATTAAAAATAATACAATTCCCGTGATGTCATATACGAAAAAACTAAATAAAGTATTGTATTTTCTTGATTGTAAGCCGCCTTTGATTGTAAACTGCATGTAATAAGTGCTAAAATTTAATGTAAAGCCACCTTTAATTGTAAGCCGAATATCCAAAACACTAAAATTTAAATTAACTTGCAAAAATACTGTATCACAAACAAAAGCAGCATGAAGTATTTTATGAATTCATTTATATTCCAGAAACATGTTCATTATCATTACTATTACAGTCATTAATAATATCATTCAAATTGCCAGCAACTTCCTCATCATTAGCCTCATATTGTTTATTGTGTAGAAAAAAAAATTTTAGTTACATCATCTGTAGTGATTCCACATACGACAAAAGAGTTGATTACAATTTCCGTCAATACTTACTTCATGCTTCAACAACATACCATGCTATAAACCAGGGGTGAGGAACTGGAGGCCATTTTATAGTAAATGTGCAGCCATATGTAGATTCGTAAATAATTGCATTGTACATTGTGTTAATTTCTAAATGTATAAGGAGTCTTTGTATAAAGTAATTAATTAAATAAACAAAATAATAGAAAAACCTTAGTTATGTTGAGTTTTCCCATAAGAAAATCGTTTTGAAACGTTTTTAAACAACATTTTTTCAGCTGTGGCTTGAGTTACAAAATACCTGATGTCATAAGTTTAGTTGTTTCATTTTGTTATGTCATAATGCTGCTGTGATTCTTTTAGCAACTGTTCGTTTTATCCTCTTCGCTTAGTTTTGATTTGTAAGCAGGTTTCTATATTGGTAGAATTAGCAGGTTTTAAATAGATTTATTTGGGTATCCCAATTATTTCTTTTTAGCTTATTATTTAGGTTAGATGCAGAAAGAAACAAAAACAGTAAATTAAAGCAAATTGTTTATAGACCTACTTATTGTCGGTATCACGTCTAATTTGTAGCGACTTAGCCTAATCAACTCTCCTTATCTTGTGTTGATAAACTAGACAAGTGATTTATGTTATGTACATAATAGTAATTATTGTTTAAATTTCATTAATGTGGATTACCCCAATAATGGCTCCAAAGTGAAAACGAACATTAAACAAAGAAAGAAGAGTATTTAACGAGGAGTGGAGGGTACAGTACTTTCTTGTGCCTAATAAAGACAAAATGTGTTGCCTACTATGTGACGCCACAATTTCTTGCATGAAAAAGTACAATGCTAAGCTTCATATAAAAACACATGAAAAACACAAGCATTTTCAGTTGAAAGGAAAAGAACATAAAATTGCTTTCGAAAGATTGAAGAATCAAAAAGAGCGTCAGCAGCAAATGTTTAAAAAAATATCTTGTCAAAAAACTAATGCCATAGAAGCCACCTACCGAGTACCACTTTTACTGGGGAAAAGAGGCAAGTTATTTAGTGATGTAGATATCATAAAAGAGTCGATCATTGAAGTTGTCAGTTGCATACATCCCGAGAATATTAGGAACTACCTCTTTCTCAAACAACAATAACAAGTTGTCAACATGAATTAGCATCCAACTTAAAACAACAACTCAATTCAACAATTCAAAAAGAAGTGTTTTATTCAATAGCTATAGACGAGTTTATTGATAATACTGATTCTGCACAAGTTTTAGTTTTTATTTGTGTAATAACGGGGGATTTTCACTGTTTGGAAGAATTGCTTTTTTAAGTACCATGAAGAATAGAACTCGTGGAATTGATATTTTTAATGCTTTTAAAGAGAAATGCAACAAAGCAAAGCTCAGTTTTGCTAACTTGGTAAATGTATGCACTGATGGTGCTCCTGCTATGAAAGGTGTCCGAGAAGGATTTATTGGCTTACTTAAAAAAGAATTACCTCATCCAAAATCATTAATTGCTTTTCATTGCATTTTACACCAACAAAATCTTGCTGCTAAATCTGCTACTGTAGGAGACACATTAACAAAGTTTTAGAGATAGTTTACTTTAGTTTTAGAGATAGTCAATTCAACCTGTCACCATCAGTTTCGTGAGCTGCTCATAAATGATGTCGAAACTGATATTGTGGACATGCCGTTTTACTGCCAAGTTCACTGATTATCTTGAGGAAATATTCTTAGCAAAATTTTCAAGTTAAAGCAACAGATAGTCAGTTTTTATGAGAAAAAAAAACATTGTTATTTATCGGATTTTGATTTCATTAGGAATGCTGCATTTTTGTGTGATTTAATGTCTAAACAAAATGAACTGAATATTTTTCTTCAAGGTAAAAGCAAATGTACTTATGACATGTGAAGTAAAATTCAAGCATTTAGAAAAAAATTAGAATTTTTGAAGAATACCCTTGCTAAGTTCGAGTTGCCAGAAGCTAAAGAACATTTTCCTCAATTGACAAAAGCTCAAAAAGAACATGAGCGGCCAAATAAATCATTTAAAAAATTTATATCTGTCCTTGATTCTCTAATTCAGAATTACAATGAAAAATTTAAAGATTTTAAAAAACATGACAATTGTTTAAAGTTGACTTTCATGCCTCATTTACTGGACATTCCTTCAGCACCTGCTAATTTGAAGATGAAATTAATAGAACTTTCGAAAGACAACATCATGAAATCTGGGTGGCAATGCTAAGTGTAGACTATTTTTCAAAGTTTATTTGTCAGCTTAATTTTCGTTCTAACTCAATTCTGATTACAGATTTTGACAGGATTTTTTCTCTAGTTTAAGCCAATAAATACATAGCTGTTATACTTAAGAAATTGTCTAAAGTCATAATGAGTGACAAAAGTGATACAAGTAAGAGTGGAAAGACTGCTAGCGAGATTTTCAAGATTTTGAAGCCAACTGTGAGCAGATCTGGGGTATATAAGGTCATTAAACACTTCAAAATGACTGGTAGTTATTCACCAAGAGTAAGGAGCGCTCCTCCTTGACCTGTAAGGACCAAAAAGTTGGTGAACGCCATCAGGATGAAACTCAGGCAAAATCCCCAAAGAAATGCTTGTGGGATTGCAAAGGCTATGAATATCAGCCATACAACAGTCCAAAATGTCCTTGAGAAAGACCTCAAGTGTTATCCCTACAAGAAGGTCAAGCGACAACTCCTATCTGGTTCTACCCGCGAGAAAAGACTAAAGAGAGCAAGACTGCTTTTGCATCGTCTGCAGGATTGCATGCAGCCACCAGTTCTGTGGACAGATGAGAAACTCTTCACTGTCCAGGCCGTCCATAATGCTTAGAATGATAGAGTTTGAGCTAAGAATGTCAAGGATATTCCCAAAGAACGTCGGATATCTTTCCAGCGCCAAAAACCGGCCTCAGTCATGGTCTGGGCTGGTCATGTCATGTGGTCTGAAAACACCCTTAATTTTCATTGAAAAGGAGGTGAAAATCAACCAACACGTTTACCTGGGCTTGTTGAGGGACCAAGTGGTTCCCTGGGTCCAAAGCACCATTGGAGATGGCGGCCTGACTCTACAGCAAGACGGAGCGACCTCCCACAGTGCCAAAATGGTTCAGAGCTTCTGCAAAGAGCATTAAGGATTTTGGCCAAAGGACCTTTGGCCTCCTTCTTCTTTGAATCTCAACCATCTTGGAGCAGAAGGCGTGCATGATAACTCATAAGAGCGTGGACTTGCTAAAACATGCCCTTGTCAAATCCTGGGATGAAATATGTAAAGAAACTGTGCGTGCAACTTGCTCTCAAGTGTCAAGTAGACTCCGACGTTTGATTCAGGTTAAAGGAGGTTATTTTGAATAAATGAGGTATTCATTCTAATTGTCGTTTCATGCCCTTTCATTTTAGTGTTTGTTCATAAAATTTGAAAAAATACAAGTAGAGTTATGAAGGTTTACATGAGTTTACACTTCGTGTTGCCACCCTGTAAAAATGATCTACTCGAAATTTAGAAAAACGTGATTGATTACCCACGTCTTCTCACGCTCAAAAAATGCTTTCCTGTTTTCCCACCACTTACTGCTGCGAGTCAACTCTCTCATATATGACACAAATCAAAACAAAGTTGAGAACTCAGCTTACTGATGTGAATTTGCAAGACCAACTTAGGCTGCGAACTATATGCTAGAACCAAATATTGAACTCCTTATAAATAAGAAATATCAAAAAAGTCATTAGAGTTACATTCGTAATTTGGTATTTTATTAATAAATAAATTTATTAAAAACACAGCATGCACCAAGCGTGTTAGTCTCCAAAAAACCTATCTCTGCACAGGGGTGCATCCAGCCTCAAAGAAAGGGGGCTGACACAATTCCAACATCTTTTCAAACGTGGGGGGCAAAGCCCCCACACCCCCTCACATCTTTTTTTCTGTAAACCGCTTAGACTATTACTAAATTTTGCATGCGAGCGCGATGCTTAGCGCTATTGCGTCTTTTGACATTGCACAATGGCGTCATTTGTCCCGTTGGCGACAATTCTTTTCTGCAGGTTTAAGCTTAATATCTAAAAGCCAAGTAGTGCTGCAAATCATTGAAGCGTTTTTTAAAAAAAGGTAAGTAAAACAGGTAAGTCGTGTTTTTTTCATTAGATCTATTTTTTATTTCATTTTCCACAACGAGTTCTAGATAGGAGCAACATCAAACAACTATAAGCTATGCGTCCTCTTTCCTGTATAAAAATCGATCAGTCTTCCGACAATATTCAAAAATGCCCAAATGTCCTTCTTTTTAATAAAACTATGTGATTGTGAAGAATAATCATACAGATTTAAAACATGCATTTAATATTTTCTGGCGTCTTGCTTCTATCCGCTGTCCGGTTAATGCTTTTTTTCTCCCTTTTTTTCTGAACAGCATGAATTTTGTGATTTCAAAGCATTCCGCAGCAATGCTGCACTGTAAAAAAATCTGCTGCAAAATCAAAGTAATTTTGGTATTATTCCGAAACACATCAAAAGCGCCAAATAAAATGAACAAAGAAGCCGCTACATTTTTTTTTCTGTGCGATCGTTTTTTCCGAAACGAAGCGAAGACCTCCTATTGGCGACAACAGTTATTTTCAATCTTTTTTAATCCGCACTGTTTAATGGTTAAGAACTGGGTTAAAGTCAATAGATAAACGGCTGATTGTTTACTCAGAATAAATACTTTATTTTAACAGATGATTGGTGGTACAAAACTTTAAAGTCTTAGACAAAGAAAATTACACGATATTAATTATTACATTTATGATTAAACCTCAGTACGTGTGTTTTGCGAAGTTTAAGTCGGAGCAATCACTACAATGAATAGACCATGGGTTCTTAACCGCAGCTGTCGATTAGGCTCTTTTAGGATCTTGAGTAAAATGTTACAAAAATCATCTATAAGTACGTTGAGGATCTTGGCAATTTTATCTGAACTTAAACATTGGTGATTGTGTAGCAGCAAACGAGTCTGCAACAACGTTCCCTCTAAGAGCTTGTTTAGTGTACACGGAATGAAAGGCCGTGTGAGCAGTGGTGTATATTCAAATTTAGGGACCCGAGGCAAGGATTTTCAGAAATTGATGTTCAGTAAAAAAGGAGTTTTGATCTCGTCTTTCAGTTTTCTCTTCCAAAATCAAAGTGTTCTCTAAAAAAATAAAATAAAAAAGTTTTCACTTCGATTTCATCTCTGATTTCCCTATTTTGTTTCCGAAATCAAAGTGTTCTCTAAAAAAAAAAGGTCTTCACCTAGAATCGATCTCTCTATTTCCCAATTTTTGTCCTGATTTTTCGAGGTTTCGTGCTATTTTTGAGGTGAAGACCTTTTTTTTGTTTTAGAGAACACCTTGATTTCGGGAACAAAATAGGAAAATCAGAGATGAAATCGAAGTGAAAACCTTTTTTTTTTTAGAGAACACCTCGAGTTTGGGAGGAAAATAGAGAAGTCAGAGATGATACAGAAGAGAAAACCTTTTTTAGCGATCACCATGATTTTTGGAGCAAAAACTAAAAGATGAGACAAAAGCTATTTGAATATTCACCATCGTGTGGAGCTTGCTTCTGATTGAAAGCACGTATTTAGCTTGTCTTGCCAATACTTATGCAGTGCGCGGCAAAACTAAAGTACTGCGCGAGGGTTCTAGGCTAGCTGCGCGGCCGCGCAGCTTAGAGGGAACGTTGGTCTGCAAGCGGGAAAAATTTAGTATTGTGACGCGACAAAAATATGTAGATAGATATTCAAAATATATAGTACGGGACAATTCAAAAAACAAGTTTTTTTTTGCATTTAACGCAGAGCATACGTGTGACGTGTCTATAAAAACACTGAAGGACTATAGCAAAAATACGCTCGTGTCTATCCTTCGAGTTACTACTAAAGAAAAACGGAAACCAGTTATTATAGTTAAGTTGACACGAAACGTCACTTATCCGCGCGAAAGTTTTATCTAGTTGCGTATTAGCGCGCAAAGGGGGCTGACATGACCTGCAAATAAGCCCCCTGTGTGCGCCTCTGTCTCTGCAGTGCACCACCATCATTTGTTTAAGCGCGTTGATTCTAGAATTTGCCATGTTATTATTTTAATCATAATTAAACTGTAAACGAACCTGCTCTGTTCTGAGTTAAAATATTTTTTATTTTGCGGCCATATGATTAAACACAATTTCAAATACGGCCATCCAAGCGTAAAAGGTTCCCCACCCCTGTTATAAACTTTGTTTAGTTGGAAAATGTAAGCTTTCTTTGTTTGTAAGCCACACTCAAAGTAAACTGCAAAAATGTTGATTAAAAATAAATTGTAAGTAGCATCTTACAATCAAGAAAATACAATAAGTGCACATTAGGGGTACAACTTTTTTAGAACATCATATCCCTGTATCATAATTTGATGAACTTTTATGAAAGATTAAAGAAAATCCAATTTTTAAGTTTATTTGATGCAAAAACCTCACACACAAATGATTTTAAATAATTTAATTATCAGTTTTTTAATCATTTCTCTAAGTCACACCAAGCATTTCCAGTTTTGAATAAAAACTACCAAGAATCACATTTATAGCAATATTAAGGTTTAGAAAACAAAGTCAATTGGTCAAATTAATGTCATTGGATAGGAGAAATATCAGGGAGAGATTGTCCTTGTTTCTGCACAACGCCTGCAACTCCTGCATTACTTTTATTGCACACTTGTAGCATTGGTTGCTTCTGGCAATATTGATGGGTGATTCACCTCTTTTCAGTGGTTTTTCATTTCAGTGGCTTTCGGGTATCCATTCTCACATTTGGCAAATCCAATACATTTGCTTCAAGTGTTTTCCTTTGCTTGGATAGATGGATAGTCTGAGCACTAGCACGTTTGCCAGTGGAATAACCAACCTGGCCTTTGCTCTGGATTTGCCGTTGTATAGGTTCTTATTTTCTTTGCAAAGCCATTTGCTTTTCACCTTGGTCACGTCAAACAGTTCAATCAATGACTCAAAGTCATGCTTCTTTCTACAATAGTCGTATTCTAGCAAGAGCTTTTTAAGTTTTGCACAAATGGCTTGATCTGATACATGGGGGAAGTTCAATTTCATGCTCCAAAATGCTTTCAGCTCCCTAGCAATCAGACTGATCCTCTTTTCCTGTTCTTTGGTGGAAGATTGAAAGAATCTGAAATGTTCCTTTACATGACTTTTCAGGGGCATGCAGTTCCAGTCACTCAGGAGTTTTTTGTAGATTACCACATTGCCTCTTTAATGGTGCTTGAAACTGGACCAAGTTCTTTCTCCTGATTTCCTTGTTCTTTTTCATGGTAGATGAATTTTTCTTGAACATGTTGAATTAAATTGAACGTTTCAAAGTTCAAGATAAAGCAATCCCTCACAAAATTAGGTTCAGGAACAAACATCAGCCATGACTGCAAGTTTTTTATAAATGAGGTTTTTAATATTAGTGAGACAAAGGACCATATTCCAAAGAAAATTTGTGCACTTGTCTCAAGTTAATGATACTGGTTTATGATGTCACCATTACCTTCAAAGAAGGTATTATAAACTAGTATTATTAAATTATCCAATTAGCTCTTATATATGGTAGGGCCTAATGGCGAATTTTTCAAAGTGCTTTGTGTGTGACCTTTTTTGTTAGTTCAACAGAATAAAGATCATTTCAGGAAGGTATAAGCAAAAGTTCATTGGTTTGTGCCACAGGAAATCAGTTGTGGAAAAAAAGTCAAAAAGTTGTTACCCTAGTGCACATACAGTAGCTGAATACTTTTATTGTCGCCATCATTGGGAAAAAGATCCACTCCAGGTCAGTCACAAACAGGACAGACATGTCACAGACATGGGCTTTCTGCTATATCTGTGGCAAATACATGTTAAAGCACAACAGAAAACAATCAGTGATTTTGTAAAGCGTGCTTTTCTTCAAAATGATACTGGGTGATCAAGACAAGCCTTGAGCAGCCCACATTGTGAGTAAACCTTGTGTAGAACATTAACAGCAATCAATGGACAAAAAAAGTAGAAAAAACCTAGGGTTTGTTACTCCAATGATGTGCCGAGAGCCAAAAGATCATTGCAATGACTGCTATTTTTGTGCAGTGAAAACCAAAGGTATCAATAGGAAAAATAGGATCTCCTTGACATATCCAAACTTAGACTCTGCAATCAGGCCAGTTCTACACAGTAAAGAACTTCCTGTTCCAGTTTTTGAAGGCTTGCCACAATTGGAATCTTCTCTATCCAGTGAAGAGGAGGAGGTTTCAATTGACAGTGATAACACCCTAGCAGATAATGATTTTCCCCATCTTTTTTATCCCTGCAACTCTTTTAAGGAGAGCTGAATGACTTGGAAAAAGATTTGAATCTTTCTAAGGAGTCTTTTGAGCTGCTGGCTTCAAGCCCTAAAGAAAAAAAACCTTTTAAAACTGGGTACCGTATTTCTTTGATTAAAATGCACCCTTGTTTAGAATGCAAATGAATTTGCGATAAAATAGAATGCGCCCTTGAATACAGTGCGCATAAATAAAGTCACCTAGTAGCATAAATAACGTCACCTAGCAGACAGTGCAAAACTAGTGCTGCTTGCCTGCTACATGAGCACTTTTATAACTTGTTTGGTATAAAAACACCTATTATTTTGGATTTAAGGTGTTCAAAGCTACTTTAAAATAGAGTACGGTAGGATTAAAGTTAACCAAAAGTTGTTATCAAAAAATAGAAGGTGTCCTTGATTAGAATGCGCGCATTCTATTCGAAGAAATCTGGCACTCTCATCACCTTTATTGGAAACATCATGAAGAATTCTTGTCATATTTCACCCAAGAAAATGAGATTGTGTACTGTAACAACATTGAAGCATTGAAGGTCATCTAAAAAAGCTTGGAGTCTTTGAATATAATCCTAATGATTGGCGACTTTTCATTGATAGCTGTAAAAGCTGTTTGAAGTGTGTTCTTCTGCATAATGGTAACACTTTTGGATCAATTCCTCTAGGGCATTCAACAACTCTCGAAAAAAATATGGTAGTGAAATTAAATCTGTACTGGAAAAAACTTCATACTACGAACACAACTGAATCATTTGTGTTGATCTAAAAATGGTTGAATTTCTACTTGGTTGCAGTGTGGTTATCAGAGTTCCCATGCATTCTATGCTTCTGAAACAGCAGACCTAGAGCCCAGCACTGGATGGCCTATAGGAGAAGAATTGGTGCCCAGTAAGAAAAATGTTCAAGCTCACGGTGGAAAGATCTAAAATTATTTTACCTCCCTTTCATATCAAGTTGGATATCAAGAAACAGTTTGTAAAAACACTCAACAAGGATGGTGACTGTTTCAAATATATTTGCATCAAATTTCCAGGATCAACAATAGAAAAATTAAAAGCTGGTATTTTTGATGGCCCTCAGATAAGAACACTAACAAATGATCGTGACTTTCCAAATTTCATGAATGAAAAAGAATCCTTTGCTTGGAGTGCCTTTGTGGAAGCTGTCAAGAATTTTTTGGGAAATAGAAAAGCAGTCAAGTACAAAGGAATTGTGGCCAAATTACTAAGCAGCTTACAAGATATGGGTGCTAACATGAGTATCAAGTTTCATTTCCTATACAGTCGTCTTGACCACTTCCTGAAAATCTTTGTGATCTGGGTGATGAGCAATGGGAGCAATTTAATCAGGATATTAGTGAAATGGAAGTAAGGTATCAAGGGAGGTGGGATGCTGCCCTGCTAGTTGACTACCATTGCTTAGTTAAACGTGACAATGCTTTTGTCATTCATTCTCAGAGATCATTAAAACACAGCAATTTATGGCTGTCATTTGACCATTTTAAAGGATTCCATTGTCGGTATGCTTGCTTAAACTTGATTTGTCTTGTTATTGATAGATCAAAAAAATAAATATGCAATTATGTTTATACCATACCATTTTATCATTTTGTAGTAAACACCACCTAAGCTCATTTTGTCACTCTAGTAGGTGCATCATAGCAGGAAACTAAACTTGATAGAGACAAACTGATTGCATTTTTGAAATCAATGCCCCAAAATTAGGTAAAAACAGTTGAAACATCTTTGGCACCAAAAAAAATTTTTTTTGTCAGCTAGTGTGAACAAATAATTAATCACTAACTTTAATCATTAAAATAATCATTTAAACCCAAATTTCTTGTAGTGCCAATTTTAAAAATGTTAGTTTTCATCTGAGGTGTAACATTTGTTTTATTTTATGTTTTAATTTTTCTTTATTTTCTTTTTTAAACACAACTATATTGCTTTTTTTATATGTTGCTCCTAATGAGCCACACAGGCGAAATATATATATACAGTAGAACGCTGATTGTCCTAACACGATTAAAATGGTGGTACAACATCATAGCATAATGCAAATGACAGAGTGAGTGTCATGTAAGACAGCTCTGCTTCTAAAAAGATAGACAGACAGAAGCAGTTTATTTTTTGAAGATTAGTATGCACTATAAAGGTAATATATAAAAAGTAAATGCAAAAAATTATATCAAAATAGCACAACACAAATTACATACAACTACAGTGAACAAAAACAATTTCAACAGGAGACTGCAAAGTAACTGATAAAGATTTTTTAGTTAAGCAGTCACTCAAGGACAATTGCTTCTAAAAAGGATGAGAGACTTGGCAGCAACAAAATAACAAACTTTAAACAAACAAATGAATAATCACTATACTGTTCATAAAATATAATAAATGATTACATGTGTATATGAAGCTTTTTATTCCAAGATTGTATTTTGTTCAATTATTTTTAAAAAAAATTGGTTATTCATGCCATTATTCATGCCACTCCTGGTCTTAATTAGTTTGAATAATCAGCATTCTGTTGTATTTACATATAAATATACATATCGGATGGGACCATTTGTTGCCACTGACTTGCTGCCAACAGTTAGCCACTGCCCATTAGAGCTAGAATTAGTGACAATAGTGTTCTTAAGGTTAATGACATGACAATCTGCCACAATAAATTTGCTACCACCCCATCATTATAAATATATAGAAACTTGGTAAACTGCATAGCCAATTTTCCAAGCTTTGCTATGCAATCACCCAAATGATGCATTTATCCAAAAGTAATAAAAACACTTTGTTTTAACTGTAATTGTTGCTGAATCATGTCAGTATGTGTACCACTTTATAACAGGGATTTCAAAATTAACTCATTGTAGCATTACCAGAAAATTAAGAAAATTTCTATAACTTATAATTTCTGTTTTCTATGAATCCTGGGTGGCATTATGCTTGGTTTCTTTATTGTGTTGATAAGCAAAGCAAGCTAGTATCCTGTTATTCACATAAAACCTGTGTTTCTTTGTGCAAAGTTGCTATGATTTTTTTCTTTTATTCTCACAATGCAAGTGATTAACATAAAATGAAGAAAAAAGGCAAGTGCATGCCTTTTCTCAGCTGACTAAAAAAAACACACAAATTAACGTGGCAAAAAGCATTTATTGTTTAGTCATGTAGAATATCTTTTAGTTGTTGTTTATTTAATATTTTTTGCATTTCATTTTGGATGTCCTTTTCTACACAAAAAATGTGTTCATATCCACACTGTGTATCGTAATGCACTGTAATGCTTGAGCAACTTTAATCTCACATTGCTTTGTATCAATTATGAATGTGTAGTAAGAGCATTGCACATGTGTGCTCACAATGAATTTTCAATTGGCATTTACTGTTATTGATGTGTACTGTTCAATTAATCAAATACATAGCTTTGAATTTCTATTCAATTAACTGAACTATGCAATAAACAGATATAGTCATTGTACGAATGTGCAGGAAACTTTGTAAAGAGTTATAAATAAAACATATTAAACATAGAATTAATATTTTTTTTGCAAAACTTTGTTCATCTATTACTAGGAGTTTCTCATATAAAAAATTAACTTGATTTGTTTTCATGTTTTCGAGTTATATGCATCCAACAAAATTACGTTCTGTGCGCGTTTTGCATGTTTGCACATCATCTTGTACGAACGCGCATTTTTTCAAAAAACTCTAAAGAAATTAAGATACAAAGTACTATCAACAACTAGTTAAATTGTATAAATGTTTTTACAGTTGAATTAATATTTTGTAATTGTTTTGAATGTGGTAAATGCACAGAAAATTTGTAGTTCAAATCTGACCTAAACGCTTGCTGATGTTGAAAAGAAGTAGTTGCCTAAGCCCTGAATATTTATTTTAGGAAAAGTCAAATGCCCAAAAAACTTTTTCTTTTCAAATGTCTTTTTAATAAAAAATTATGTTTATTTCCAAACACCTGTATGTTCAAAAATCATATGATCAAGCCAGGATGTACCCAGATGTAGGTCAAGCAAAGACGTAAATATAGTTGTATCTTCCATGTGTAGGCTACTTGATTCTAAATATTGTCAACCAAAACATACCATTATAATAAAGTCAGCCTCTTAAATATAATAGTTAGGCTTACCATATTTACAAAGTGGCAAACCAGGATGCTCGTTAAAACAAAAAAACTTGTCAGTGCTCTCTATAAAAAAAAAATCCTCACTTGAAATCAGTCTCAGATTTCTTACTTTTTGTCTAAAAATCATAGTGCACTCTATAAAAAAAGATCCTCACTTGAAATCATTCTCAGATTTCCTACTTTTTGTCTAAAAATCATAGTGATCTCTAAAAAGGTTTTCACTTAAAATTGGTAAAACCAGGACATTTTGGTCAACCAGGCAGGACGCCATGACAAGGCCTAAAAAACGGGACATAAGGTAAGCCTAATAACAGTCAGCTTCTTTATTTAAACCTTCTATTTTTCCCCTTAAGCATGTTTTTATATTTTTCCAAGCAAAAATCTTAGTTAAATTCATTATTAAACTTAAATCTTTCAAAGTAAAAAAAGTAAAAATCACCATTTTTCTGTGGAAACATTGTTTATTGCAAATCGTTAACATGTGTGCACATTCATTGTTTAAAGTTTTAAACAAGTATGAATGCGCATATTGCTCTGTACAATTACTAAAGTAGCTCTGATTTCATTGGTTTTCAGCGAGTTAGTTGCTCTTGTCATGCAGAACAAGAAAATAATGAGAAGTTGCAATGTAATTTCAAACGAATTGATTTAGCAATAAAGTTGAAGAAAGTTTATGTAACCTAAAAGCGGTACATATTAGTTATATCAAAATTACATTTAATATTATTTGACAGAATTATGATATTGATATTCTTGGACTGTTTTTAGGTTTTTGCATTGTTCCTTAACATATTTTTTGTTTTACTTCATTTTTTTCGTTTGTTTATTTATTATAAATTAAGCAATGCGCAGTCGTACTCAATAATAACCAATGCACATTCATACAATCGCTATATGTGATTAACCAAAGTGTTTTCTTAGCAAATGATTAGCTTTAGTTTGGGATTTTGAATCCTTAGGTGATTAGGTGATAAAGCTGAGATGATAAAGGTGATAAAGGTGATTATCAAAAATGTAAATATCCAGATTTGTCTGTATATATTGCTCTAAAAGAGAAAGTGTCTTTTTTCATACATGTGCATACTTAATGATAGTGAGGTGTATATACAAAAAAGGCAAACACAGGAAGAAATTAGAAATTGTTTTCAAGAAGCAAAATTTTCATTAAAAAATCTTTCAATTCCAATTCCGATTTTGATTCCTAAAAATTCATTGATTCTCAAATTCCAATTAATCATCCCATCACTTATTCTGTGGTAATTTAAAGAACTTTTTATCATAAAGATTTTATGTATTGTATATGAGGTATAGGTACAATATAAAAAAGTTTGCAGACCCAGTCAATCCAATTTTTGTTACTAAATGTTTAGTTTTGTTTGTTAAAATTTGTTGAAAAAATGTTAAAAGATAGAGATTTTAAAGTTGTTCTGTGTGAAGGCTAAGATATCATTTTCCCAAATTCAAGAATGTATGGCTTTGTAACAATGATTGGCATTAATAGGTTAACGTATATTGGGCTTTTTAAGGTTTAAGCTTTTCTATAAACAGTGAAAACTTATCTAAAATCTGCTTAAAACAAAAATATAAAAAATCTAAATCTTACTTTCTTCTAATAATTAATCTTTTTTTTCATTTCTTAAGCTGTATCAAAAATAATCACAGTTATCTTGCATGATCAAAGTCATATTGGTTGATAGTGAAAGGTATAGTATAGAATAATAACAGAAAAACAATAATTTGTATTTTCTATAATAATAATACAACCGAAATCGGTTAATCACATATTCAATTTGCCAGGCATTTTTATGCGATTATCCGATATATGCGTTTAACCGATTTGTGTGATTACCCTTCAACCACGTTGTAGATTGCCAATTTGGTTTGCAATGTTTCTATGCAATTAAGACAAAGTACAAACACTGGCAAGAAAATACACAATTTTAATGTTTGTTTATACTCAACTTTATAGACTCAAATCTTCAATTCAACTCAACTTTGTTTTCCTGATTTTCTCCTGAAAAAAATAAATAAATAAAAGGCCTTCACCTCCATTTCGTCTCCAATTTCACTATTTTTCTCCTGAAATCATAGTGATCTCTAAACCATGGTGATCTCAAAAAAAAAAAAAAGTTCTTCACCTTGACTCAAACTTACATTTCCCACTTTTCATCCCAACTTCATATTAATCCCAACAAAAAATTGCTGTTTCATAAGACGATCTTTGTTTTTGGTTTTTTGATAGGCATTGTAAAGGGAAATGGCATGCCATCCAAACATCCCCCCTAGTTGTGCCCTGTTTCATAACATACTTTAAAGATTATCACTCTTTTTTGTTTTACTTCTTTTGTTTTGTATTTTGCCACAATTGCGCTTTTTTGTTTCGTATTTGTAGCAAACAGCAGCCACTGTAGCAGATTAAGTTACCGCTGTTTACTTTCTCGATCCCATTGTAGATTGCATTGTTGTTTTGCAAATGTTTGAAATAAATAATGTGAATTAAGAAAAAAACCCCGGAAAATAATGCAATTAAGTGAACAAAGATAGCAACTGTGACAAAAATCTTATGCGATAATCCGATTAATTCCTTTAAGTGGTATGTGATTAACCAATGTTTTAACTTAATGACAGATAGGATTTGGTTCAGGATTTCAGATTTGTATGCGATAAAACAATATATGTGTTTAAGCAGTATGCGATTAACCGATTTTGTCTGTACTTATGCTAAAACAAATAATAGTGTTATTGCAACAAAAATTCAATTTATTTTCATTAAAACAAACATAACTTACTAAACTATTTCTACATTGTGACACCAATTCAACCAGCAAAAGTACCAACTTCAATAAATCAAGAACAAAAAGTGGAATAAAAACAGTAAACCAAGTTGTCTAAAAATTGAAAAATTTGTTTTCACAATGCTACAATCATGCAAACTATTAAACTACTGTATTGAGCAACTTGAAAAGCTACAATGAATCAATTAACAAATTAATTTATTATAAACTCTGATTAATTGCTTATAATTTGTGCAATAAATTTAACATATTTTTTCATTAAGCATTAGCAAATGTGCCTAAATTAAGCCCAAGTTTTTAAATGTAAAAGATTGACAGCAACACTTAAAAGCATAACTCATTGCAACATTCTTTTAATTAATGTACTATTAGCATGCTGTCAAGCATCAATGAATGTGCATAATCTTTTAAGATGGCTAATCTCTACACTTTCCTAAAACTGGTGTTGCTACAAAAAGTTATATAGAAATATTTTTGATAACTTAATTAAACCTGTTTCACCATAGGGAAACCAGGGTAAAATGGGACACTTTTGAACTTTTAAGTCAGTCAAACCAACAATTTTGAAGCAAAGTGTAAAATAATTTAGCAGTTATGCCAGCATTTCTCAAACTATGGGTCCCGACCCTTGAGCAGTTTACGTAAAAAATTTAATGGGTTGTGACAAATATGGTTCAATAGAAGGCTTACCATACATCCTGGTTTAGCCAGAACAGTCTCGTTTTTTAGGCCTTATTTTGGTGTCCTGCCCAGTTGACCAAAATGTCCCACTTTTTCCAATTTTAAATGAAGACCTGTTTTTGGGACAAAAATAGCAAAATTAGAGATCAAATCAAAGTGAAGATTTTTTTTTAGAGATCGCTACAATTTTGAGCAAAAATAGCAAAATTAGAGATCAAATCAAAATGAAAAGCTTTTTTTTTCTTTTTCTAGAGATCACAATGATTTTGGAAAAAATAAGGAAATTACAAAATCAAATCAATGATGGGTCGCAATGCACACTGGGGTTCTTGATGTGGGTCACAGTAAAAAAAGTTTGAAAAACGTTAAGTTATGCAAACAACATTAGACCTACAAAATGCAAAAAAAACATGAAATACAATACCATCAGGTTTTTATTCTTTTTTTTAAATTAGGAAAGTGTCCCATTTTTCCCAAAGCAGGAACTCGGAATCCCCCTTTCAGCACCAGAATGGAATAAAGAAGAAAGCAAGAGAAAATGGATCTTTTAAAAAGTGATAGTAACTGCAGGAGGATGAAGGTTAGTTTCATGAACAAAAATCGCCTATGGTGACCCCCAAAAATGTGTTCCTAAACCAATGACAAGTTGTCCCTATCAAGATTCGAAAAACATGCTCATGCAACTTTTCACTAGCATATACCACATTTAGTACTTCTTCAGTTGAGCCTTTAGTGCATGCTGTGGTCGCTGTGCATATATTCTGGCTTTCTTTGAGACAGCCAACTTTTTCGATGAGTTTAAAATAATTCACACCATTAATCAGCTGGAATGTCATTTTTGAGAGGACTGAGCTTTTTGAATAAATGTTGAAACAATTTTTTGAGCTAACCTTGATCAATTGGCCAAGTCTCCTATATATTCTATTGCTTCAACTAGTAAGCCTCCTGTTTTTGCAGAAATGGCAGTGCTTCATCCAGATCCAAATTGAGATAAATTCTTTTTATTTACCCATCCTGATAGAGTTACTCATGTAATTCCAGTTCTTTGTGCCACCTTACTTAAAAATTACTCATAATCTTTCACAAGCAAAACAACATTTCCAAGATCCTCTTTATAAAAAATGCACACTTTTTTTATGTAGAACTGCAAGGCAGGTTTGAACACACTAACTTCAAATTTAAACTACTTTATAACCTGGAAATACTTTATGTATTGGCTAATGTCTAGCAATATTCTATAGCCTACCATTTCTCCATAGCTATCCTGCATTAAAAAAGGTTATTCCTTATTTTTTTAGCTACCAGCTTACGTAGCACTATGAAAATATTGCTTAAACTTTTGCTGTGGTAACAAGTCACAATAGGCTATCAATGCCTATATGAAAAGAAGTTTTTATTTTAAATTCCTATAAAAAAACAGAAGCTTAGATCATGTTCTTCTCAACTAAATACAATTGACCATCATTGTAAGGGTGTACCATTTTTCCCAGTCACGTTCCATTTTTTCCATGTCCCATTTTACCCTGGTTTACCCTATAAAAATGATAATTATGGGCCAAAAATATTTTAAAAGTTATTGTTTATTGTGTATAATAGATATTCTGATCATTTTGTTTCCACCAATTTTTGTTTTGAATTTGGCCAAAGGTACTGAAAATAAACTTTTCAAAAAAATTGTTAAGGTGCTTTTAATATTTTTTGTTTAGTTTGTATTGCTGCACATACAAAACATTGAAAATCTTGTAACTTATTAGTACCAGTATAAAAGTTAAGGCCTACTTTGGGTTTTTGTTCATAATTTTTCATTACCAACCTTGCAAGCTTTGGAGATTACCACAATTTAAAAGCTTACAAAATAAGCTTGGCATATAGTGAATGAGAACCTATATTTGTTACAACACATTTACATATTATTGAATCTAACTTCTGGCTTATAGTTTATTGCAAAGCTAAATCATAACATTGTTAGGTTCAGTAAATAGGCAATTTAGAGTACAATAAATAAAGCACAAATTTGCAATTAAAAGAATTGAGCAAGATTTTATGAGTCTTTTCAAGAAGTCATCATAAGCAATTTTTTTTGGTGAAACTAACCCTGAATACCTCTAAAGCACTAGAACTGAATAAAAAAAAACAAGAGGAAAAGAATCTCTTCAAAAAGCCATAGTAACCACAGGGGGATTAATTTCATGAACAAAAAATTGCTTGCGGTGACTTCTTAAAGAGAATCAATTTGATATCAATACTTACACTTATTTCCCCATTTAACTTCAAAGTTAATACTATAAGAAAAATTAGACTACAAAGCAACATAATTCCAAACTCTTTGACATAATTCATAGTTGCCATCAACAAGAATCCCAATTTTTTTTCCTTGTGCTGATAAAATTTAAAATTTCTATAATTTGTAGCAAAATAACCTTAAAATGGATAAAAAATAAAACAATTTTTAGGATTGAGATAAGGATTGAGAAAAAAACTAAGATTAAAGTTTATTCCTTTTTTATGTCCAAAAGGGTGTAGTAAGTGGCATAGATGGGTAAATCCATATAAAGAGGGATTTAAAACCAGTCCGGGTTTGCCAAAAAAAAGAACTGGGTCCATATCAGATCCTTTTCTTTTTCAACATCATACAATCCCAAACTACTCTAAATCTAGACAGGGTGGTCAGGAGCATGGTCAAGTGGTTAAAGCACTGTGCTTATGATGGACATGGCTCGGTTCAAAACCCACTTGCACCATTTTTTGTCCTTGGGAAAGACACTTTATCGCACTTTCCCCTGCTTCATGGTATTGGCAAACTGTTCTAAATTACAGTGATATCTTGATTAATTTTAACCAGATAGCAATACTTTGCCTTGGAATTTCCAAAAGCAGGTCAGGGTTATTGGATTACCCTATATATTAGTGCCTCCATTGCTTTTCTGCCAGTCAGGAGGATAAATATAGAGATAAAATAAAAAAATAAACAAAAAATAGACAAATCTTGAGAAGCAACAAAAAATATTTAAATACAATCAAAATCTATAAATTTTGCAAAGCAATTAATGCTTGCATGGCTCGATAAAAAGATAAAAAAAGCTGACAGCTCAACAACATCAATAATATGTCACAAAAAAAGAAATTAAAAAAACGCATAAAGTATGTAATTTAAAGTTAAAACACATAAAATACAGGCAACAAAAAATATATGAAAGCCAGCATATTCTGACAAAAATGATAACTGGCAGTGCTGGATTAACCCTATAAGCAGACTAAGCATGTGCTTAAGGCATCAACAAAACAGGGGCAACATAAAAATTTTTCAGTAGGTTGATGTTTAAGTTTAAGGTAGGGATTTTAAATATCGAGATGTACAACTCTGTTTTGGACGCAGTTTTTAGTTTACGTTAGTAGGGTCAAGTTTTCAAGTCAAAACTAAAGCAAAATTTTCTGTTAATCATTACTCGACGGAATAAAAAAATTTTTAAGTAGTATTTATTAATGGATAAAGACAAAAAAGTTTTAAAAAACTAAGTGTTTTTTTGTAATACTTGTTGTCAATATTTATTCAAAATATTTGTGAAAAAAGTTTACTTGGCAGTTACCCAAATTATTTTAATATTAAAATTATAAACTTTAAGCAGTTTGATTAGAACAAAAAAAAAAAGAATTAATCAAGCTATAAAAATTAATAACATTCAGTAGTTTTAAGTGAATTGATTACCTACTCTAATATTTTTCAATAAACCAGTTATTTTTGAAAGTAAGTATTATAATTAAAAATCAATTTTAGTAAAAGTTAAGTTTTTATTTAGGTGATCTGATATAAAAAGTTTTACAGTATAAAAAATTTAGCAATATAAGTTGTTTAAGCAGTTAAAAAAATAATTTAACAAAATATTAAAAAATTTAAAACATGAATTTTCAGCATTTGATCAAAAGAAAAAAATTTTTATTATTTTTATTAAATTGAAAGTGATTAGGTTGATTACTCAAGAACCAATTATTTTTTAAATAAAGATGGTTGTTAAAAAATAACCTTTTAAAAAAATTTTGTTTTTAATTAATAGATCATGAGTGAAAATTTTTTTTGATGTAAAATGACATGGTAAGAAAATTTTTCATTCTACTAATTTTTCAATAAGTCAAAGAAGTCAATTACTTTTAAATAAAGTATAATAGTTAAAAAATAATTTTTTTAAAATTTAAAATTTTTTGTGTTAATTAATAGATCAAGAGTGAAAAAATTTTTTTTGATTTAAAATAACATGCTGAGAATATTGCCAATTCTACTAATTTTTAAATAAGTCAGTTATTTTTAAAAGTTAAAAGCATGTAGCCAACAATTTATTTCTTCAAAAATTGTTTGTTTTAATAATAAAAAATTAGTGTTGTGAAATATTTATAATTGTTTTACAATTTAATTTTTTGTGTAATTACTCTTATGTTCTATGGCACATTGTTGGGTGTAATATGGTATGGAACAATTCAAATATTTATTTTTATATTTCATATAAGTATAGGAAATTTTTACTTTCACTTTAACTGTTTTTTAAAAATAAATTCTATGGTTTTAAAAATACTTATAAAAACTAAGCCAAAATTTTGTATTACAAAATTCTGTCTAAGATAAAGTGTTATTAAATTTGCTTCATTTTTGAGTTTAGATAATTAAATTTTATTTGATTAATTGGATTTTGAGTACTACATAAAGTCCTTAACAATGGTGAACATTTGCTGTATGCCAGCTTGTAATTCTGGCTACAGGCCCAACAAAAATGGAAAAACAGTTGCATTATTTCAGTTTCCTGTAAATTCTGAGCTTTATGATAAATGGTACAGGGCTATCACAAGAAAAAACTAGAAAGTATCAAATTCTCATAAATTTTTCTAAAGCATTTTTATGAAAGTGATTTCAAAACTACCTCAACTCATACTCGTGGTACCAGGCATAAATCTAGAAAGACATTAAAACTGCAGAGAGTGCATTTGTAACCTAATGCTGTTTCTAAAAATTTTCCTTCTTTGCAAAAATACTTTTTATCATCTTTACCAATAATGCATGTAACCCCCTCTACCAGTTTCTCTTCCAGATATAAAAAACATAACATCATTCTACAAAAGCAAAATAATGATTTTCCCATTCAAGACTTTTTTTCAGACTTTTCATCTTTTACAAACAAAATAAAAAATGCAGTTTTTTCCTTTGGATACACAAGAGTTTATTCAGCTTCATCTGTTCAGTTCAATTTTGTCAAAAATGATGATAATTACAAAGTAGCTCCAGAACTTGCAGTGTTTGAAATAATTTTAAGTGAGCTACAAATCAAAGCTTTTGTTTTTTCTAACTTGATACCGAAAGATCAATATATGCATTAGCTTTCATGTGGTTCTCTGCAGAAAGTAACTGAATTGTCTAATATTCTTGCTTGGTGTAAATATTCTTAAAAAATTTGATGCTCTTCCTTTATTAAAAACCAATGGTGATAATGGAGCTGAAGAAAATGATGTGCTTTGGCTTAATGATGTATTTGCTGATATTTCTTTGGATGATATAACATGTGCTGATGCCAATATAACATACTATGTGAGTGGCTATGTTGGCAGAAGGATATCTTTCCGCCGCAAATGCTCTTCCTGTAAAGAGTTGCTCATTGCAGGTGATGATTCCTTTTCAATTCACCATTACCTGCCAGATGAGTACAAACAGTTGTTTGAAAACGTAAATTGTGGGGGCCAGTCGCAACCATCCGAATTTATTTACACTGGGACAGCGCTGGCAGTGCAACATTATATCGTCATTCTATCCACTATAGAACCAACAAAAATCACGTTTTTATCCATGAGCAACCCACGATCTGTTTTTCTCAAAGCATTAATTAACATTGTTGCAACAACTGAAACTCTCAGTGACCTATTGTTTCAGCAATGTTCTGCCGGTTATTTGAATTTCAAAGAAGTGGTTACATCTACGTTTAATTGTTTTGCAAAGAAGGAACTTAAACAGATAAACGCATTTAAAGTTAAATTGCCAGAAATATCAGACAAAAATCTGCGAAAATTAACTTCAAAAAGCTTTCAGTTCTAATTCTTGTGTAATAGTTTGTTTTTTGTTATTTTGATGGTTTTGTTGGTTCTTGTTGCGTTTTAAGCGTGATACTTGTTTATTTTTCTTTCTTGGTAGGCTATTTTTTCGTTTTATTGCATGCTAAATTGTTAGTTAGTTTTGTTGTTTTTGCATGTACTAGGTCATTTTTGTTTTCCTCAAATAATTGTAGTCAATATATATTTAGTTTTCAGAATCTGGTATTGCTTAATGCCTTTATCGAAATAAAAATTTAAATTTCTTTGAACAAATAACCGTGAGAAATCTTTAAATTATAACTGAAATGCGTTTAACTTTCAAACAAAGGTTTCGAAGCTTCGTATGACTTTTGACAGCATTTTCACCGTAGCCCTTCTAATGTAAATAGCAAAAATGAGTTGTTGATCCCGGTGTTCTAATATCTCTAGTTTAGGGGCATAAATTATGAAAGCCTTTTAATCTTGAAAATATGTTTTCTTCCTTAAAGACCAGTCTTATGGCAATGCTGCTGCTAACATGTCTGGGCGTTATAACGGGATACAGCAACAAATTTTAGAAGTAAACAATAATGCCATTTGTGTGCTATGGCTGCTCATTTACTAAATTTGCTTGACCAAAATGTTATTGACATGTTGTCATAAGACTGTGCATTTCCTTTCAAAAGTAGGCTACATGTAGGTTGTTTTATTTTCCAGCTTTACCAGTCGATAGAAAACTCTTAAAGATGATAGGAAAAATAAAAAAATCCTAAAATTCTACTCTTATACAAACAAAGACATATGTTATGGCAATAGCGCAATTCTTAATTATCTTTCCATGAAAGTTTAGAAGCATTGAAAACCAGACACAAATAGGAGATGTTAGAAGAAAAGCAAATAATTTATTTTATTTTATTTTATCTCTATATTTGTCTTCCTGACTCGCAGGAAAGCGATGGAGGCGCAAATATACAAGGTAAGCAATTACCCCGACCTGTTTCCGGAGATCCCAAGATATTGCTGTCCGCTTGAAATTTAATAGAGATACGACTTTAATTTAGAACTGCTTGCCAACACTAACAAGCAGGAGAAAGTGCCATAAAGTGTCTTTCCCAAGAACACAGAATGGCGCTAGTAGATTTTGAACCGAGGCCATATTGATCACAATCACGTTATATGGACTTTGAACCGAGGCCATATTGATCACAATCACGTTAAATCCGCGCCCAGTTATATGGACAAATTGCAATCATGCTGATTAACATAGTGACCATGCTGTTTAATTTCATAGAGTAAGAAAAGTTCTACAAATGAAGAACGTGAACTTGAAAACATGAGCATATTTATAGCCTATACATCATTAACTGATCAACTTTGCTCTTGATGAGATGAATTTGAAAAATTTAAGGAATGCAAAGGAGAGATTATTTGCAAGGTAGCTACTACTTGTAAACGTGTCAGAAAGAATGTTTGCGATGATTGAAATGCACCCGAAGTACTGTATAACTGGATGCCAAAGATAATTTTCATATCAAAACCTTTGGCTCAATTGTTAACAAACTTACATCTGAAATGAAGAGAAGAGGTGAGGTATAACGAAGAAATAACAAAAAAGATTTTCTTTTCTGAGTGATGTGCCACAGAATGAGACTGCATCCTCTGCAAACATTGACAGATATTCTGAGTGCTGACAACAGTTAATTGACGTTTACTCCGAAAACTTCAACATTAACTTCTTAGCTAAACTTCAACAATTTCATGTTTATTTGTCACATAAATTTACTGCAACAGAAAAATAAAAAATAAAATTTACACATGCTGGATATAATGATAATAAAAAATAATATTGAACGTGTCTTTCCAAATAGAGACTTGAATTTGCATACTTTTAACATTTTTAATAATAAATTGCTCAACTGGAGCGTTCATTTTCACGGTTAAAATTAATAAAAAATCCCAACAGATCATCCATGAAACAAGGCAGGTTGGATGCTTTAGGCCTATTTGTATTGTGGACCAATGGATCAAAGACAACAATTTGGTGGCTAGCGTACAAGTTGGACATTTAAAAGACAGCTTTTTTTTTTAAATGAAAGCCTACAACTATATTTATCATAAAGCATCCAATATTTAGCAATTACTCGGCTAAATAAAAAATTAACCAAGTTCTCAAAGATTGATCCATTGGTCCCTTACTTAAAGGACCAATAGATCATGGAATGGGTCCGATGTATCATACTTAATGACGCTTTAAAACAAATACAAATGACGCAAAATGACAAACAAATTAGTTTAATAGATATTGTACACGAATACATTTTCAGAAAATTTGATTACATTAGAAAGGCGTGTTGTATTTGCAACTTGTAATGGGTTTTTCAAAACACAGACAACGTCATCAAAAGAAATTGATGCAAGATTTTCATTTTCCAGATACACAAATGCGTTTTTAACTTTCGATAATTTCTTCAAAAATGACACTCCAAAGTTATTGTTTTCATCAGGACCACTGATTATTTTGGCTATAAAATTTTTGAATTTGGTAGTAGGCTATTTGTTTTAACTTTAGCATTTATAAAAGAGTTTACAGCTAACTGTGACGGAATTATAACATTTTCCTTATCATTGTTTTCAGATGACTCTGGATCAACAGTCTTTTCTTTAGATTGTAAAGCTTGAAACCTCTTACGTGTTTCAGATGCATCAGTAATAATGTTGATTTCATTTGTCGAGTTCTTTTCTTTCCAGCTCTTTGAGTTGTCTTTGGTTGTGGCATAACAACATTTAAAATTTTTTCATCAGTAGCTGATGTTAAAGAACACTGATTATGGTTGTCACATGTGTTTATTGTGCTACCAACAGAACTTGGCATTACAGAACAACTTTGTGTATCAGTCACACCAATGACATACACTCCATGATTGGAAACTCAAATCACATGACCTGATTTTGTATCGCCCGTTGAACGCTTGAACACACAAACCTAAATTCAGTCAGATCCAGTTTAGCCAAACAGCTTTATATACTTTTTGAATTAATAATTCAATAAACTAATGAAGTAAAAAATTAAAAAATATAAAATATAAGGAATTTATTAATAAACTAAAATATTAACAAAAAAATGTACTGAAAATAAAGAGTTAATAAGCTAATTGACTATATTTATTCAATTGATTCCATTTGTAATCCTTTACATTCAAAATAATTTGATACGTTTTTTAAAAATAACTTTGATAAAAGCTTTAGGTGTAAATGTTCCAGCGCCAGACGGATCCGCCAGATTGTCCAAACGCGGTCGCCTTATCAAAGTGCCGCTTCGCTACCGCAACTAATTTCAAACAATTCGTTGTTAAGCCCGTTCTAACTCCTTGTTCTAATTTTTCTTAAACATTTTTGAAACACTTAGTGACGTAACAATTCATTGTATTCTGACTTCATTCGTTTAACGTGGTAGTTTAATTTAGCTAGCTTAGGGTTAGGTTAGCGTTTTACTCGTTTATGTTAATTCAGTTAGAATAGGATTAGGTTTTTGTAATAATTAATTTGTTTGCAATAACTACTGTATCTTTAACAATTAATTTTTTTATTCTTTTGTTTGTTTCTATTTGAATAAGATTGCTGAATTCTATTTACAAGAATAAAATTGGGATAGTTTAAGTGGCATAAATGATGTTTTTATTTGTTTCTATTTGAAGAAGGAAGTTTAACACCGCGCCAAGGGTTTCTGTGCCCCGAAATCGGCTATTCTGTGCCGCACAGAAATAGTAAATAGCTGTTCTGCATTCTCATTATATTAAATAAATAACTTGTTCTTTTTTAAAACTACCATATCTTTTTTTGGTTTAATTTATTAAAATATTGCGAACTGAAAATGTTAATCATAAATTTAATATTTTTTTTTGTATTAATTAAATTTTGGTTTTTGGGCACTCATCGCATAAAATTCCGGCAAAGATTGTTTCGCCCCCCAATTTTTTTTATTCTGGGAGCGGCAAACCAGGGCACTAGTTAATCGAAAAAAATTCGTCCCTAAAAACTAGTGTTCTCTAAAAGAAAAAAGTCTTCATTTTGTATCAGTTTCTAATTTCTTGGTTTTCAGCTGAAGAACTTTTAATTAGTCTCGGATTACTTGGTTTTCGTCCCAAAACAAAAAATATTCTCTTTAAAAAAATCTCTCCCTATAACATAGTGCTTCTCAACCCCTGGGTTGCGGTTTAGTTTAATTGGGTCTCCGACAAGTGTAGGCTAGTTGTATAAAAATTAAACCATTTTCGTTCTTTTGTTTCAATTTTGACCTACATTTGGGTCGCGACCTAGGGTTGACCCAAAATTTTTACCTTATAAAGAACAAAAATTTGGGACAAAAAATGAGAAATCCGAGACTGAATTTAAGTGACAACTTTTTTTTGGGAGAACATTATGATTTTGGGACAAAAAATCAGAAATTCAAGACTGAATTCAAAGAAAGACCTTTTTTTTAGAAAATACTACAATTTTGGGACGAAAAATCAGAAATTCGAGACTGAATTCAAGTGAAAACCTTTTTTTTAGAGAACACCTTGATTTGGGGACAAAAATTGGTCTATGTCTTAGAACCCCACACAATTTTTTGTCCTACCCACAAAGTATTGCATGTCGATTGCATGACCAGCCTCAGAGGTCATAAGGTTAGTTCTCTTGTTATGCTTGCAATAACGTCTATAAAAAATATTGGGTCGCCAAAGCTTTACTCTCGATTTCCGCTTAACATTTGGGTCGCCACAAAAAAAGGTTGAGAAGCCCTGTTATAACACCTGAAGTACGGTAGTGAAAATTAGATGATTTAAAGTTTTTATTTGCCTCAATCTTACGTCATAAACTTATCTATATTAAAATAATAGCACTGATAATTTGGCTGACTCAATCTTTTTTATTGCCTTAACGTTTCATTATAAACGTTTCCTGGGGAGTTTTGTTTTAAGTACATTTACAAAGAAATGTCCGGCGCTTCCAATTTTGACGGGAAATGTAACATGCGAGGCTGTACTTTAAGTAGGAAATGGCCTACGACAAAACACTGCACATCTACAAAAAAACATTTACATTTATGTAGCCAATTAAACTTGCATACGGTAATCAATGATTTTTGGGAAAGCAAACAATTGTGATTGTTTTTTTTTTTTTCATATTTTCATTTCATTTATTCTAGATCAGTGCTTTTCAACGTTTGAAAGTACCATCCGCACTTGCTTATTTTGCAAAAATTTCATCCGCACAAACAAACATTGTGTTACCGGACGTTTCTGTTTTTCCACTTGTTTAATATCACGTGATTTTGCTTTTTTCCTCGCGACGTGATTGTCATGTCATTATGACGTTTTTTCTTTAATTCTGTGTTCAGAGTTAACGAGTTAACATGCACCTGTTCTATTCGAATAAGATTCTATGTAATATAGATTGATAAGTAATAATTGACTGAGCTGAGTGAAATCAAGCAAGAAGTCAAGAGGAAGACTTAACCGACGGTGCTTGTGTCCAGTGACAGACGTTTATTTTCGTCACGCGGAGATTAGTCTATTTCTCAAGCACATCCACACACAAGAATCAAGTGAGCTCAACTACTAACATTAGCGGCTCGGAGAATACTATACGGGTGCTAGCTAGCCGTGATTGAATTGTTGTTGACATTCCACTAGTGACGTTCGCAACAATAGTTTACAGCTATTAGTTATTCCATTTGTATAATAACAATGGAAGGGTTAGACAAAGGAATAACAATAAACGAGTAATTTTGTTTAATTACCAACACATCAACATAAACGAAAATTATTACACGCACAAAAAATCAACAGTTTTTTATTCAAATATAGAAGTATATTAATGACTCGTTTGCTACTGAATATTTCGGGAAACTTCATACCAGTTTAGTTCAATGTCTTGCTTCAAAGTTCCCCGCATTAGGTCATCAAGTGTTTCATTTAGAACACAACTCCTTTTTGACGTTTTGATGTCAGCTAGTGCACTAAACCCCTTTTTGGCCAAGTAGGTAGTAGGGTTTTGCACAAGAACTTTGAGCGCTTGAATCGCCAGGTCTTTGTATTTTTTCAAAAATTCAGCATGTTTTCCACGATTAAAAAATGCCTGTTGACAGAAATCGTTTTTAAGAATTTGACCCAAAGGTCCCGGAGGCTGTTGTTCACCAAAAGGATTCAAAATTCACAGCTTTGATTTTAATTCTGCTGCCTGATGATTCGGAAAGTACGCTTCAAAACTATCACGCAGAATGTTCACATGAGAGCTCGCTACTTCAATAATACGCTGCTCCAGATTCTGTTCTGTTTCTTCCCACTTACATGTAGACATGAAGGTCTGAAGCGTCTTCAAATTTTGTAGGTTGTTACTGCAGATTTTTTTTTCTAAACTTTTAAGTTTTTGTTTGAATGATGTAATTTTGGAAGTCGCTTCAGATATATCAATTCTACATCCTTGTAGGGTGATGTTGAGCACGTTAAGCATACCGAATATATCAACAAGATAAGCTAACCTGGCAAGCCAAAACAAATTTTGAATCATATTAGCTCTGTGGTCTTCTCGCCCATTGAACTACACAACAAGTTCCTCTCGCAATTTCCACACTCTCTCTATTACTCTTACACGAGACAGCCACCTAACTTCAGAGTGATAAACAAGACGCACATCATCTCCCATTTCCCTGACAAGTTCATGAAACGCCTGATTTGTATCTTTAGTATTGTAGTCACAGTTTTAGTGACATCACAAATCACATCGGCGAGTTGACAGTTCTTTTCTTCATTGGCAAGTTTTTTTGGCTACCAATGCTTCACGGTGTAGGATGCAATGAATGCTCACAACCTCTGGTGCGACTTGCTTTATGAGAGCAACAACTCCGCTACGAACTCCGACCATAGCCCGGGCACCGTCGGTGGACACAGACTTACATTTGGACCACATCACTTTGTGTTCTGAGAAGTAATTGTCCAATTTTGAAAACACACTTAAGGCAGTGGTGTCTATGTCAATATGAAGACAAAACAGATAGTGATCCACAATTTTCATGCGTTCCGTACTTGGAAAGCGAACGTAAACAATCAATTGAGCTTTGCTGGTAATATTAGTCGTTTCATCTAATTGAAGCCCGAAGCAGGGCGCAAGACGAAGCTTGGCTAGAACAATTTCTTTTAGTGATGCAGCGTTCATTGAACATCTCCTTTGCATGGTATTATCAGACAATGCCAGCTTGGACTTTGGTCACAGCCGTGGCTCCTCCATGAATCTCCTGCGCTACTATCTCCAGACAGGGTTTTACGACGCTTTCTGCCAAGGTAAATGGCTTCTTTTGAAACATAAGGACATGAGCTATTTTTAGTGATGTTATGACTAGAGGTTGATCAAAACGTGCCACCATCAATTGTTCAAATCGTTGCTGTTGTAGAGCATATTGTCGTGTTTGTTGTTTGAAAAATGTTGCCGACTTGTTTTTGTGTTCAGAATGTTTAGTGTCTCTGTGCCTTTTCAGTTTATACTTCTCCATTGATCAATTGTGGTATATGACCTGGCAGAAAACACAGCGAGCCGAAGGATAGTTTTCGTCTGAATCTTTCACAAATCCCAGCTCAGTAAATGCATCGTTACATTTTCTCTTTTTGCTCAATTGCTGTTTTTTCGTTTTATTAACTATTAACTGTTCACTATTTTGTAATTCTTCTTCCGTTTCTTGCTGCACTGCTGCATCTTGCTTATTAGAAGTAAAGCCATAATTCGCAAGACTCATGTGTTTTAACTTTAACCTATCGTACGAATAGTTAAAAAGTTGTAATATTTATGAAAAATACTATGTTAGACCTACTATTTGTAAGTATCAGTAGGTCTAATGCAGTATTTTTCATAAATATTAGTAAAATATTCTATGCAACCTTTAGGCTACCGATCAACCGACCTAACACTCGATTAAAAAGTTCTAATTTAATTGAATTTAATCTACGTTAATTAAATTGCAACTCCGACGGCTTCGCAGCTGCATTGGCATCTGTAATTAGTTAACTCCTTTTTATATTCGGCCACAGCTTTTTTGCTGTGGATTTCATGTCAAAACCATTTCTTCACCCATTTTCGACCATCATCATCTTTGTCGTACAATTGGTAAGGGTCCCAGTTAAGAAATTTATAATTATCTTCCACCTCTCCACTAATTACACTCTCGCCCCCTCACTAGACCAATGCATCGGCATAATTCCTTTGTAGTTTGTACGATGAAAAACTGAAGTCGTGAAAAGAAAACTGCAGAGCTGTAGCAGCTGACTAGTAGTCATTATTAGCCTACTTACTACATTATGAAATTTATTAATCATGCAAGAATTAGTTACATTGTTAAGTTACCATTAAATTTTCGTTCGGGATATTTCCGAACAAAAAAAGTGCATACGAGTAGACCATGTAATAGCTCCCCTTAGCTTATTCGTGACAGTAAGACTTGTGAAAACATGTATTACTAAAAAACGTCAGGTTATGATGAAAACATCAGCAATTAACTAGCAGTAAGTTAATTGCTGTTGTCATCCGCACTTATCCGCATTACGTTTGTCATCCGCACTACAATTTTTTCATCCGCACAAGTGCGTACCGTCCCACGGGTTGAAAAACACTGTTCTAGATCATAATTTAAAAGTTTAACAAAAAAATTATAAATATTAAATAGATCAAAAAAAGGAAGAAGCAGCACAAATTCAGACGTTAAAACATGCATAAGATGATCAGAAAGTGAAAGTGCAAAACAGTACAAAGCATGGCCACAACACCTTTATCAGATAAAAATTGAGAAAGAAAAAAGAATATATGGTAATAATATTACCAAACAAATTGAATTGAATTGGTTATGCAAACAAAATAGACTACTGTGTTACCAATAAGCTGAGATAAAAACAAATTAAAGTTTTGCAAGCCATTGGCTATTTTTATTTATTTATTTATCTCAGACGCAATCACTAACTTGGAATAACTATCAATATTAATTTATTAAGCTAAAATATAAAGAAAATTTACACTCTATCACACCTTACAATTAAATTTAAGTTTGTTATTTTTCCAAAATTGCATCATAAACATCTGACCAATTTTTGTTTACGCTTTTGCAAAAACAAACCAAACTTTTATGTAGTTCAATATATAAATCAATGTATTATTTGACGACTCAGTCGTCCAAAGGAGCATGCAGTCAAGCATACGAGTGCCGACGCTCCTGTCGGCGTTCTCTTAATAAAGAAACAAACTGAGAAAAAAGAGTTTCCAATCATGGAGTGTATATCGTTGGTCACACTAGCAGGCAAAAACATATCCTCTGTAAACACATAGAATTAAATTGCCAAATTCCTGTTTTTTAAACCCAGAACTTATATTTTTCAGGTGTAAATGCTTTGTTGAAAGCCTGACATGCCAAACTAGCAACGTTATAAATTGAAAGTGTATGACCAGGGTTTGCAGTCATCCATTGATTTGCAAAACTACTAAAAAAACTTTTAATTGGTCCGAAAATACATACATCTAAGGGTTGAAGTTTATGACTACAATGTGGAGGAAATGTGACTATAGTTAATCCGTTTTACTGAGCAATTTTAATCACTTTAAAACTGATGCCACTTTTATAGTAATCTAAAACCAATAATCCAGGATTAATTTTAGATATCTTCATGAATTGCAAAAAATGTTCTAAAACTTTTATGAAAAGTTCATTATTTATCCAACCAGATGCATTTGATAAACCAAGACTGCCAGTTGGAGCTCCATTTAACAGATGATGCTTGTAATGTACTCTTGGAAAAATAAATGCAGGAGGAAAAACATGACCAACAGCATTTATGCAAGCTACCATGGTGGTGTTTTCTCCTCTTTCAGAAGAAGTATGTCACAAATTTTGTTCGGGAATCCCAAAGGACCAGTTGAGCTAGGTAACCCGAATACCTGCGCTGAAACAAAGCTGTGTCCAAATTTTATTTTATTCCGGCTCAAGAAGTAGTCTTGCTATGAGCCTAACAGTTTATACAGTTGGTTTAACGAAAAGCTCGAATTGATTTCGTTGAAGACTCTTCTTCACAACAAACAGAGACCACTGTCTCTAATAAGAACGAAATGATAAGACCACTGTCTCTAATAAGAACGAATGTATTACAAAAATCATGTCCGACCAAATTTCTATTTCACGCTTTGCCAAACTGCAAAGCGAAATCAACAACATAGCTCGACTCAATCACCACAAATAATTCTACCTCTGTAGAATACAACTGTCAACCACTGGCACAAAATAAATTCAACACTCGACGACCAATACAAAAACTAACGGGCCTCCCGCGCCCAACCAAATTACTTCCACTCGAGTCGTCTCAAAATCACATCTCATCATAATAATTCGCTACGCATCGGATTTATATAGAAACCAAAATCATGTGATGTAAACTTTCTCGTAAATTCGAAATTTAGCCAGAACTTCCTGGAGAGATCATTAAGCTCGAATCAAGTGGCATATACGCGAACCTTCTAGTACAATGACGTTGGTCAAAAACATATTACGTCAATACAAAGAGAAAAATGGAAAAGAAGATACATATATCGAGCAATAGAACAAATTGGACGTATATCGCTAACAGCGCTCAAAGAGCCGCATTTATTCTCTTATAATAACACTACGAATTACTATTAACGGGGAGAAATTACATCGTTACGATTAAAATTATTAATAAAGTGTGACAAAGTAATTCTACCAATTTGCTTCATATCACGTTGAGCAAAAATTTTCTTTGGATTTTGTACTGTTGAAATTCCTGTTTTGTCAATATTGAAAATATTTTCTGGTAGAATTAAAGATCTTTTGAAAATTTCTTTAATGTTTGAAAAAAATGTTTACATTACAATGGTTAAAAGCACAATCTTTGGTAAGACTTTTTGCTTCAGGTTGTCTTAATGAAAGTTTTATTTTGAAACCTAAAGCCTTTTAACCAATCTTCACCAGCTGACTTGTTTTGATTCCATGAAGCAGGAACTTTTTTCTTTTTTTGAATTGCAAATTTGTAAACTAGTTGCTTAACTTTGTCTTTACTAAATCCATAAAATATTTTGGCAGCTTTCAAAATATAACCAGCCAGAATTTTTTCTTCCTCAATTGTAAATGCCTATAAAACGTAAAAAATACTGTATTATTGCAATAAATAATTAATCTAAAATTTATCTTTTAAAATTTCACAAATAAATTACATGTTAATTTACGTCACAAAATTCATAACTTTTACATCAGTCAAAGCAACATTTAATAAAGTTATAATATATTAACTGTGTGGTAACCATGCTCATTTTGAACACTTTGAATTTTTTTAAATTTTGCTTTTTGTATTTAGTTAAATATCTTTGAAGTGTAGTGAAAGCTATTTACACATTTCCGCAGCTCTTCTGATACTAATTTGTTTAGACTTCACTTCTTTGAAAGCAAAATTTAAATCATCAACACTGTATTTTTGATTTTGATTTTTCTTAAAAGTTGGCATTTGCTCTAAAAACATAAATATTATTAGGAAGTGGGACCTATGGATCATGATCCATTGGTCCCCTGAGGCCATTTTAAAATAATTTTTAAACAATAACACTAATGAGCACTATTTTAAGATTAAACTTAATTGGTATTAAACATAGAATGTTTAACTAACTGTAACATCATGCGAAAAGTAACAGAAAACATAATATTTATTGATCAAACTCTATTCGTTTTAAGGTAATTAAAATTTACTATGACCTTTGCACAGGCGTTTTGGTCAGACGCTTGCGAAGGAAATATTACAAGCGCTTTCGGCTCACAACGCCTCTAGCGGTTTCTGCATAACAAAGAAAAACAAATTACACGTTCGAAATTTCACATTGTAGAATTTAGTAAATAGTTTTTGAAATTTTGTTCCGATGTTAAAAAGTTTTTTGAAATTTTGTTACTTCCACAAATTTAAGTTTTTTGAAATTTTGTAGCAAATTTATTTGGTAACTTAGTACGTTATTTAATCGTCTACCTTTTTTGGCGCCTGTTAAGAAGGCCTCGCCAATAACACAATCTCGGTGTCTACTAAACGATAATTCTTAATCTTCTTGCTGGATCTGACCTTCGAACCAGCGACAGCAAAAATATAGTCTAGCTAAATCACAGCTCAGACTACCACAATATCTTCTTTATTAAGAAATATGCTCCAATCCACTTAGGAGCCCGAATAGTATAAATCAAAGCAACAGGTTAAAGCTCAATAGCTTAATTCTTCACAATCACGTAGACCACCAAAGACTTGCGGCAAGAAACTATGACTTCACACAGTTAACAATTTTCCAATTTTAAGTTACCACAACGAATCATTGAATTAAAAATGCTGCTTTTCAGCGAACCGTATTTATACCATTCAGTAAGGTTACTCGAATGTTCTGACATTATCCAAATCACAAACACAACTATTACGTCATAATCAAAACAGGTCAATCCGATAGTTCTGGAAATTACTTTAAAGTTCGTGAAATTAAGCAGTGTTGCCATTTTCTTATAAATAAATGTAAAATATTTAAATTACTTATAAAACTGTTATTTCTTCGGCTATTTGAGCCGGACCGACGCGAAATCAAAGAGATTTTTTATGAGATTGTAAATCTACATAATTTGGGCGATTTTTAGGAACGGAACACATATGCAGAAACAAAAATGGTGTAACATATATGAAAAATTGCCAATCAAATTCGTTAAAATAACTCACCAAAATTTTTTCTTTGACCAAAACGTTTCACTGCACCAAAAATGTACTATAACTTGCGTAGCAAAGTACTGCCACAAAGTTTTTATCAGTCGATGCAAAGTATTTACCAATGACAATTACCAATCATTACAGTGATTCTTATCAAAATAGAAAATAAACACTAGGTTAAAACTTTAACTTTACCTGGTTGCACTACAAAAAATTCTATCAAAACAAAAAGACTTATTTTTTAAAGTTAAAATTTGTAACTTTTAAAACCTGAGGCTTCACAACAGCTAAGCACAAACAATATCTAGCATTCCCGCCAGACAGACGTCACAAAGTAAACCAAATCAAAGTTGAAGAAAAAAGAGAAACCCTAGAGACTTACGTCATACAAGAAACAAAATTAACATTACTTTAACTTAACTGAAACAGTTTTCTTTGTTTTTTCCCTTGTTGATTTATGATGTAAAATGTCTTATGTTAATCTTTTTCTTAGTTAATAATCAATTTTACATACCAAAAACTTAATTATTTTATTAAATTGTTTGTAATGAAAATTTTAAATAAGCTGGGGGTAGTGATTAAATTACTTTGTCCCTTCCTACCCCAGCATCATATCTTAATAGTGCTCTTTGATTTGATATATATGCATTATTATCAGTTTGTTTAATTTTAAAACGTAAAATCATTGTTTTTTTTGTGTGTGTTTTAAGCGGTAATTTATTGAAAAGGTTTGATGCAAATAAACAAATCTCTCTCTCTCTCCCACATGCCTGCTGTAAATTGCTAGTATTTTTTAAGGCGCATAAAAACAAATTTTGATTCCTAAACAAATTTTTAGGAGTTACTTTTAAAAAATAAAAGAATTAAACTGCTGATCCATTGGTCCCATTGATCCAAAAGTCCCACACTACCTTTATTATGTAAGATTGATCATGAGATTGTCATCAAACACTTTGCTCGGAAAAAAAGAAGAAATTATTCAACAAAAACTCAAATTAAAGCATAGACAGATACTTTGCAAAATGTAAAATTTTCAATAAACAGTTTGTTGTGTTTTTGATGTTTTTGCTTTGAAATACAAATATATAAGAGCACCAAAATTTATTACAGCTTTTAGGGCCTCTTGCCATATTAATCCGGCTCTGATGACTTGTAAATTTAAATAGTACAAGGCAGCGATTGTTACGGCTAATCCGCTTATTTGGTGGTCCCTTTTTTAATTCCAATAGAATTATTACATCCGGGTTGCGTACCTAATTTCAATCAGCGTTCGTGACTGGTTGCTGTATTTTGGAAGTAGTCATGCTTGTGACAGGACCACCTGATAATCTAAGGTAATCAATAATTTAACTTTTGCTTTCTATTTGTATAGATCGGTCAATCTTTTTATTAAATCGCTACTTTAGTAGCCTTTGGTAACTTGGAATAATTTGTGTACTGTATATAATTTAATTCTGTGATTTTACTGCCTTTTGTTTCAAATTATATTTCTCCCTGGTGGATCAGATGGCTGGTGTGTCTAGGGAGAGCTAGTAGGCTACTTTAGTGCGCATTTTCTGCCCGACCTATCACTTATTTATAGAATCCTACGGGCAGTTGACTTGCTTGTATATTGCATTTAATAAAAAGTGGTTTGGTCTAGTATAGGTTAGGCCGTACTGTCTTTAGGCGCCTGTGTTGGGCCCAGTGTATGTTTTGTCTCTGTACTTAATTCTTGTTACTAGTTACTACTAGTTCGTTGTGTTTTCTTCTCTTGTCATCATGCTTGGCTCTTCAGAGCTTAAGCCAGCTTCAGCTGGTGACTTTGATAAACGTGAACTTGATTTGGCTCGTAGGGAGTTAGAACTTGAACGTCGTGAATTAGAACACTTAAGAAAGTACCAATTAGGCTCTTCTCATAAAGTTGAGATAGCTCCTGCATGCTCTAATGCTACTTCCTTGTTTACGTTAAGTGCTATCAATTCTTCTTCTCCTTCTGTAGATCAGAAATTAGTCTCTGACTTATGTGTTAATGAAAATCCCTTTTCTAAAGACATG